>AP025057.1:8989068-9088167 GCA_036186865.1 Eustoma russellianum | reverse complement strand
TCGTTAGGTACAATGGCCAGCAGCAATTCCGCATCTAGCAAGTCTAAAGGAGCCGAAACTGTTGACAATACTCAACAACAAATGCTGGAAATGCTTAAGAAACTCATGCACGACAATGAGATAATTAAGCATCGCTTGGAAGACGTGGAGCGAAGCTACAAAACAAGTGATGGCCAAGGAACAAGCAGGGCCGTTCCACCACCACAACCAAGGCGCCATCCTCCGGAAGAAGTTGAGGACGATAACATTCGACCCCCACACACCGAAGCGAGACGGTTTGCTCCCCCTACACAAGCAAGAAGGTACGCTCCAAGAAGGTACACTGATGATTACATTCCCTTTGAGCATGATGATTATGACTTTGATGACCACCATCCTCGTGGTTACCAAAGACGCCAAAATCCCCTTTTCCCGCAAGATGACGATTTTCTCAAAACCAAAATAAGTATTCCCACGTTTTATGGTAAAAGTAATGCAGAGGAATACTTAGAATGGGAAACGAAGGTGGATTTGATCTTTTCTTGTACCAATTATAGTGAATTGCAAAAAGTGAGGTATGCTTCCATTGAATTTTCTGGTTATGCACTTAATTGGTGGACGAATTTGTGTCGAAATAGAACTAAGACAAGACAACCCCCAATCGCCACTTGGGAAGAAATGAAGTTTGAAATGCGACAACGTTTTATTCCAAACAATTATGAGAGTTCTATTTTCACAAGCTTGCATAACTTACGACAAGGTTCCAAAAGTGTAGACGAGTACTATAAAGAGTTAGAAATTTTGTTGGAAAGGTCTAACTTGCAGGAACCTGAAGAGGCCACCAAAGCTCGTTTCTTACATGGTTTAAACAGAGAGATTGCGCAAAGGGTTGATCTTCAACCTTATCTCGACCTCACCACCATGGTACATATGGCTGAAAAGATTGAAGCACAATTAAAGGTACGTAACTCCTCCAATTTCAATTCCAATTATCGTACTAATCAATCTTCATCAAGATTTCACAGCAAGCCTTCAGGAACAGGAAGTTCACGGCCTACAGGAGGCCAAGCACGTGACCAAGGTGCGTCACAAAGAATGGACAATCGTGTGCAATCCACACAAAGGAGAGACGAACGCACCCAACAAAAGGCTCCTACCGGAAATCCTTCGGATTCCTCAAACAGGTTTAGAGACATTAAATGTTATAAATGTCAAGGACGTGGTCACATAGGAAAAGAATGTCCTAATTCGAAAAGAATCATGTTAATTGAAGAGACAAACGAATATGTGTCCGAGTCCGAGCATGAAAACGAGTCTGAGCATGATAATGAAATTGAACCTGAAGAGGATCTAGGCGCATTAGATGATTTTGACACTAAAGAGTTTCTTGTTGTGCGTAGAGCTTTAAATGCATATCCGAAATTAGATGATCACGAACAACATAGAGAAAACATTTTCCATATTCATTGCATGATAAATGGTAAAGTGTGCACCATGATCATTGATTCCGGTTCTTGTGCGAATGTGGCTAGCATCGAATTAGTAAGAAAACTGAATTTGCCTATGACTAATCATCCGCATCCTTACAAACTTGCATGGCTAAATGACTGCGGTGAAGTTAGCGTAAGTAAACAAGTTTTGATTTCTCTTAGCATTGGTAGTTACAAAGATGATGTTTTATGTGATGTCGCCCCAATGCATGCTAGTCATATCTTACTTGGTAGGCCATGGCAATTTGATAGACATGTGACATATGATGGTTATTTGAATCGTTATTCTTTCAAATTGAATGGCAAATTGTACAAACTGCATGCACTTCCACCGCACAAAGTCCATGAGGATCACCAACGCATGTCCAAGTCTAGAGCCGACCCTAAGGAAAAAGAAGCCGAGAGAAAATTCGTGGAGTGTATGAAAAGTGAGAACAAAAAACAAGAGAGCAAGGGAAAAGAGGTAGTGCCCCTAAGTGTCAATGAGTCCCAAAAGAAGTGTGGGTATTTCGCAAAGAAAAGAGAGGTTACACGTGCACTTTATAACAACCAAACTGTCTTCATCATCATCCCAAAGTCGTGTCAACTTGCCCTTGAAGAACTCCCACCAAACTTACCTACCTCAGTTGCGTCCCTTATCCAAGAATATGAAGTTCTATTTCCTTCCGAACCACCATCCGGATTACCACCCATTAGAGGGATAGAACACCAAATCGACTTTGTCCCAGGAGCTGTGTTACCCAATCGCCCAGCCTATCGAGCAAACCCCGAAGAAACCAAAGAAATCCAAAGGCAAGTAGAAGAGCTCCTAGCTAGTGGACAAATCCGAGAGAGTCTGAGCCCATCTGCCGTCCCCGTCATTTTAGTACCCAAAAAGGATGGAACGTGGAGAATGTGTACCGATTGCCGAGCCATAAACAAGATTACCGTCAAGTATAGGTACCCCATACCTAGGCTAGACGATATGTTAGACATGTTGCACGGATCCAAATTCTTCACCAAAATCGACCTTAAGCAAGGGTACTTCCAGGTACGCATTCGAGAAGGGGACGAATGGAAGACTGCATTCAAAACCAAGTTTGGGCTCTATGAGTGGTTAGTGATGCCCTTCGGGCTCACCAACGCCCCTAGTACCTTTATGAGGCTAATGAATGAAGTCTTACGTGCGTTCATAGGATGCTTTGTCGTTGTCTATTTCGATGATATCCTAATCTATTCCCACACCATAGAAGATCATCTTGACCACATTAGAGCCGTTTTTGAAAAGCTTAAGCAAGAACAACTTTACGCCAACTTTAAGAAGTGCTCTTTCTGTTTAGAACGCGTAGTTTTTCTAGGCTTTGTCATTTCGGCTGAGGGAGTAGAGATGGATGAGGAAAAGGTTAGGTCAATTGTGGAGTGGCCTATACCTAAGAATGTAGGGGAAGTTCGCAGTTTTCATGGACTAGCAAGCTTTTATAGACGTTTTGTCAAAGATTTTTCTTCCATAGCTGCACCCCTAAACGAAATTGTGAAAAAAGATCTGCCTTTTAGGTGGGAAGAGCCACAACAACAGGCATTTGATGAACTCAAACGTAGGCTAACCACTGCACCCATACTTAGACTACCAAATTTTGATGAGACATTTGAGATCGAGTGTGATGCAAGTGGAGTGGGTATAGGCGCAGTTTTGACCCAAAGTAAGAAACCCATAGCCTACTTTAGTGAAAAGTTGAAAGGAGCATCATTGAATTACTCTACCTATGATAAGGAACTTTATGCCCTTGTGAGATCCCTACAAACTTGGCAACACTATCTTCAACCTAAAGAGTTTGTGATCCACACTGACCACGAAAGCCTTAAGTATCTTAAAGGGCAAGGAAAGTTGAACAAAATACATGCCAAATGGGTAGAGTTCATAGAACAATTCCCTTACGTGATTAAGTACAAACAAGGAAAGGATAATATAGTTGCCGATGCCCTCTCTAGGAGATACACGTTAGTGACTACATTATCTTCCCGCTTCCTAGGATTTGAATCACTTAAGGACTTGTACCCCAATGACCATGACTTTGGCACCATATTCGAGGCATGTAAAGAAGCACCATTTGGAAAATTTTACATACATGAGGGTTATCTTTTCAAAGAACAAAAATTGTGCGTTCCCCAATCATCCCTACGAGAAGCATTGACCAGAGAAGCCCATGGGGGAGGTTTAATGGGTCATTTCGGAGTGTTCAAAACCCTTGAGACTCTTAAAGAACATTTCTATTGGCCCCACATGAGAGTAGACGTCGAGAGGTTGTGTGGTAATTGCATCACTTGCAAACAAGCCAAATCCAAGTCCCAACCACATGGCCTTTACACGCCTTTACCCGTCCCTGATTCCCCTTGGATTGACATTTCTATGGACTTTGTTTTAGGCCTTCCTAGGTCTCGGGGAGGACGCGATAGCATTTATGTTGTGGTTGATCGATTTTCAAAAATGGCACATTTCATTGTATGTAGGAAAGTTGATGATGCCACACATGTTGCTGATTTGTTCTTCAAAGAAATTGTTAGATTGCATGGCATGCCACGTACAATTGTAAGTGATAGAGATACGAAATTTTTGAGTCATTTTTGGCGCGTTTTGTGGGCTAAACTTGGTACACAGTTATTATTTTCCACCACCGCACACCCACAAACGGATGGACAAACTGAAGTCGTTAATCGTACTCTTTCTCAACTTTTGCGTGCCATTTTGCAAAAACACATAAAACATTGGGAAGATTGTTTACCATATATCGAATTTGCATATAATAGGAGTGTCCATCACGGTACTTTGTATAGTCCATTTGAAATCGTGTATGGCTTTAATCCCTTGTCTCCTATTGATTTGATTCCTATTCCCGTGCATGAACGTTCTAGCCTTGATGGTAAACAAAAAGCGGACAACATAAAGAAATTGCATGAACAAGTTAAAACACAACTAGAAAAGAAAAACAAAGCTTATGAAAGACGAGCTAACAAACATCGGAAAAGAGTTGTGTTCAAACCTGGAGATTTAGTGTGGTTACATTTGCGTAAAGAAAGATTTCCCAATGAAAGAAAGTCAAAATTGATGCCTCGAGGAGATGGACCCTTTAAAGTATTGAAACGCATAGGTGACAATGCATACATCCTCGATCTTCCCGACAGGTATGGTTCAGTTTCCCCTACTTTTAATGTTGCTGATCTCACCCCTTTCAACGATGACCTTTTTGATTCGAGGACGAATCCTTTTGAGGAGGGGGGGATTGATGAGGATCAAGGGTCCGATGAGGATCAAGGGCCCCATCAAGAGGTCAAAGGTCCTATAACAAGAAGGAGGGCAAGGGAACTTTGTCATCAAGTTGCCACCTTCTTGTACAAGCATGTTCAAGATGAGCCTAAGACTCCTTGGGTTCATTTCATTGAACCTTCCACTTGAGCATGTATCACATGCACGTCTACATTATTGGCTTTTAGATCTTTGTTTTGTTTCGTGTGATCTTTGTTTTATGTCTTTTCTTTGTAGGTAAATTAGGTACATGAAATGTTTCAAGAGAATGTTTCAAGAGAATGTTTCAAGAGAATGTTTGAAGAGAATGTTTCAAGAGAATGTTCGAAGAGAATGTTTGTCTATGCTAAGACAAATTCAAACGTGTCCAAGATAGAATCTCTTGATCAAGTTGAAAAACATCTCCATTATCCATATGAAGGGGGCGGCCACTGTAAATTGGAAGATGACATCTTACTTGAATTTGAACTTGAAGATAAACTTGAATTCAAATTCAACCATAATTTGAATTCAAGTTTCAACCAATTTGAGGCTCACATTTCAAAAAGGATTCAGCCATCATCTCTAGGGGATCACACGCCATCTTTGAAGAGTAAGGAAGATAAGATTACAATGCAAAATTGAATTCAAGTCCAGCCATCTTATCTCATCAAAATCAGATTTTCTACACCCCATTATCATTACACACGCCACTTGGAGATAAAAAGGATGGGATCATAATTCAAAGATGGAATTCAAGATTCAACCTCTTCATCTACATCTCCAAGACGCCATAAACATGACCAGATTCATTGAAGATAACATCTCGCAAGCATTTCAAGTTTTAGCTAGAATTATCTTAGTTTTAATTTTCAAGCAAAGTTCAAATTTAAACATTTGTTAGATAGCTTTATTTTGAGTTATCTCTAGCCATTTCAAGCTAAAGGGGGGCGTTTCTTAGGCCTATAAATAGACCCCTTTGGCTGGTTGTAATCTCACCTTTTGATGAATAAGAATCCTTGATATTTCTTTCACTTTGAGTGAGACTTTGTTTTCTTGGTTTTGCATTAAAAACCTAGGTTAAGATCCTTCAAAGTTGAGCATATTGAAGGTATTGCCATTGCTAAAAGGTGCCGTCCAGGAGGGCCATCTTGGTTTGCCTGATCAACGACCATCTTATAGTGTTGGTCTTGCTCGTTGTCCACACGTTTGATCACTAAGGAAGCAAGGGGAAGTTTACTTCTTTGTGCCTAACCCTTTGTGAAGGACGATTGGAAGGTGGAATTGTTGGAGCCCACGAGTTGCACGCATCAAAGTTAAGGATGATGCATTGATGAAAGTTAAGAGCAAGCTGAAGAAGAAGCCATCTGATGATTTTGAAGTCCGTAGTGACGGCAGTTTGTGGTTTAGAGGCCGATTGTGTGTGCCTAATGATGATGCGATAAAGAGTGAAGTGCTTCAGGAAGCCCACAATTCTCGCTTGTCTATTCTCCCAGGAGCAAATAAGATGTATCATGACTTGAAGCAAAAGTTTTGGTGGCCAGGAATGAAGAATCAGATAGCAGAGTTTGTTGAGAAATGTCTTGTATGTCAGAAAGTCAAAGCAGAACATCAGAGGCCAGCTGGATTATTGCAACCACTTGAGGTGCCTGAGTGGAAGTGGGATCACATCGCTATGGATTTTGTGACCAATTTACCTAAGACAAGAAGTGAATATGACACTATCTGGGTTGTTGTGGATCGTCTGACGAAGAGTGCTCATTTCATGGCGATATCGATTAAAGCACCCATGGAAAAGTTGGCTTCTACATATGTTGATCAGATTGTATGTTTGCATGGAGTTCCTATGAGCATAGTTTGTGACCGAGATCCCCGCTTCACATCAAGGTTTTGGACGGCATTTCAGAGAGCGATGGGTACGGAGGTTCGCATGAGTTCAGCTTTTCATCCCCAGACTGACGGTCAATCAGAGAGAACGATTCAAACATTGGAGGACATGTTGCGTGCTTGTGTGTTGGACTATGGAGGTAGCTGGGATAAGAGTTTGAAGTTGGTTGAGTTTTCATACAATAACAGCTATCACCGATCTATTGGAATGGCTCCTTATGAAGCTCTTTATGGAAGAAAATGTCGATCGCCATTGTATTGGGATGAGATTGGAGATAAGATTTTCACCGGACCTGACTTAGTAGAGCAAACCAAGGAAAAGGTTATGATTGCAAGACAAAGATTGAAGGCTGCTCAGGATAGAAGCAAGGCGTGGGCCGACGTGAGGCGTCGACCACTTGAGTTTCAAGTAGGAGATAAGGTATTCCTGAAGGTATCCCCATCGAAAGGAGTAAAGCGGTTCGGAATTAAAGGGAAACTTAGTCCTAGATTCATTGGACCATTCGAGATCTTGGAAAGGATTGGAGAAGTTGCTTATAGACTTGCACTACCACCATCGTTGTCTCAATTACACAATGTGTTTCATATATCTCAATTGCGTAAGTATGTGCATGATTCGAGCCATATTATGAATGAGCAACCTTTGAGGATTGAAGCTGATATATCATATGTTGAGGAGCCCGAAAGGATAATTGATAGGGAAGTGAAAGCATTAAGAAATAAGTCTATTCCCCTGGTCAAGTTGCAATGGAAGAACCATTCAGTTGATGAGGCCACTTGGGAGTTAGAGGAAGGCATGAAGCAAAAGTACCCCTATCTCTTTGACAGTCCATAAGTTTCGAGGACGAAACTTATGATAAGGGGGAGAGGATGTTGTACCCCAACGATCATGTACGTGAAAACTATGAATGTGAGACGGAATGAAAGCGGCAATTCCTTTTAGCGCATGTTACTTAAGTCAACTTAAGCCTCTTTACTTAATCATCATTGAAGTGATACCAAGCCAAATTAAATAAGGGAAACTTCAAGGAAGATAAATATATATACATATGCATTACACATGGCGTGTATATGTATGTATACATACATATGTTAATTTTAGAATATGATAAAATAAAGAAAAACAATATAGTGCATGAATTAAAATTTCAAGAAATACCAAGTTGCCCAAGAAGCCTAAAATTCGGCCAAGGCATGAATGGGGATTCTAGAATTCTCTAACCAATTTTATTAGTTAAAAGTAATTACTTAAAGTCTATTACACCATTTAAGACAAGAAGTTATCATGCAAAGAATAAATAGAAAACAAAATAGACATGCATTTAAGGAACAAGTAAGACAACTCATTAAAGAAGGAAGTAGTGTGGTTGAGGTCATAAAGACCCCAACCTAAAATCGGCCATCATGCCTAATTAACCATGGAGGATTTCAAAATCTACCATGGTTACTCTCCCCTTAAACCAAGGTTAAGATAACCATGATTCGATAAAGTAACTTGGGTTAGCCCAAAAGTAACTATAGTTGAATAAAGTAACCAAGGTTATACTAACTTAACCTTGATTAACACTCAAGAAAGCCCTAACTCTCACAAATCTCCCTCCAAAACCGCCCCCTAGCATGTTTTAAACCTTTCTAGAAACATCTACCTTCTTGTCATCTTGAGACTCCTCTCAAGACACATTCAAGCAAGAGCAACACTTAGCAAAAGTTCCCTCATCTCCCTCACCAACATTTCGCCCCCTCCATCTTAGAGGATAGAAGTTCAACTTCACTTCAAGACTCAAGAAGACATCTAGGTAAGTCTTGTTCCAAGTTTCCTTAAGAGAATTCTCATTTTTGGTAAAGAATGAAGCTAACATGAACTCTCTTTCTCCATACCCAAAACCGTGGGTTTCATGGGTTAAATAGGTGAAAGCCATCAACTTTCTTAGGTGGTGACGTATTGTGGTGCTTGAATCTCCATTCCAAGCTCATTTTGGTAAGATGCTCTAGCCCTCAAACCTATCCTATTTCCTCTATTGAATAAAGAACTAATCTTTTCATTTCACTCCCTTAAAATCGTATGCTTAAGGTGAAGAAGGTGAAGGATTTCATCACATCTCACTTCATAACCAAGCCAAGACAAGAGCTTTAGCTTGAAGAGGCAAGTATACTTTAACCCCTTACAATATATGTGATTATGTGCATACTTGAATGTCTAGAAGCTTAAGACATGATTTTAGTGAAAGTATGTCTAAGTTGTTACCTTTTCTTATGTTTTGAAAGGTTGGATGATAGACCTCTCTTATGTTGCAATATAAAGTATGTTTAAACTTGAAATAAGAGCTAAAAGTGATGGATTAGGGACTGCCCTATGTTTGATATTGAATGAAACATGATTGGTATGAAACCTAGCATTTTAGTGATTTCTCTATACATGTCGGCTGGAAACAGAATTCTGAACAGATTTTATGCCAAATTGATGGACTTAGTTAACGACCTTCTAAACGTTGGATTGAGCTTATTTTTGGTGTGGTCGTAGCTTATTATGTCTAGTTTATTGTGGCGTTGGAATTTCTGGAAAATCATTTGTGGATTGGTCAGAAATGAATTTTTAGTATCAAGGGGTCAAAACAGTTTCTGGTCGTACCTCCTTAGGGAGAAAAATTATTTAAGTACCTTAAACATCTTAGATTGACCTGAAATTTTTACAAGAAGTACTTAAGACATAGAGCTAAGTATCCATGTAAAGAAATTGATTTTATCTATTGATCTTGATGGTAAACCATTAAGGGAAAGTTGGTGTAACATTCTGGAAAACAGGACAGATTGACCCTTTGTGCTTGTATGAATTGTATCGTATTTATTTTGACTTGTTTTGGTGAATGGGCATTTGAATATTGTTCATAAAGGAAATAGGAAAGATTTCCAGGTGCTAAGTGAGCCCCATGATAAGTTTATGATGGAGACAAGGTAAGGAATGGAGTTGAGAGTGCAACAGAATTTCTGTTGTACCCTTGTTGGTAATTATTTTTATTGAGGTACCTACGCTTGTCGAAATCGCATGAAATTTGTACAGAATGTAGTTAAGATCATGTGGTGCATGTCAATATTTTTAGTTTCTGGAAAATAGGCTCAAAAGGTTGATTTTGAGGCCGGACAATACAGGACATGCTGCTGGATCGTTTTCCAGCCCATGAAGAAAGTTGTTTATGATGTTATAAGTGCATTTTACCATGTTGCATCTCATGCACTTGCATTGACATGATCATATGTTCCATGCTCATGATTTTATCGATGTTTTATATAAAGTTTCTATTTTGAAAGAATTTCGTCCCTTCTGGCCAGCTTAACCCGCTACAGATCCGGGGTTAATTGATCTGAAGAAGTATAAGAACCGATCCAGGCCCGGTATAATAGGTCTGATGAAATATAAGAACTGATCCAGGCCCGGTATAATAGGTCTGAAGAGTATAAGAACCGAGCCAGGTCCGGTATAATAGACCTGAAAGTGATCATGTTATAAGAACCGAGTCATGCCCAGTATAATAGGCTGACACACTCTCTTGTTTTATGATGAGCATGATTTAAAAGAAAGAAAGAAAGTTCAAGTATTTTTATGAGCATGTCGAAAATGAAGAGAAAGAATGTTTTCCGTTGCATTTGCATCGCATTCACATTTTCATACACATTATGCATGATATCTTTTCATAGAAGTAAAGTTGGCTATAGCACGTAGAATCTAAGTGGTGACATTTAGATCTTAGCTAAGTATTGATATGACTTTAAGTATGATGCTTCGGAAAGGTATTAACAGGTACGTTTTAACTTAAGGAATTGGGGTTTGATTCTTGTATGCCGTTTTCTCTTTATTGTACGGTGTTATTGTATACTTGCTGGCGACTTTGTCGCTCACCCATTTATTTTTCCCCCCAGAGCTAGGAAATGAAGTCGAGTGGATTGATGATGAGCCAAGGATGCCATACCCATAGGTTATTGAAGTCGCTGTTAAGAGAATGATGACGAAAGCTTTTGATGAGCCTTTGGGACATTTTGGGACTTAGCTACTTTCGGACTCTTTTCGAATAATGTTTGTATAATTTCGTGGTGTAGTT
Organism: Eustoma russellianum; assembly: GCA_036186865.1. Lineage (NCBI taxonomy): Eukaryota > Viridiplantae > Streptophyta > Magnoliopsida > Gentianales > Gentianaceae > Eustoma > Eustoma russellianum. Next base: position 9,077,458 of record AP025057.1, on the reverse strand, counting down.
TGCTATCGGCTCAGTTTGTATAATTTTGCTATGTATTCGCGATTTGACGCTTTCGGATTAAAGTTCAAATTCTGTCGTATTTTTATCTACCTGTTAAGATCGTGACTTTGTAATCCATGTTTATCCATGTGTTTTACGAGTTAAGTATCGACGCTTTGTACTTTTCCGAAAGGGAAAGTACGGCGGGTGCACCGTACGAGGGGAAGCCGAGTACGGGGCGCTACAAATTTTTTCCATCACAACATCATAAAAAGTTTATCGATCCCAATAATCTCGTCATGTCTCCTAGGCCATCCGATTCTCGCACGTCTTACGGGTAAGGAACCCTAGGTTCATCTTCAATCCATTCTACCTTATTCCTTGCAGTCTCTGGGAGGAAAAATAGGGGTTGAGTGACAAGGTCACCAGCAAGTAAACTATAAACAATCGTGAATTAAATAGAAAGTACATACAAGAACCGAACCCCAAAATTCTGTTAAATAAGCATACCTGACTTTCCATCCAATACCCGTCAGTGATTAACACAGAATGTATCAAAGATCATAACTTAACAGAAATCATGACTTATAAAAGATCGTAACTTATGAAAGTTCATACTTCATTAAAGAGCACCAACCAGTAAGGATCATAACCTAGGAGTTACTAAGTCATAACAACTTAGTCCAAGTATCACGTACTATTATTCGATGTCTCATTAAATGCAGCATGCATGAGTATGTACGTGAGATGCATCATGATAAGAATGATGACAAGATCTTTCGTTCTTTTCTTTCAAAACATCATCGTCCAGAAAAAATAGAGTATTCAGATCTATTCACCCGGATCTGAGGCGGTCACTTCTTCCCTTCGAATCTATTATTCCCAGATTCGGAGCGGTAACGTCATCACTTATCAGGACTATTCTCTCCGGGTCTGAACGGTCGATATCAGGTCTATTCTCTCCGGGCCTAAACGGTCCATATCATCAGATCAATTAACCTCGGATCTGGAGCGGGTCCTTACTGGCCAGGAAAACACACGGTACCGGTGGGAAGCGTTCTTTTAAAACAGAATCTTTTCTTTAGAAAAACGCTTTTTCATCTTTCTTTCTCATAAAATCAGTTCCATAAGTCATGGAAATGACGATGATGCAATGTATGACATGTACTATGCAATTCATGATGTAATGCGTTACACATACACATGCGTACAACTTATTCTTTAGGCTGAAAAATTTCCAGAATTGTCAATCCATACACACGGCCTCAATTCCTCGTGGTTTAGGCCCACTATCATGAGTTCTCTTCATACATATGCATAAGAGTGTCTTATCTATTCGTAATATAATTTTTGTGACGATACGAGGCATGTAAGACACTTAATTTATTTAATTACGAAACAAGGGCTGCTGAATTTCAGTATTTGCAACACCCTTTCTTTTACCTTCCACATAAGCCCATTAAGCCTTCATTTAATTTTGGGCCAGCTTTGAAAAACTTCTGTAGACATACCGGAAATTAGTGATCATAAGCCCAAGCCATATAACTAAGTCTAAGCCCATTAAAACAAGGTCTTACAACAAGTTCCTCAATTCTGTCCAAATTCCAGCTTAGTAACGCTAACTTACCCTTGGTGATTACTTCTTAAAATAATCATGTTAAGTTAAGTGGGTTGCATATAAACACTCGCATACGTCCTAAGAAATTGTCATAAAAGTTTCGCGGAATTATAATCTCGTTAAAGGGGTCATTTATTCTTTTTCCCAAAACGGTTCATACTGAATTCTGGAATGACCAATTCTTGCTTCGAATTACATTGTGACCAATCCATACGTCATTTTTCAAAAATTCCAACTCACACACTTAGAAAACACATAGGTCTAGCATCCTACCAAAAATCAGCCCAATTGCATATTTCTAAGGTCCATTTCCTGGTCAATCATTATGTCACATAAAATCTGTTTAGTCCAGTAATTTCCAGCATGACCAGTTTTAGTAAAAATTTCGTTAAAAATAATCTGTAACTCCTCTTAACGAAATTCCAACTCTCATATTTACTATACACATAGGGCTAGTGTTATTCCAAAATCAACTAAATTGAATACCTCTAAGGTCTCTTTTCAGGTCCTACAAAACAGCCTAAAAATCTGCCCTGCTCCAGGGAATTTCAAAATTTGTCACATTTCCTTTCTAAAAGGTCCTAACTTGCATTGTTTGACTTAAACACTTTATTAAACATCAAACACACCTTTAGCATGAGAATTTACATATTCAACACATTGCAAACATCATATACACATCCCTTCAAAACAGCTTGAACGCCACATATATCATTCCTTGGGCCATGCACATCATGTTCATACTAAAATCAAGCCTTAGTGAAATTGGTGCATACGCACCCTAACCCCCAAACCAGCCCGTTCATACGCATGCAAGGGCGAAAATGATAACTCCATAATGAACATAGTAAGTTTAACACATAAAGCACCCACCTTATTCACATTTTATCCCACAAGTTACCATTTTTACAAAAATACTTTTGTTTTCCCCTCTCTCCATCCAACCGTCCCCCATCCATGTGAAAGACAAGATCTTTGTCACATTCATCCTAGGTTTACCACATATCCATAGTTAAAAATAACAAAGATTCCACCTTTGGGGCAAAGCTCACACATGCAAGCCATCATACCCTAAGATCCGAAAGTTTCACACATAAAACTTAGCATTTCACAACTAACATAGCACTATGAGTTTTATGAAAGATGTAGGAATTTTCCTTGAAAAGATTTAGAACATGCTTACCTAGGACAATCTTGGCTTGAATGAATCCTAACCTCTTCTTGGTCCCATTTTTTGGACGGTGCCTTCAAGAATAGTAAAGAAAATGAAAGTCTCTATTTTATGAAGTGTTCCTTAAATGGTTAGCTGGAGATCTTTTAAGGGCTCTTTATGAAGGGACAAATCCCCTTCTTGGTTAGGCCTAGCCGGCGCCATAAAGGGGAAGGAAGAGAAAGTTTTTCTCCATGTGCTTAGACACTATCATGAAAGTCATTAAAGGCTTAATCATAGCTCACTTTTTGGGTTTGCATTGAGAGTCTTGGAACCATTATTTTGCTCCTTAAGGCCCCTTAGCCGAATGTATGCGTGTACCCTTGTACATGTATGGCTTGATTCTCTTGCATCTTGCCCATGACCATAACTTATCCATTTATCCATCCAAATTTTCGTACACTACACACACGTGCGTGTTCAAAGTGTGCCTTCACTATTATCCTTTAATTACACCCTTCAAATAACTAAAATCTCTTAGGCCTACAGTAATACATACACCGCAATACAGGCATGTACGCATAACCCACACATGTACCTATATACTTATACGTGTATATATATATATATACATCCATCATTACGCATGTAACCATGCACACATGAATATATATCATGAGATCAAAGTAATTACTCCATGGTTAGGGTGAAGTCCTCTTAACTGCCTAACCACCTTTTGCTTTTAAGGTTCCTTAATAATTTTGAAACCCCTTACTTGTTTAATATGGCCTTATGGCCGAATTATGAGGGGTTATGCCTATACATGTATGAGCCTAATCCGATTTCATCTCATTTATGATTATAAGTTACCCATTTTTCCTATCTATATATATATATATTTACAGATAGGTATACACGTGTTTGTGTATGCTTAGTTGTTGTCCCTTAGGTACACTTCTCGTGAGACTGTAATCCTTTAAGGCGCTTATTACAACGTAACCTTAGCAGCTATAATATATCTTGTACATATACATGAATATAAGTATATATATATATATATGTCCATACCCTATATATATAAATGTATCATATAGACCTACTTTCCATCAAGTTTTGAAATTGCTTAATCCCATAAGAGACTATGTTTTAAATGACAAAGTTTCCCTTGGCTTTCTCCAAAAAGTAAGCCGGCGGTGGGAGGGGTCCTCCCTCTCCCAAGTGCAATTACTCCATAATTAGTGTGTCTCTTCCTAATCCTTAAGTCATTTATTATTGTGATTAAATGAGCACCATGAACTAACATGAGTTCAAACCCGGTGGTTAGGGACTTTGGTACTCTTATTGAGCTTGAGTCACCCCTCGGGAGCCTACTCAGGGAACTACTAAGTGGCTGAAAAAAAATATTTCATAGTACATAACTTAATCTCTAATTCATCCTTTCTTGTATCTTACGGTTTCTAAGGAAATTTTAAGGGTTTACATATCTTTTTTAACAACATCACATTGTGTTTACATTTTGCATACTATCTTGTGTAATTGCTTTAGTAAGCAACTAAGAGGGGTAGCTACCTTTTTCTAATAGTAAAAAGACCTCTTAATGTCCCCCTTTACCCGGCAGCTAGAAAGGGAAGAGGTGCTTTTTCCTCTTTTCATCTTTTAAACCCTTAATTAGTAGGACCCATAAATGCTTTTCATGATTTCTAACAAGGGTTTGTGGCTTGTAGTAAAGGTAAACTCCAATAAATATACCCATCCTTATAGGCCGAATTTCAAGTAGTAAAAATATTTCAGCAACTCACTTGCTTCCTAGTTCATACTTTGGGGTAATATGCTGTTTTCCTTTACTGGTGAAATAAACGTGAGTAAGACCAAAATATCATTCTTTCGAAATATTGCTCTGACTTAGGCGGGGTACAACAGGATAAGTCTATAGTACTAGTACAAATGTCTACAGATTTAAAAATAAAACCTATTTCTCAATATTGTTTTAATGCACAATCAATATATTCTTGGAATATAGATGGAATGTTAGAATATCAAATAATTAATGTATTACAACAAATGACAATGGCAGCAAATACTTATAGAACTCAGTTGACACTTGATGATAAAGCAATTGCTGAATATCTTATTTCTGGGTTCTCTGGACAACTTAAAGGTTGGTGGGATCATTATTTAACTCACATACAGAGACAAGAAATATTAAATGCAATAAAAGTTGATGAAGAAAACAATCCTATAATTATTGATGAAGGAACAATATCTGATTTCTGTTGCCACACTTATATTATGTATATCATTACATTTTATAGGTGATCCATAACATATTAAAGATAAAAATGCTGAATTATTAGCAAATTTAAGATGTAGAAAACTTAGTGATTTTTAATGGTATAAAAATACTTTTCTAACCAGAGTTATGATTAGAGAAGATTCCAATCAGCCATTCTGGAAGGAAAAATTCCTTGTAGGATTGCCAAATTTATTAGGAGAAAAAGTTAGGAATAAAATTAGAGAAAATTCAGGACAACAAATAATCTCTTATTCAAACTATACATATGGAGAATTAATAAGTTTTATACCAAAAGAAGGATTAAGATTATGCCAAGATATAAGATTACAAAGTGGTTTAAAGAAAAAATTAAGGCAGACTAAGTCTGAATTAGGAACTTTCTGTAAACAATTTGATAATGATCCATATAAATCTTATAATAAAGAATGTCAAGGAGAATGTTCTAGAAAACCTATAATAGAAATATTAGAAAACCTTATAATAACAAATATAACAACAGATATACTAAAAATAATAAATATTATAAAAGATTCCAAAAATCTTCTAATGAATTTTATAGGAACAATTACAACAATAAAAATACTAAGAAACCTTATAGAAAAAAAATTACAAGAAAAATAAAAATACAAAAGATTACAAAAATATTGAGTGTTATAAATGTCACAAGAAAGGACATATTGAAAATTATTGTAGATTAAAAACAAAATTACAAGAATTAAATCTAGAAGAATCTATACTAGAGAAAATATCAAATCTACTTGTTGAATCTTCTTCGGAGACAGAAGAAACATCTTTCGAGTCTGCTGAAGATCTTCAAGTTGATGAATTATACACATCTTTTTCAGATTCTTCTTACGAAGAAAAACATATTTATGTTCTGACAAAAGAACAAGAAACAATATTAGAAATGTTAAAACATATAGAAAATCCTCAATTACAAAAAGAATATTTAGATAGAATAATAGATATAAATTCAAAACAAAAGGAAACAAATAAACCAGTTATATTACCAAATGTTTCAACTAGTTATTATGATTTAACTAGTATATTAAATAAAAACAAGAATACAAAGAATAAAAGTACAACAATCCCAGATCTACAAAAAGAAATAAAAGAAATAAAAAATAGAATTAAAAGAATTAAAAAATAAACAAAAACAAGATTCAGAAGTTATGAAATTAATACTTACAAAATTACAGACTGCAGAAGAGTCTGATCAATCTTCATAAACAGAACCAGTAAATATAGATACAAATATAGATAAAAATATAGATACAAATATCATAGAAAATATTTCTAATGTGCCAGAAGATTTTTTATTCGTTTTAAGAGAAATAACATCAAGAAAATATTTAATAAGAATAACCATAAAATTCTCAGAACAATATCATCTAGATACAATTGCTCTATTTGATACTGGAGCAGACTTAAATTGTATTAAAACAAATTTAGTCCCAAAATCTTATAGAGAATCTACAACTACAAGACTCTCTACATCAAATAATGCTAAATTACAAGTTAAATGTAAAACTGAAGTTTACATTATAAAATCCAATACATCAATAAAAACAATGTTCTTAGTTGTAGATGATATTCATCATGCAATTATACTAGGAACACCTTTTATGAATTTAATTACACCATATAAGGTAGGAATTAATTCTATTTCTTTTAAAATAAGAAATAAAAAATCACATTTTGAATTTTTAGAAAAACCAAAAACAAAAAATTTAGATTTAATTAAAGCTTGTTCGATTCATAGAGAACAAATAAATGCAATAATCAAAAGTAAAACTTTTCAATTACAATCATTAAAAGATACAGTAAATATCAATAAGATAGAACAATCTTTAAAAGATCCTAAGATAACTACTAAAAGACAAAATCTTAAATTATCATTTGAAAATGAACTTTGTTCAGATCTTCCAAATGCTTTCTGGTCAAGTAAACAACATATAGTTGATCTTCCATACACCCCAGAATTCAAAGAAGAAGAAATACCTACAAAAGCAAGACCAATTCAGATGAATGCTAAATTAGAAAAACATTATAAAAAAGAAATACAAGATTTAGAATCAAAAGGGTTAATACAAAAATCAAGGCATATGTTGTTTCCTGTTTGTGGTGTGGTATATATATATATATATATGTATATATATATATATATGTATATATATATATGTATATATATGTATATATATATATGTATGTATGTATGTATGTATGTATGTATGTATATGTAACGGGTAAAAGGGGGGCATTCTTTCTTCCCCAAAATCTGTAGCTCCAGCCGGTCATCCCATCCCATCTTCTGCAGCTGGCAGCTACCTCCCTACCTCATTTGTGACAATTGCTTCTCTAGGAATCCAAAATTGAGCCGTTGGATATAATAGGAAGAACTTCTTCCTATTTTTGACCCGTTACATACACACACACACACACACACACACACATATATATATATATTACATTAATTTATCACATGTATACACATGTACATAGTATAGCATTTACAAGATGTAGAGTCTAATATATGATTATCATGAACTGGTTTGTACATTTTTCCTCCAATGCTTGCCTTTTTATATGAGTTCTCTAATACATGATTTAAGGGGGATCATGACTTAAGGGGGAGCATGACTTAAGGGAGAGTTTTGAAATTCAAATTTTGAAATACAAGTTATGAATGCATGATTGTAGGGGGAGTGATTATGACACATTTAAATCATGACTAGGGGTTATTTTGCAAATCATCAAAAGGAGAGATTGTTGAGAAATCAAGGTTTGAGTAATTTTAAAATGCATGATTTAAATGTTACATGACATGCGTGCTTGATAAATATGTTTTATATGTTTTATATGTATCAATGTTATACTAATATGCCATGAAGCGTTAAGGCTTAAATCATATGGCAAACATTTGTTGTGTTTACACTATTTTCATGTGCCAGGTTAAATGAACTAAACTAGTACATTAAATGAAGTGCTTAAGGAGATATTTGAAAATGTCTATTCAACAAATTTCAACATGGAAAGTTCTCATCTACACCACATTTCGTAAAGCAATCAAATACACGTCATCTTATGAGTACATACATATCCAAGATATTTCAAGTCATATATTCCATGTCATCAATTTTTCAAAAATATATCGACACGTCAAAAGCTCGTAAAGCAAAAATCGCCACGTCAAATGACTACCGAATCGTCACCAACACATCATAAACTTACCATACAAAGATGGACAACCAATATACACTCCAAACACCTCAAAATTTCGTACACCGCATGGCATATTAAAGACCAAAGTCATACCATAATAACATATATCAATTATTCATCATTTTCGTTATTCTCTTAAAATTCAAATTCAAAAATGTTACACCCCCATGGCCGAATTTCCTACACTATTTGGAGGTGAGAATATACATTTTTATGTATACTATATGGTGTATATCACATTTTACATTTCTAAAGGGTTCATGATCAATTGGAGAAAAATTGCGCAATCGGCGAATTTTGAAAATTCACATTTCTTCACTATACTTAAGGGTGACGTTTTGGACATGCTGTGACATGTATCTAGACATGCTTGCACATCCAAGACCTATCTTGAAGTGTTCAAGAAGACAAGGTTAAATGGTGATTGAAATTTACCATGTTTATGAAGATGCTGCATTATTGTTCATTCAAAATTCAAAAACTATTTTCAGCACATGTATGCTCGGTGGGGCGGCTATTTTGTGCTTATTTGGAGCCTACGTGGAGCTTATCATGCACTAGGATTGGTGGAGGATGATCTATAAAAGAACTTAAATATTTATGGAGATCAAGATACAGAAGGTAATGTTTCAAAATTCAAAAATAATGTTGAAGTTTTCATCATGTGGACCGATTTTATAGAGGTGGCTTTCAATACTCAAAATCATTCAAAAAATGAGAAGACATCACATTAAGGTTGATTGGCAATCAAGATATTCGAAATTCAAATTGTTTTCATATTTTTGATGATTATCCATGTCATATATTATGTGCCAAGGTGGCTTAGTGAAGACGAAATCATAGAGTGACAACAAGGTGACCACACATCACTTATTTAGTCATATCTTGCCAAATAAGCAAAGTATGTCATAAGGCTTTGCAAGATATCTTCCAAGGGCATTCAAGATATTTCTTCAAGACATTTCTCGTCCACAGGGGCGTGCAACACATTACAAAAAGGAGGAGGAAGATCAAACACAAGACAAGACACATTCCAAAAGCTATCAAGTGAAAAGCAAAAATTCTCTTCATCTTTTATCTTCTTCTCTTGCACAAAGCCTTAAGCCTATCAAACATACATTCCCTATTCTGTATAGGCTTCATATAAACCACCATCATATGTTACATACTTGTAAAAGTTTGATCAAGATGTGGTCCAACTTTCATTAGTGAGGTGGTGGTGATTTTGTTGATTGTTTTGCGATTCGTTGTAAAAGGGTTGGACATTAAAGGAGTTGTTGTATAACTCCAGCCATCCTTGTTCTAAGGTAAATTTGATGATTAGTGAATACCGAAGAAGATGTCTTCGAAGACTAGAGTAGGTCACATTGACCGAACCAGTATAAAAATGTGTGTTCGTACTTTTCTGCACTTTTGCTTTTAGTACTGTTTTTGCAACGTTTTCAAAACAATTGAGAAAAATAGCAAACGATTTTCAAATATCACCAAATTTTGCATAGATATAGATAAAGGTCTTAGGTTTAATTTAAGACAAGTTTCATTGAATTTGGATAAGTATAAGTCATCCAAACGTTCAGAGTTCTGAGACTGGTGCAATCTGGTTTTCAGATTGACAGAGGTTGAGAACATCAACGTGGTTGACATACTTGCCAAAGGAATTTTGCAAAACTGTTTCAACCTATTAAACTAACATCTTAAAGGACATCTCTTCAAAATTTCAGATCATTTGGAGTGGTCATTAATTGGGAATTAGTTTCTCACTATAAGGGAAAGTTTTTAACACACTGACAGGGTTCAATCAAAAACGGTTTTTCAGGGCTTTAGACTTTGAATTTTGATCTCAAATTTTGGTGGCATATATTTAACATCTTAAAGTACAATGTGTCAAAATTTCACAAATTTTGGAGGTCCAGAACATATTAGATAATTATTCAAAATCGAAGTATAGAAAAGATTCTGTTTTCGGAAGTTGGTATTTTATTCTATCTATTTTATGATGCTTCCGCTATCCGATATATATTTATGTCGACATGCACATAGATGTTATCGACGCCTTGTACTTCTCGTAGTAGAGTACGGCGGGTGCACCATGCCGAGACCCTAGTCCCGTGCAGGGCATTACAAACATAAATTTGAATAATGAATAAATCCAATTGTTCTTGTTTCAAGAATATAAAACTATCAATGGTTCCTCTTTTAAATCAATTTTCTAAGAGGAAGGTCAAAAAGCAATCATACCAAGCTCTAGGAGCTTGTTTTAAACCATATAGCGCTTTCCTTATAAACATGATTTTATTTCATATTCTCAAATCTAGATGGTTGCTTTACACAGACTTCTTGTATAAAGTCATTTGAAAATGCACTTTTTACATCCATTTGATAAAGTTTGAAATCCTTTATGCATACAATGGCAAGTAATAACCGTATAGCTTTTAAACGTGTTACGAGTGCAAATGTCTCTTCATAATCTATTCCCTCATCTTGATTATATCCTTGTGCTACAAAGCCTAGCTTTATTTCTAACAACTTTACCATCTTCATTCATTTTATTTCTAAATACCCATTTCGTACCTATGATTGTTTTGTCTTGTGATTGGGGTACTAAATCTCATACATCATGTCTTGTAAATTGATGGTCATGCATAGCATCAATCCAAGAAGAATCATTCAAAGCATCATACACATTCTTTAGTTCTATTTCACAAATCATAGCATGAAATTGATTAATTTCATATTGATCTATTGTTCTACGTGGTCGTACATCTTGAGATATGTCGCCTATTATGAGGTCGTATGGGTGATCTCTATGCCATCTTGGTTGATTATTTTCTAAGCGTTCATGTGGTTCTAAATGTTCATGCATTTCTAGTGTGATGAACCAAATGAAGGCTAGAAACGTTTGCCAAGGATGTTGTCCTCTATTCCAAATTGATTTGAACCCAAGCTATGTCAAAGAACATCTTAAAGACACCCTTTAAGCTTTAACCTTTGTTCTTGGCTCAATCTATGCCAAACCTCTTCCTCTTTGGCACTCCAACACATCTAAAACCTCAATGAGACCCTAAGATGCTGTAAACCAAAAGATGAAGCAAATACTAACAAATTCTAGGCTAGGAACTTGAAAGAAAACCGTTAAGTGGTCTTAAACTTCAACTAGCATAAGTTGAGAACTCCTTAAAGGAAATTTGATTGAAATGTGGTTGAATGTAGTTGTCTTACAATCTGATTCCTACCCTTACTTATAGAAAATGAAAATAAAAAAAGTACAAGTTTTAATGTACAAATTACAAGACTAAAATGACATGCTTTGCTTGGAAATTGTTTGAGCAACTTTTGGTTCCAAAAGTTCTGGTTGCTTTGCCGTGCTCTCCATCCTGTTTTCCAGCCTTTTTCTTGATCAATTTGATTGGCTAATACATGGAGCAGCTTGCTTTGGAATGGCCTTTTGATTGGTTGCAAGTTGGCTTTGAATTTTCAAGGATTTTAACGTTTCTTCCATGCTTGATTCCAGCCAGGTTTTTGATTGGATATTGCAATGAGCAGCTTGCTTAGAAATGCCTTTGATTGGTTGCAATTTGGTGTTGAATTTTCAAACAAATTATGCATAGACCAGCCACCCTTCTTGAAGGATTTGATTGGTTCATTTGTTGTGCAGCTTGCTAGTTTGTTTCCTTGCTTGTTTTTGATTGGTTTGAAGATTTGCAAGACTCTTTCCTATTGGCTAATGATGTGAGCAGCTTGTTTCTTCTTTGTTTCAACCATTTTAACGTAAGGAACAATTTTAATTTTGATTTTGACATGAATGCTTGTCACCTCCTTGCTTGTAAGCTACTTGCTTATCACCTCCTTGCTTGAATAAAAATTCAGGTTTTAGTTGCATCTTCAAGCTTTGTTTGAACAATGATATCATCCGATCAGATGGAACATGGATTGATAGGTGTTCATGCTTCTTCAATGTAAAGCTCTCTTTGACCTATCTTCAAAGACACCAAGCAACAAACACAATATGCACAACATATATGACATGTCCTAAGGGTTAGTTAGGCAATAAGACATAAGAAGTAGCACTAGTGTGTGCGGAGTTAACAGTGATATGCCATGTCTTACAGAACTAACATGTGACAATAAATGATACATGAAAATATGTTGTGTTGACCCCATCGTGGGCTCATCATTCCCTCCCTCTTGAAAATGATTCGTCCTCGAATCTCATCATGGATAGAATAAGGGATAGGGGTTTAGGATGTACACGTATGATCATCTATACCATAATTAATATGAACATGATAATACAAATGGTGAAGGTGAAATACCTTGGTGCATCCTTATCTTTGAAGAAAGAATAAGGTGTGTACACGCTTTCTAAAATGTTTAGGATGTATTAACAATATGATAACAAAAATTTTAGAACACATACATCCTAACAGATAAAACAACATCCAAAAAGCATATTGCAACATGTTAACACTAGATGTACAAATCTTATAGACATGTGCAATATTTAGACAAGATGTATCAATTGAGATGACAACAGGCAGACATTCAACAAGATAAGATGAAATAGATATTTCAGAAATAGAATCTTCATCTTTACTAAATATGTCATTCAATTCATTAACTAGTTCATCCAAGGATTTATGTTCATTTGTAGCTGAATCTATTTCAATAATGACATCATGATCAAGCTCTACATCAAGTAGACAATCTAGTTCAGCTAACATCAAATCATAAGAATCTAGTTTATCAATGTCATTCTCAACAGAATTACTTACATCAATGTCATCAATGAAATGTACAGGATGTAATTCAGATTGTAACCCAGAAACAAGCATCTCAGCAGAATGCAGATCATGCACAGGGATTTCATTTATATGCATGTCACAATGTAAATCATTTTCAGACAAAGTGTTATCACAATTAACATCATCTATAAGCAAACGACTAACACTTTGGAAATCACCAACAGATTCAAGTGAAGGGTCTTCTTCAAACAGTACACAAGGTTGAACATGCAATTCAGATAAAGGAGTTCCAGTTTCAGGCATGTTGGGGCTAATTTCATACAAACCATCATTCACAGAAATGTCAGATTGCAAGTCTTTGTTCTTTTCAGATTCTATCAATACTTGCACCATGTCTCTAAGTTGAAGCAATGCATTTTCAATATTACCCATAGTCTGACTCAAATCGCTTAACTTAACTGGATTTGGTTTGTCATTTTCAGAATCACAAGAGTTCAGTTCATGCCCATAGTTTTGATTAACTTGCCATGGGATTAGGTTTGATTGAACAATCTTTGCCTTTTTATACATGTCATAAAGTGATGAGAATTTTTCAGACAACATGCAATCAGCGATCTCTTTATCTAATCCAGCAAAGAACCTAATCATGCTTAATTTCTCATGTTCTTCAACATAAACATAGTACAAATCATCAAGCATTTCATTGTAATATGCACTAACGTCTTTATTGCACTGAGAAAGAGTTTGATATCTAGGAGTTTTACATTCCCAATATCCAACCCATAAACCATTCTTACGACCAAAGGAGTTCATACGTTTTTCCAGTTCATCATAGTCTCTCCTATGGCATTCAACTCCCCAAATGGTTTTTAGAATCATGTTTAATCAAAACAATCTCAAAAGCCAATTAAAATATTGACAAGATGCAAATACTCTACTTTATGTTGACAATTGTTCAAAACAGCAATTTGGACTATATCTCCTAAAGATTCAAGAAAATCACAGAAGTCAAATTGTTGTTCGGACTGAAAGAAATCTACGCGGTTGTTTTAAGACAATCCCTCAATTTACTTTACAGCATATGCAATTATCAATTGTAGTAAGGTGAAAGTAAAGACACAAACAAAGTGCTAGCAAGGGTTTGCTTTAGAAACTTTCAAAATCTCAAAACTACAACACTTTTGGTTTGGTTTGGGCACTTTCTTTCTTTTGAGCTTTGCACAGGGATTTCCCTTTTTGCAACGTTTATCTTTTGGCTTTTTCCTCACTTGGCTTTCTTGTGCAATCCTCTCTTGTCTTGCCTCTTACTTGTTGACAAATATTGGCTTTTCTCTCGCGTATTTCTCAATCAAGCTTAATTTTCTTTCTTTGGATGGGTTTGCTTGATTGTTGTGAGACTACTCCTCATGGCCTACATGAGACATTGCCCACGGCCTTTAATTGCACAAGGTTTGTTGTATTTGGAATTTGAAAGTTCCTCGTACACAACACGGCTAAACACTATGTAGTGGAAATTCAATTCACAATTACAACAAGTTCAAATTGTATATAGTGCAATGTAAGTTCAGAAAGTGATCTAAAACAACAATTGGATAGCTCTTTAACAATGTGGGGCTTAAACAATTCCTAACTTTCAGAATATATCTAAGTCCAACAAGTTGTTTGAAACAATTGAAATCAACAAAAAGATAAAGCTATTAGCATACACCAAGATTTCAAATGAGCTTTAAAAGTTGTTTTAATCCACACGGTTTTGGCACTTATCTTTTTTTCCTTTTCTGTTTTTGATGTAAATGATCTAACTAGTCTTAAGATAGCTAAATGCAACTTAGTTGTTTCTAAATGAAGTTTATAAAGGCTGATTACTAACAACTAATGGAAAATCAGTTTTGATGCAACTAAGCTAACTTGTTTTGTTTGGTTTTTAAGTGATCTATCCTACTTTGTTTTCGTTTGTTTTTTTGTTTGTATGATGCAATCAGATTCTAAACTAAATGATACTAGATGCAGCTCTTTGTGTTTTACCTAACAAACGTACATGAACTAGAGACTAGGCAGCACACTTTATTTAGCTAAACTACTTGTTTTGATCTTTGCTTTCGGTTTTCTTGTGCCAAACTAATCAACCAACTAAAACACTTAAACTATGTTGTAAACTAGTCTAACTAAGCTAAATAAGGCAGCACTAGAACGTTTTAAACAGATTGCACACAAGAACTAAAAACAGAATTTTAACTACTTGATTACAAGCTAAACTACCAACTAATCTATTTTGTGTTCAAGTTTTCTCTTTTAAGGACACAACTAAACTAACACTTAAGCTACTAGATTAAGGTCTAATGAACAATATCTAAGCTAGATTAAACAAGAACAAACAGCTTCACACACGGTTTTGTTCCAAACTACACAAACAGCTCCTAACAACACTAAGTCTAGTCTAAGTTGTTTTTGTGGGGTGTTTTCGTTTTGCCTACTTAACTAAGTTACCAAACTATAGTATACTATCTAACAAGCACTTTAAAACATACACTAACTACCTAAACAATCAGCAACTAAACGCAATAAAAATCACTTCAACATACGGTTGGGCAGCAATATGCAAATTTAATCAATGTAAACATGAATAGAAGACTAACCAAAGCTCTGATACCAATTGATGAACCAAATGAAGGCTAGAAACGTTTGCCAAGGATGTTGTCCTCTATTCCAAATTGATTTGAACCCAAGCTATGTCAAAGAACATCTTAAAGACACCCTTTAAGCTTTAACCTTTGTTCTTGGCTCAATCTATGCCAAACCTCTTCCTCTTTGGCACTCCAACACATCTAAAACCTCAATGAGACCCTAAGATGCTGTAAACCAAAAGATGAAGCAAATACTAACAAGTTCTAGGCTAGGAACTTGAAAGAAAACCGTTAAGTGGTCTTAAACTCCTTAAAGGAAATTTGATTGAAATGTGGTTGAATGTAGTTGTCTTTGTTGGACCTGTATAGCACCACTAGAGGGGGGGTGAATAGTGGGTTAGCGGAAATTACACTACAATTACCTTCAAAAAGTTGTTTGAAGACCCCTTTGCCTCTTTAGCCTCAGATTCTGGAATTTCCAGAAACAGTTCACTGTTTTGAGCGCTTTGGTTGAACCACTTATACACCTGTGCAAGCTCTCAAACTTGGCAGAGATCAAGTTTAGAATGTTTATAGTATGTCATAAAAATTTCAGTCAATTCCAAGCAAGTTTGCACGTTCAAATAAGCAAGATAAGTAAAGTGTGCAATTCTGGCAGTTTCAGGCAGAATGTTAGCTTAACTTCAAACGATGATATCTCAAAATCTACCCGTGCTATTTTGATGAATCTTATGTCAAATTAAACCTTATGATGTCTAGTTTAATTTGATATAAGGCTCACTTCAAGATTCGCAGGATAACCTATTCAAATTGAACAAGTTTTGCACACTGGTCAGAATTGTTCACAGAATGTAGCAACAATTTTGTGAAGACGATTTGAATATGCTAAACTCCTTAGAATTTAGTGATTCTTGCGGCTAATGAAAGCTAACACATTGAAGTATAATATATCCAAAATTCATGCAATTCTAAGACTGTTTGCTTGTTCAATTATGCGTGCCAAGTTAGTGTAATTCTCAGGCAGAAAACAGTAAGTGCAGGAAATAAGTAAAGAACACAAGGAATTATCCTGGTTCGGTCAATGTGACCTACTCCAGTCCCAAGAGACACCTTCTCTTGGATTTCACTAAACACCAAACACCAAAGTCACCTTACAAAGCCAAAGGAAGAAGCTTTTCACCAACTTCTTCAAGAGACTTCACCAAAACAAACAGCAACTAGTTTGTTTCACCTTTGCACCTTTGCACCTTTTGCTCACCTCTAAGGAGTAAGCTTTATACACCAGCTTCTCCCTTACAATATGTCGTTTAAAAGGTGTTGAAATGACAAGAAATGAAGAACTATACAATCATAAAGCTTGCTGCAAATGTGTTCTTCAATATAGAAGAGTAGAAGAGAAGAATGGAGACAAAGAGCTGAATGTCTTGCTTGCTTTTCTTTTGTTTTTCGTTGGTGCACTTTTACTCTTCACCTTTGGAGCTATTTATAGCCAAGAGGACAGCCTAAAGGCTCCTCAAAGTAGACGTTGGAATGGTTGAAGAATGGAGAGATTTCAGCACTTTTCTAGCTTTCAAACTTAAGCTTATCTTTTGTTGCTTTGAATTGGTCTTCAAACTGAACTTTTATCCTTCATCTTATCCCATTATAGACGTTGGAATGAGGTGGAAAATGACTTCATTTGAACGTTTAAAAGGCAGCTCCAATCAGCAATGTCCATGTGTAAATAACTTGCCATGTGTGCAGCTGAATTGGCATGTGTTTTGAACAAATTTGGCTCCTCATTTTGAACATTAAATGGCCGTTGGAATGTAGCTAAAAGATAGAGAGAATTCAGCTAAGCCTTTGAATTTGACTTGGTCTTCAATCATATAGCCGTTGCATGGCATTGGTTGAGAGACTTTTGCTTCAAATTTGCTACATTGTAGGACTTGTTTTTGTCACACATTATAACCTGAATCTTGACCATATAACATACGAAATTTTTCTTCATTTTTGAGCCAAAATAGCCGTTGAAAACAGCTCAAGAATAGTCACTTGAAATCAGCACCAAAATAGGATTTATTTCAACTTGCCTTGACTTGTTCAAAATCTGAAAATTTGAACATGATTTGTGTGCCAATATCCGTTTGCACACATATAATATATAGCCATTTATGTCTTCAACATGTAGCATAGAATACCATATGAAGAATGCCAAGAATTCCAA
Organism: Eustoma russellianum; assembly: GCA_036186865.1. Lineage (NCBI taxonomy): Eukaryota > Viridiplantae > Streptophyta > Magnoliopsida > Gentianales > Gentianaceae > Eustoma > Eustoma russellianum. The sequence continues at coordinate 9,059,624 of AP025057.1, read as the reverse complement.
GAAAACCATAGATGTGATAACCATAACACAAGAATTCCAATTGATATACCATGCTGCCCATGCTGCCCGTTTCCATAAATATAGGACATGTACTATATGTGACATAAACACATATAAACATCATATAAACAATATATAACACATTAGAAGATCCATTGGCAAGTGAAGAGACCAGAATACCCCTTAGCACAAAAATAGGAATTTTGTCCTAGGATGAACCTAGACATGGTGCTGCTCCAGATTCATTTTTGCCATGATGTGACATGACTTATAAATGTGTCATATGATCATATAAATCCGTTGGAAGAAGACCAAATAAGAATGAGAAGTCCAAATGGTGAAATTACCAAAATAACCCTTATAAAGATCAATAAGCTTCACCACCGTGTCAAGTCAGTTTTTATCCGTGTCAAGCATGCTTTTCCTCAGCCAATTAGATTCTAAATTGAATAAGGATCATGTGGGCTTTTGAATCACTCAATTTGGAGTTCATTTGCCCAAGATATGAACCAAAACCTGCAATAGAATACTAAACCGAGCAATTTGCCTTATATTGTAAGTCATGTGACTTCAAGGCTTGGTTAGATCATATAATTCACATGTATTGGCATATATCATCTAAGATCAGTTTGAACATATCTTGATTTAGACATGTGATTGAATTGGCCAAGTTCAATCTCATGATCTTAATCAAACTTATTCAATCTTGATTCATTCAATCAATTTCACATTTAGCTCATAAATTCAATCTCATAAATTCTAGCTCATAAATTCAATCTCATGCACACATATACTTTAAACGTTATACACACATACATGCTCACATATGCATTTTGCAATATATCACAACAATCTACATGCTCACATATGCATTTTGCAATCATTCAAACATGATATATCACAACAATCTCCCCCTTTTGATGATTTGCAAAATTACCCCACATATATGTATATTAAGCATCTAAATCAAGTATAAGCTTCTCTTTAAATCAAGTTAAGCTGCTCCCCCTTAATGTGTTATCTCCCCCTTAACATCTCCCCCTTAACATGATATACATATATCTCTCCCCCTTAATTTTGTAAATTATGCAAAAGACTGAACTATGTGCACGGTGTAGTAGTCAGGTGTGAGCAATTAATCCAAGTCTTGCACGTAAATGCTCAAAGATAGCTTGATTAAGGGGTTTAGTGAATATGTCAGCTACTTGTTGATCAGTTCTAACATGTTCAATGTGTATATGTCCAAGATTAACATGATCACGGAGAAAATGATAACGTACTTCTATATGCTTTGCCTTAGAGTGTAGTACAGGGTTTTTAGACAAATTTATAGCACTTGTACTATCACAATAGATGGGGATATTATTTACTTGTATTTCAAAGTCTGAAAGTTGTTGTTTAATCCATAATAGTTGAGTACAACATAGACTTAAAGCCATATATTCTGCTTCAGTAGTAGAAAGTGCAACACTAGATTGTTTCTTTGAAAACCAAGATATTAGTGAGTTTCCTAGGAATTGACATGTTCCACTAGTGCTCTTTCTATCTACTCTACATCCACCATAATCTGCATCTGAATATGCATGTAGACTTAGACTAGATTGTCTATCATACCATAAGCCTAATGTTGGTGTATGTTGAAGATATCTAAATATTCTTTTTACAGCTTTAAAGTGTGACAACTTAGGCATACTTTGAAATCTTGCACACATACATACTGCAAACATAATATCAGGTCTACTAGCAGTTAGATATAGCAATGAACCAATCATAGACCTATATAGTTTTTCATCAAATGCAACACCATTTTCATCTTTGTCTAATTTTGTTGAAGTACACATTGGTGTTGGAGATGGTTTCAAGTTTTCAAAGTTGAATTTCTTTATCATATCTCTTATGTATTTGGCTTGATTGATATGTATACCACTTGATGTTTGTTTTATTTGCAAGCCTAAGAAATAGTTTAATTCACCAACCATAGACATTTCAAACTCAGACTTCATACAATCTTCAAAGTCTTTTACTAAGTTAGGATTAGTTGAACCAAAGATTATGTCATCTACATATATTTGTATTACAAGCAAATCTTTGTCTTTCTTTTTCAAGAATAAGGTACTATCTATGGTTCCTCTTTGAAAGTTGTTACTTAGTAAAAAGTTGGCAAATCTTTCATACCATGCACGGGGGGCTTGTTTCAAACCATATAAGGCTTTCTTAAGTTTATATACATGATTAGGGTTCTTTGGATCTTCAAAGCCTGGTGGTTGTTTAACAAAAACTTCTTCTTGGATATAGCCATTTAAGAATGCACTCTTAACATCCATTTGGAATAGTTTGATGTTATTATTACATGCAAAAGCTAATAAGAGGCGTATGGATTCTAATCGTGCTACGGGGGCAAATGTTTCATCGTAATCAATACCCTCTTCTTGATTATATCCTTGAGCTACAAGTCTTGCTTTATTTCTTACTACAACCCCTTGTTCATTCATTTTGTTCCTAAACACCCATTTAGTTCCAATGATTGATTTATCCTCGGGTTTAGGTACTAAATCCCACACATTGTTTCTTTCAAATTGGTTTAACTCTTCATGCATTGCATCTATCCAATATGCATCGTTTAAGGCATCATTCACATTCTTGGGTTCAATTTGGGATATAAGTGCATGCCATTGATCATATTCATTAGGATCTATTTGCCTACGTGTTCTAACCCCTTGATTTACATCTCCTATGATAAGTTCTTGAGGATGCTTTTGTTTATCTCTTATTTGCCACCAATTACTTGGTTGTGCATCTTCAATAGGTTCATGATGTTCAATAGGTTGGTTAGGCACATTTTCTTCATTACGTTCTTGTGTAGGGGGAGTTTGAACTTCATGCATTTCAAGAGTTTGATTTGGTGTTTCAATTTGATCATTTGTAGGTGGTATGATAAGTTCATCTTCATCATGAAGTATTTGATCATTTGGTACATAGATTTCATGTTGATTACTTGTTTGGAGATATGCATTTTCATTGAACTTCACATGTATAGATTCAACTATCTTTCTTGTTTGTGCATTATAACATCTATATGCTTTAGAGTTCATTGAATATCCCACAAATATATGTTCATCAGACTTAGGATCAAACTTATCTAAGTTATCTTTTGTGTTCAATACAAAGCATTTACAACCAAAGACTTTTAAATAGTTTACTTTTGGGAGTCGTCCATTTAAGATTTCAAATGGTGTTTTGTTCAATTTCTTTCTTATTGATAGTCTGTTGATCATATAACTTGAAGTGTTTACTGCTTCAGCCCATAAGAATTTAGGTACTTTGTTTTCTACCATCATTGTTCTTGCTACTTCTTGAATAGTCCTATTCTTTCTTTCAACTACACCATTAAGTTGAGGAGTTCTTGGTGGGGAGAATTCATGTTTTATACCCTTTTCATTACAGAATTTGATTAATTCACTATTTTTAAACTCACCACCTCTATCACTCCTTATCTTAATAACATGTGATTCATGTTCATTTTCAAGTTGTCTAATTAGATTAGCTATAGATGATGCACTTTCATCTTTTGAAGCAAGAAACAATGTCCAGGTATATCTTGAGAAATCATCAACTATTACACATACATAATAACTTCCACCTAAGCTTCTTGTTCTACATGGACCAAATAAGTCTATATGCAAGAGTTCTAGTATTCTTGATGTTGTGACCTCGGTTTTAGGCTTAAGGGATTCTCTAACATGTTTGCCTTTGATACAAGATTCACATAGTTGAAAATCATTCAAGTTAAGTTTAGGCAATCCTTTAACAAGACTTTTAGCGTGTAGTTTTTCTAAGGTTGATATACCAATGTGTCCTAAACGTCTATGCCAAAGATTGGGATCAGATTCATGTGAAACAAGACATTTTGTGTTACTACTTAGCATATCATCCATGTTAAGCACATATATGTTTCCTTCACGTTTTCCTTTTAACACAACTTGATTGTTTTTATCCATTATCTTACAAGAGGTGGAGGAGAAGAGAACATTCAAGTTGTTGTCACATAGTTGAGAAACACTTAAAAGCTCAAAGGTTAAGTTACTTACAAGTAGGACGTTTTTGATCTCAAACTTGTTTGGATCACCAACCTTGCCTTTGCCAATTATTTGGCCTTGGTTGTTGTCTCCAAAGGTAACTTTGCCACCTTTTGCAACGTTCTTAAGTGTGCTAAACAAATTTTTGTTGCCCGTCATATGTCTTGAGCAACCACTATCAACTATCCAGTTGGTTTTGTTCTTTTCATCTTCTTTGTTGTTATAACCAGCAACTTGTCTTTCTTTGATGTTATGTACCTACAAATGTAAATAACAACTTAGGTACCCTTTGATTTTGGGTCCTTTCAAGGTTAGACAAGTTAAGTTCATGTTAGTGTACCTTTAGGTACCCAAACTTGAACAACCTTTCTTGGTTTTGAAATGTTAAAATCATGTTGCATATAATGAACAAATAGTGGATTTTGATACATAGAATATGATGGAAAAGGGGCTGCACATTTATGTCTAGTTGAATAAGCATTGTAAGTTCTATATGCATTTGAATGTTGCCATGTATATGAGTTATATCTTGGCCGTGTATAAGCATTGAATTTAGGCCGTGTATACGCAAGATGTTGTGTGTGTCTAGGCCGTGTGTTGTAAACTGATTTAGGCCGAGAGTATGTCATGTTCTTCACATAAGCATGTTGTTGCATATAAGGCATAACTTGAGCAGATTTCATACTACTTTGTTTAGGCATTCTTGTATACATGTAAGCATGGTTTCTAGGTGTATTTACCTTCCTATATGTTGATGCATTTTGCAATCTTTGTGATGAAGGTGGTGTGGGCAGAATAGGTTCATTTCTAAATGCATTTGGCCTATATTTCATGTTGGTTGAAGATGATACAAATGTTGTTTCCTTAGGTGTGTATTCAGCTTCTTTAACATATCCAAGACCTTGTTTGTCATTTCCATGCTTTTGAGATGCAATAAGAGTGTCTAACATGTTGGAACCATCCTTAAATTGTTCTAAAGATTTGTTCAAGTCTAGGTTGCATGCTTTTAATGATTCAAATTCAGTTTGTATTTCATGTAATTTAGACTTTAAAACGTTGAAATCAACACATTGCACACATTGCACATTTTCATGTTTGTTCTTAAGTTCCTTAATCTGATTTTGCATTGAACTAATAGTGTTAGATGATTCAAGTTGAAGAACTTCTAGTTGAGAAGTTAGATTCAAGTTAGACGTCTCCAACTTGTTCTTCTCCTCAACTATTCTTTTCTTCTCCTTGGATAGCTTCTTATATCTATCATGCAACTTTTCTAATTCATCCAACAATTCATCTTGAGTAAAATCACATTCAGAGTCAAAATCGAATGTTACCTCATTTGTAGACTTTGAAGCCAAACATGTTTGTGCAACTTCAGGTTCCTCCTCGGATTCGGATGAAGATGTGTCATCCCAAGTGCTTGCCTTAAGAGCTTTCTTCCTCCTTTGCTTAGGTTCTACTCTAGTTTGTGTCCTTGTCTTTTCATCCATGTCACGGTTTTTGTCCTTGTTTGGACAATCATATGATATGTGTCCTTGTTTGCCACATTCATAACACTTAAGTTCTTTATCATACCATTTACCATCTTGTTTGTTAGATTTCACATTGATAGGGGCAGCTGATTTTGCTTGTCTTTTAGTTGGTCTTTGTGTGGACATGCCTTCTAATTCTATTTTCATGTGTGACTTAGACATGCTTCTAGGTGTGTGAGAAAACGTTTAAAACACTTATAAGAAGGAAAGAAAGTGTCACCTTGTTGTAGATACCAAATATGAAGAATATAAGACAACCAGAAAATTTCCAGCAACTTTGCAACTTGGAGTGTAAACTGTTTTCAGCTCAAATAAGAATATGGTGCTCAACCTTGCTCTGATACCACTTGTTGGACCTGTATAGCACCACTAGAGGGGGGGGTGAATAGTGGGTTAGCGGAAATTACACTACAATTACCTTCAAAAAGTTGTTTGAAGACCCCTTTGCCTCTTTAGCCTCAGAATCTGGAATTTCCAGAAACAGTTCACTGTTTTGAGCGCTTTGGTTGAACCACTTATACACCTGTGCAAGCTCTCAAACTTGGCAGAGATCAATTTTAGAATGTTTATAGTATGTCATAAAAATTTCAGTCAATTCCAAGCAAGTTTGCACGTTCAAATAAGCAAGATAAGTAAAGTGTGCAATTCTGGCAGTTTCAGGCAGAATGTTAGCTTAACTTCAAACGATGATATCTCAAAATCTACCCGTGCTATTTTGATGAATCTTATGTCAAATTAAACCTTATGATGTCTAGTTTAATTTGATATAAGGCTCACTTCAAGATTCGCAGGATAACCTATTCAAATTGAACAAGTTTTGCACACTGGTCAGAATTGTTCACAGAATGTAGCAACAATTTTGTGAAGACGATTTGAATATGCTAAACTCCTTAGAATTTAGTGATTCTTGCGGCTAATGAAAGCTAACACATTGAAGTATAATATATCCAAAATTCATGCAATTCTAAGACTGTTTGCTTGTTCAATTATGCGTGCCAAGTTAGTGTAATTCTCAGGCAGAAAACAGTAAGTGCAGGAAATAAGTAAAGAACACAAGGAATTATCCTGGTTCGGTCAATGTGACCTACTCCAGTCCCAAGAGACACCTTCTCTTGGATTTCACTAAACACCAAACACCAAAGTCACCTTACAAAGCCAAAGGAAGAAGCTTTTCACCAACTTCTTCAAGAGACTTCACCAAAACAAACAGCAACTAGTTTGTTTCACCTTTGCACCTTTGCACCTTTTGCTCACCTCTAAGGAGTAAGCTTTATACACCAGCTTCTCCCTTACAATATGTCGTTTAAAAGGTGTTGAAATGACAAGAAATGAAGAACTATACAATCATAAAGCTTGCTGCAAATGTGTTCTTCAATATAGAAGAGTAGAAGAGAAGAATGGAGACAAAGAGCTGAATGTCTTGCTTGCTTTTCTTTTGTTTTTCGTTGGTGCACTTTTACTCTTCACCTTTGGAGCTATTTATAGCCAAGAGGACAGCCTAAAGGCTCCTCAAAGTAGACGTTGGAATGGTTGAAGAATGGAGAGATTTCAGCACTTTTCTAGCTTTCAAACTTAAGCTTATCTTTTGTTGCTTTGAATTGGTCTTCAAACTGAACTTTTATCCTTCATCTTATCCCATTATAGACGTTGGAATGAGGTGGAAAATGACTTCATTTGAACGTTTAAAAGGCAGCTCCAATCAGCAATGTCCATGTGTAAATAACTTGCCATGTGTGCAGCTGAATTGGCATGTGTTTTGAACAAATTTGGCTCCTCATTTTGAACATTAAATGGCCGTTGGAATGTAGCTAAAAGATAGAGAGAATTCAGCTAAGCCTTTGAATTTGACTTGGTCTTCAATCATATAGCCGTTGCATGGCATTGGTTGAGAGACTTTTGCTTCAAATTTGCTACATTGTAGGACTTGTTTTTGTCACACATTATAACCTGAATCTTGACCATATAACATACGAAATTTTTCTTCATTTTTGAGCCAAAATAGCCGTTGAAAACAGCTCAAGAATAGTCACTTGAAATCAGCACCAAAATAGGATTTATTTCAACTTGCCTTGACTTGTTCAAAATCTGAAAATTTGAACATGATTTGTGTGCCAATATCCGTTTGCACACATATAATATATAGCCATTTATGTCTTCAACATGTAGCATAGAATACCATATGAAGAATGCCAAGAATTCCAAGAAAACCATAGATGTGATAACCATAACACAAGAATTCCAATTGATATACCATGCTGCCCATGCTGCCCGTTTCCATAAATATAGGACATGTACTATATGTGACATAAACACATATAAACATCATATAAACAATATATAACACATTAGAAGATCCATTGGCAAGTGAAGAGACCAGAATACCCCTTAGCACAAAAATAGGAATTTTGTCCTAGGATGAACCTAGACATGGTGCTGCTCCAGATTCATTTTTGCCATGATGTGACATGACTTATAAATGTGTCATATGATCATATAAATCCGTTGGAAGAAGACCAAATAAGAATGAGAAGTCCAAATGGTGAAATTACCAAAATAACCCTTATAAAGATCAATAAGCTTCACCACCGTGTCAAGTCAGTTTTTATCCGTGTCAAGCATGCTTTTCCTCAGCCAATTAGATTCTAAATTGAATAAGGATCATGTGGGCTTTTGAATCACTCAATTTGGAGTTCATTTGCCCAAGATATGAACCAAAACCTGCAATAGAATACTAAAACGAGCAATTTGCCTTATATTGTAAGTCATGTGACTTCAAGGCTTGGTTAGATCATATAATTCACATGTATTGGCATATATATCATCTAAGATCAGTTTGAACATATCTTGATTTAGACATGTGATTGAATTGGCCAAGTTCAATCTCATGATCTTAATCAAACTTGTTCAATCTTGATTCATTCAATCAATTTCACATTTAGCTCATAAATTCAATCTCATAAATTCTAGCTCATAAATTCAATCTCATGCACACATATACTTTAAACGTTATACACACATACATGCTCACATATGCATTTTGCAATATATCACAACAATCTACATGCTCACATATGCATTTTGCAATCATTCAAACATGATATATCACAACAGTCTTACAATCTGATTCCTACCCTTACTTATAGCAAATGAAAATAAAAAAAGTACAAGTTTTAATGTACAAATTACAAGACTAAAATGACATGCTTTGCTTGGAAATTGTTTGAGCAACTTTTGGTTCCAAAAGTTCTGGTTGCTTTGCCGTGCTCTCCATCCTGTTTTTGATGAGCTACAGCCTAACCTTGTGGATACAAACACTGACGTTGACACCTCAATGCCCCACACAGGTCCCATGACAAGGAGTATGGCTAAGAAATTGTTACAATGTGTTGAATCATTTCTTTACAGGCATGAAGAGGATGAGCCAAGCAAAGATGATGTCCATTGGGTTTATATGATACAAGCTTTGATCTAGTTGTATCAAAAACATGTTGTACATATTTTTAGAGTTCTTTTCAATATTGTTGGTTTGTTAACTTTGTTTTAGGATAGTTTGTGTTGTATTCTTGCCTTGTCTTTTAGGTACACGTTTTTTAGCTTGAAGATGCAATTCAAACCTGAATTTTTATCCAAGCAAAGAGGTGACAAGCAAAGAGGTGACAAGCTCTCATGTCAAACACCAAGACTTGTCCTCCACGCCAATGATGACCAAGACAAGTTGCTCCAAGCTTCAAGCAATGTTCTTCACATCAATATAAGTGTACAAGCTGCTCACATCATGGACCAATTAAAAGGAGTCTTGCAAACCTTCAAACCAATCACAAATCAAGTTGAAAGTCAAGGATACAAGCTGCACAAAATTTGCTCCAATCAAATCCTTTGAAGGAAACCGTTGGTTTGAGACCTAAAAAGGTTTGAAGATTCAAAGACAACTTGCAACCAATCAAAGCCCTTTCTCAAGCAAGCTGCTCAATGTTTAAACCAATCAAAACAATGGCTCAAGACAAGCAAAGAAGAAGAAGGAAGCAACCAGCTCCTTATCACCGAAAGTTGCTCCAAGTTGTTCCAAAAGAAAGCATGCTAATCATAGGCTTGTACTTTGTATTTTAGACTTTGTACCTTATGTATTTTAGTTGGTTATAAGTAGTTAGAAGCTGAATGTAAAGAAGGACACTTATCAATTTATCAAAAACCAGAATTTCCTTCAAGGAGTTTTCAACATTTCAAGTTGAGGTTTTAAAGCCACCAAACGGTTTTCTTGCAAGTTCCAGCCTAGAACTTGTTTGTATTCACTTCATCATTTGGTTTACAACATCTTAGGGTCTCATTGAGGTTTTAGATGTGTTGGAATGCCAAGAGGAAGAGGTTTGGCATAGATTGAGCCAAGAACACGGTTAAAGCTCAAAGGGTGTCCTTTAAGATGTTCTTTGACATAGCTTGCGTTCAAATCAATTTGGAATAGGAGACAACATCCTTGGCAAACGTTTTCAGCCCCCATTTGGCTCATCAGTTTTCCAGCCTTTTTCTTGATCAATTTGATTGGCTAATACATGGAGCAGCTTGCTTTGGAATGGCCTTTTGATTGGTTGCAAGTTGGCTTTGAATTTTCAAGGGTTTTAACGTTTCTTCCATGCTTGATTCCAGCCAGGTTTTTGATTGGATATTGCAATGAGCAGCTTGCTTAGAAATGCCTTTGATTGGTTGCAATTTGGTGTTGAATTTTCAAACAAATTATGCATAGACCAGCCACCCTTCTTGAAGGATTTGATTGGTTCATTTGTTGTGCAGCTTGCTAGTTTGTTTCCTTGCTTGTTTTTGATTGGTTTGAAGATTTGCAAGACTCTTTCCTATTGGCTAATGATGTGAGCAGCTTGTTTCTTCTTTGTTTCAACCATTTTAACGTAAGGAACAATTTTGATTTTGACATGAATGCTTGTCACCTCCTTGCTTGTAAGCTACTTGCTTATCACCTCCTTGCTTGAATAAAAATTCAGGTTTTAGTTGCATCTTCAAGCTTTGTTTGAACAATGATATCATCCGATCAGATGGAACATGGATTGATAGGTGTTCATGCTTCTTCAATGTAAAGCTCTCTTTGACCTATCTTCAAAGACACCAAGCAACAAACACAATATGCACAACATATATGACATGTCCTAAGGGTTAGTTAGGCAATAAGACATAAGAAGTAGCACTAGTGTGTGCGGAGTTAACAGTGATATGCCATGTCTTACAGAACTAACATGTGACAATAAATGATACATGAAAATATGTTGTGTTGACCCCATCGTGGGCTCATCATAGTGTGTCACGCTCATCATGTATGCTATTTTCTTCTATGTCATCCATCGTGGGTCTCAACTCAAAATCATCATCATATTCCTCATTGTTTCAAGTTCACCAAATTTGTTGAATTTCACATGTATAGATTCTGAAATTTGTCTAGTGATGGGATCATCACATCTATATGCCTTAGAATTCACAGAATATCCAACAAAAATACATTCAATAGATTTGGACTCAAATTTATGTAAATTATCCTTTGTGTTTAATACGAAACATTTACATCCAAAAACACGAAAATAATCAATCTTTGGCATGCAATCATTTAAAATCTCATATGATGTTTTCTTAATTTTCTTTTTAATGGATAAATGGTTAATTATATAAGATGCACAATTTGCAGCTTCGGCCCATAAAAATCTAGGTAATCGATTTTCACAAAGCATAGTTCTTGTAATTTCTTGCAACATCCTATTCTTTCTTTCAACTACACCATTTATTGGTGGCGTTCTAGGTGGTTAAAATTCGTGCTTAACACATTTTTGTCCAAAAAATGCGATCATATCATTTTTTTCAAAATTCCCGCCACTATCTCTCCTAATCTTTTTCACATTCACACCGTATTCATTTTCAAGTTGTTTGATCAATTTTGCATCTCAACGGCACTATCATCATTATTTGCAAGAAATAAAGTCCAGGTGTAACGAGAAAAATCATCAACAATAACACATGCATAGTGTCGCACTCCAAGGATTCTAGTACGACTAGGACCAACCAAATCAATATGTAATAATTCCAAGATTCTAGATGTAATCTCATTTTTGGGATTAAGTGATTCACATGTTTGTTTGCCTTTAATACAAGATTCACACACCTTAAAGTTGTCTAAATCAAGTTTAGGCATTCCTCGTACTAGATTCTTACGTTGAAGTTTTTCAAGAGTAGAAATACCAATTTATCCTAAACGTCTATGCCATAAATTCACATTCGGTTCATTTGACATAAAAAACTACACTTTTGCATCTAACATATTATCCATAGATAGTGTAAAAACGTTTCCTTTTCTTTTTTCTCTTAATACTATTTCTCTATTTTTATTAATAATATTGCAGTATGGGTGAGAAAATTTCACATGAAAACCACTATGAACAAATTATAAAATACTAAGCAAGTTATAGGATAAGTTGCTTACCAAGAATATATTGGAAATCCGAAGGCTACTTGGATTTCCAATTGTGCCCTTTCTAATTATTTTACCTTCATTATCATCTCCAAAAGTTACGGATCTCCTTTCGTAACCTTCTTTAATTTCGAAATAAGTTGGATCATCTGTCATGTGTCTTGAACAACCATTATCAAGAAACCACTTGTTTGCTACATCTTTTGCTTTATATGATCCCTACAAAGTATAACGATCATTTAGGTACCCTTTATTTTTGGGTCCTCAAGGGTTAGTGATTCAACCCTTTGCAAGAGTACCTTTAGGTATCCAAACTTGGGCAACCTTTCTTGGTCTTACAAAACATGAGAGAAAAGATGAAGAAGGAGTATAGAACAAGTTGTGTGCACTTCTATTTGGCCTATAATGGCCGAAACTTACATTGTAGAGATAGGATGAATTTCGACTTTGATGTGCATTTCAGTTTGCAGACAAGTTGCGTTATATGGATGCATTAGTTGATATGAATGTCGCGTATACATCAACAGCTTTCTTTCATATTTATGTGGCACGTGATTAGAGTTGCCATATGATGAAAAAGAAATAGTACGATGACATACAATAGGTAACTCGCTAGTTTGTGTCATTGCCTTCTTAGGCTTTACAGTCGTTTTGAATACGTGTGGTTGCGTAGACAAAGATAAAACAAAATTCATAGATTTGTGTTATACCCGATTATCTTTAATGTATCCTAATCCGATTTTGTCAGATTCACGCTTTTGAGAAGAGATGAGACGATCTAACATACAAGTTCATGTATTGACGTGTTTTACTGTCTTTTCTAGATTTGTGCTTCTTGATCTCTGATCTGAGATCTCGGCTTTCATCACAACTTTTTTGGATGTTAAAGAATCAATTTCAGATCTCAATGAATCAATCAAACCAGATGACCCCTTTTTGAATCGTTTAATTGAGATACAAGATTTGTGTGAGAAGATTCTAACAATTTCTCGTCTTCAATTAAGCATTTCTTTTATTTTGTAAGAGTCTGAGTAAATTTATGTAACTCAAGATATTGAACATACAAATCATTATAAGATGGTTCATAATCAGAATCACAATCAGAATTTACCTCACTGGATGCTTTGGATGCAAAGCATACTTAACCCGTTTCCTCTTCAGCTTCTTCACTTTAGAATCAGATGAATCACACCATGTAGATGCTTTAAGGACTCTTCTTGTACTCTTTGCTTAATTTCTGAGACGGGTCTAGTTTTTGTTTATAGTTTTGTTTGATTCCTTGTTCCGGCAGTCATAAGAGATGTGTCCAAGTCTTCCACAATCATAACACTTAAGATCTTTATTATTATTCTTATTCCTATGGTTCTTAAATGAAGTAGGCTTAGGTTTGATTTTAAAATATTTTCTCATAAACTTACTTAATCCTTTAGCCAGCAAGGTTAGATCTTCATTATCAAAATTCGTGTCACTATTATCTATTTGATCATAACAAGTAAGGATGTGTTCATTTGATTTAAAAGCTATGGCCTCGCCTCGTTTAGAAGTTGATTCAGATTTTCTTAGAGTGAGTTTGTTTTCATATACCTTTAGAGATCCAATCAATTCATCCATTTTTATTGACTTTGTTTATTTACTTTCTTCAATTGCAGTCACTTTAGGATCCCGTTCGTATGGGAGGATTCTCAAAACTTTTTGTACTTTTTCTTGTGAAGAAAAAAAATTTCTAAGAGACTTAAGAGAATTATAGATGTTACTCAATCTCAAATCCATATCAGCAATAGATTCATTTGGCAATAATTTAAAGGATTCAAGAGTAGACATAAGCATATTGATCTTAGACTCTTTTACTTGACTTGTTCCTTCATGCTTCATTTCATGTTAGAAAACAAGGCAAATGCATTGAAGACATCATAGAAGCATAATGAAGAAACTTTCTGAGGTAGTTCTTTGAGGCATTTTATCAAACAGTTCACTAATTGCGTCGAACACTCTCTTGGAGCTCAATTTCTACATACTCTTTGCATCAATTTAAGTTGTAATTATGTAGTTGTATAGCTTAGTCATTATCATAGAGGATGATCATCAACTTGATGGTTAATTAGGAGCTTAGCATGCTCATTTGCCCGGCCAACTAGCCATTAGAAGATATCACTATCAAATGACAGTCTAGCTGTTGTAAACTTTGTATAAAGTCCCCCCCTCCTCTTCATCTAAATACAAGAAGTGTTGTTTCCGTTCGTGATTTGTTTTTGTGTGCTAATTGAGTTAATTTATATATATGGTATTAGAGCCAATGACTCAATTAAGTGTTTAAGATCAAAAATTTGAAATTTCTGATGTTCATCATCTCCTTCTTGAGCTGTCTTCTGCTTCCTCTGAAATTCTGAAACTGTGGTTTGTTATCTACACTCGTCTCTTACTTGATCATATAATCTTGTTATTAAGCAATGGAATCTGTTGGAAATGAAGCACCATTAGTTCTAGACCTGTAGCTGGTCCTACGGGATCATCTGGTTAACTCCAATCCAAGCACCATTGATGCAACTCCTGTCACCATGACTAATCATAAGTTCAATGGCAGCAATTACTTGTCATGGTCTGGAGTTGTAAAAATGTTCATTACTGGCATAGGGAAGGAAGAGTATCTCCTGCCCTAAGGTTCCTGTTGAGACAGATCCTCTGTTCAAAGTTTGGAATGTTGAGAATGCCATGATTATGTCATGGTTGATTGGGTCTATGAGCACTGAAGTAAGCAACAACTTTATTCTTTATGATTCTGCCTCTGAAATATGGGTAGCAGCTCAGGAGACGTACTCCAGAGTGGACAATATCTCTGAATTTTATGAACTTGATGCCATGCTGAATAACATCAAACAAGGGGATTCCCCTGTTAATGTATACTTTGGACAATTGAAGCAAGTCTGGTAATAGATTGATGTTCATGACACCCACAAATGGCCTAATGAAGAGGCTGACAAGATGTACAAAGGCATCACTGAGACAAGGAGAATATTCAAATTCCTGGCAGGCTTGAATAAGGAATTTGATTCTTTAAGAGGAAGGATTCTTGGCACTAAGCCCCTTTCTGCGATTAATGCTGTATTTTCTGAAATCAGATAGGAGGAGAGCATGATAAAACTTATGATGAGATCCACCTCCTCCACTAAAGGGGCTGCTATGGCAATCTCAAACCCCAAACCTGCATAGTTAGACAATGTTGATGACAACCCTGTCACCATGAGGTATATGCCTCCAAGCCAGATTGACAGCAGAAGAAATTCTGAGTCCAACACAACTTGCAAGTTCTACAAGAAAGTTGGGCACACTGAGGATAGGTGCTATGCCAAGCATGGGAGGCCTCCTCATCGATTCAATGAGCGAAGGAGGAATCTTGAACCTTGGAGGTCTCAGGCTTCAAACTTGGGAAACTGGAGAGGTCCTCTCTTTGCTGCTTCAAGCAATGCTGTGACTGGACCTTTTGAGGTACCAATTCAGTCACATATTGATGCCATCTATCAGTTCATGAGGCAATTGCAACCAAAGCAATGGCCTCTTGAAATCAATCAAGAGGCCATACAGGCAACTATGGCAAGTTATGGTAAAACTTCTAAACTGCTCTCTACATGGATTTTTGATTCTAGTGCTACTCACCACATGACTTGGAATAAAGATAAGCTAACCAATATGTTTCCTTCACCAATCCTGCTAAAGTTAAGGTTGCTAATGGGGTTGGAATTAGCATCATTGGCAGTGGAAACATTCAATTGAGCACAATATTAAATTTGAAGAATGTATTGTTTATTCCTGAACTAAGTTTTATCTTAATTTCTATGGGACAAATTGCTTAAGATAACAGTTGTGAAGTAAGGTTTTCACCTTCTACATGTTATTTTCAGGAGATCTTCTCCAAGGAGATGATTGGCAGTGCTAACAAGGCCAATGGACTTTTCCTTCTTCAGGCTGAAGAATCAAGTCCACTCAGTAATCAAACTAGTGTAGGCACATGTATGGTAGCTAGTAGCAATACTGAGAGTATTTTGCTATGGCATAAGAGATTAGAAAAATCCTAACTTCTTGTATCTCAGACGGCTTATGCCAGCCTTGTTTGCCAATATTAATAAAAGAAATTTGTTTTGTGAAGAATGCCAATTTTCTAAGAGTACCAGAACTAATTTTCCTACTAATTGTTATGAGAAAAGCTCTCCAGTTAGCCTTATGCACTCAGATTTTTGGAAACCCTCGAGGGTTGGCAACATCAATGGGGGCAGGTGGTGCATTACCTTTGTAGATGACCACTCCAGAGTCACTTAGGTATTTCTAATGAAACATAAGTATGAAGTTGAGAATATAATTAAGAGATTTATCAGTATGGTTCAAAGCCAATTCAATGCATCAATTAAAACCTAATAACTAATAATGGAATGGAATATCTTGAAAAATCAATTAAGTTTTATCTTAAAGAATCCTTCATCAAACCTCCTGCACCTAAACTCCACAACAGAATGGAGTTGCAGGAAGGAGGAATAGACATCTCCTTGAGGTCACCAGGGCCATCATGTCGTCAATAAAGGTTCCAAAGCATTTCTATGGTGAGGGAGTGCTTACTGCCACTCAACTCATCAACAGAGTGCCATCCAAGGTCCTTAGCTTTGATTCCCCTAAACATGTTCTGTCCCAATCTTATGCTGAGTCTAAATTATTCTTTGAGTTACCCTTTAAGGTGTTTGGATGTGTTGTGTATAGAAATATCCTTGAGCAATTCAGGGTAAACTCGATATGAGGTCTCTGAGGTGTATCTTCCATGGATGTGCCCTTACTCAGAACGGATACAAATGCTATTCACCTAGTACCAAAAAGATGTATGTATGTCCAGATGTTGAGTTTTTATGAATCTAAGCCATACTATGGGACCATCTCCCCTGATGTTAATCATGAATCTAAGAATGATGTGTGGAGCATCATAGATATAGCCAGACCTGAGTCTATAAAGTAGACAAGGAATCCAGCTCTAGGGGAGTGCAATTACCCATCACAAGAAGGTGCACCAGACTTAAATCAAACTACTGGCACTACAAGGAGTATAAAAGGGGTTGAGGTCTCTTCCACCTACAGGGAGATAACTCAGTGGACAGCAGGCCTATTGCTATCAGAAAAAAAAGTCAAGACATGTGTCAAAAAGTTGTATCCAATCACCAATTTCATATAATATAACAGGCTCAGCAACAACGTCAGAGCTTTTGTTTCTAGTCTTGACAATACAAAGATCCCAAGGAACATTCAAGAATCCCTTTCACAGCCAGAATGGAGGAAGGCAGTCTAAGAAGAGATGTCTGCATTGCTAAAGAATGGAACCTAGGACTTGATTACAGCTGTTGAGGGAATAAGACCTATTGGACGTAAGTGGATATTTTTTGTTAAATACAACTCTGATATCTCCATAAAGATGTTCAAGCAAGGTTGGTGACCAAGGCTTCACTCAAACCTATGGGATTGACTATGAAGAAACCTTTGCACCTATTCCAAAGCTAAACACTATGAGGATTTTATTCACTCTTCCGATAAACCTTGACTGCCTCTATTTCAACTTGACATTAAGTTATAGATTCACTAAGAGTTATTCTTGTGTGCTTTTTGGGTCATATTCAAAATCAAGGCTAGAATCTTTCAAAACTTGAACATCCTTGTGAGAGTTGTCTAATTCCAGGGAGGGAAACATCCATGAGGGAGGTATCTCGCTTGGGTTATATAGAACTCATTGAAGGACTTATGTTCAAAAGGTTTTCTTCAACTTATTTGGAATCAAGGTGAAGCTATCTTCATTATGCCTAAACCATATTTGGAGGAGAAGCCTTAGAGTTAATGAAAGGTCCATTCTTCCATGTATCAAAGTGGTATCTAAGGAAGGTTTTTCTGTAACTCAACTTATCATCTACTTTCTGTCAATTTTTCTTTTCTTTCTTTCTTCTCTTCATCTACCATTCAACCATCTTCTTAGAAGGTTGAATTCTATTTGGTTTTAGTTTCTTCTTCTTGTATTGAATTGTAAAATTCAGAAACAAAAAGAAGACAAACCCAAAACAGTTTATCTGTGTGTTTTCTAGTTCATTTTTTTGTCTATTCAAAAAAACGTTTGATATTCACTTCTTTTTCTGTTACATCTTCTTTCCTTTGTTGTCCATCATTCAAAAAAAGTGTCATCTTGTTGTTTATAAATTTTCTTTGTTTCTTCCTGTTGAAGAAGCAAAAAAAACTCAAACGAATCGATATAAAAGCTTATTGTATCATTTGGTGATATAAGATTGGGTTCACCTTATTGAACCTATAACATGATTTATAAGAGTTTTTAGAACCATTATAAAATATCATTAAGTTAGAATGCGTTCTTTATTCCTTTTTTTAGATGTTTATGTTGTATTAGTTTAGACCCATATCGGATTGTGAATTTTTGCAGGACTAGGTTTGGTAGAATTGACGTATCTCTTCAACCACAAGGAAAAATTAGGAGTTTCAAGATGTGTTGGAAAGCTAAGATAATGATCTACATCTTTTTAGTTCTTGTACATGTTCCAAAACCGGTGTCTTGATAGCCAAAAATAGCATGCAAGATGAAGTACTTTCTACCAAATTCTGTGACATACCTTTAGTGATTTGGATGTATCTCCTCAATGGTTGGGCCAAATGAAAAGAAATTTATACGGTTATTTTCTACACTCAATGGGCTACAATTCTTAAAAAAAGACAAGCCCTAGTTAGAATTAGAAGGTGACCAAAAACCAGTCACAAACCAGGAAAGATTTCAAGTTGAAGACCAATCCTTAAAGTCTTCCATGAATAGTACTTGAGGGGCCTACCTTGAAAATCATCAGTGAAGGCTTGCAAGACTAATTTTTATGGAGCCTACAGGAATATTATTTGAAAGTGTGTAGTCTTTTCAATCATCATTCAAGAATTGCAAGACTAGTTTTTATGGAGCCTACATGAATAGTTTTTAAAAGTATGTACTCTTTTCAATCATCATTTCAATTTGTAAGATAGTTTATTGTCTTGTGTCATTTTTTTGCCTATAAAAGCCATATAAGAGAAGGCTTGCAAGCTCACACCTTCAATGAAAATTTCTTCTTCTTCAAGAGACATTCTTGTGTTTTCTTGGTTCATATTCAAAATCAAGGCTAGAATCTTTCAAGGCTTGAACATCCTTGTGAGAGTTGTCGGATTCCGGGGAGGGAAACATCCAAGATGGAGGTATCTTGCTTGGGTTATGTAGAACTCATTGGAGGACTTATGTTCAAAAGGTTTTCTTCAACTTATTTTGAAGTGATGCGTGCAATTCGTGGGCTCCAACAATTCCACCTTCCAAACGTCCTTCACAAAGGGTTAGGCACAAGGAAGAAGACTTCCCCTTGCTTCCTTAGTGATAAAAACATGTGGCTTAAATTGAGCAAGACCAACACTTCAAGATGGTCGTTGTCAGGCAAACCAATATGGCCCTCCTGGACGGCACCTTTTAGCAATTGCAACACCTTCAAAATGCTCAACTTAAAAGGATCTTAACTTAGGTTTTTAATGCAAAACCAAGAAAACAAAGTTTCACACAAAATGAAGGAAATATCAAGAATTGTTATTCATCCAAAGTTATGCTTTACAAATCGGCCAAAGGGCCTATTTATAGATGTCTAAGACACTTAAAATAATCAGATATTATCTAAAAGAAATAGCTAGAAAAACAATTGAATTGAACTTGAAATTGCTGATTATTTGAATTCAAAAATAACTTGAAAAATCCTAGCTAAAATCCGGTTGAATTGCTCCTTCATCCATCCGTGTATTTGTTTAGCAAATGAGGCATTGTTGAGCTGATTTGATGAGTAGGATAGGACTGAACTTGAATTCAAAAAGTTGGGTGAATTTGAATTCAAGTTGAGTTTGAATTTGAGTTCACTTTGAATTTGTTTCTTGCACATCCTTTCCTTTGTCCAGCCGTGTATGATGTTGTTGTACCTTGGAAAAACCTGTTTTGATGATGATAAAATGCCTGAAATTGAATTCAAATGATGGTTGAAGTTTGAATTCAAATTGAGTTTGAATTTGAATTCAAACTTGGATTCAATTTTGAATTGGAATCTATTCCCTTTTATCTTCCAAGTTGGCGTTTTCATGGCTGGGAGATTAGGCTGAAATCTTCTTGAAATTTAAGCCTCCAATTGATCGAAGTTTGAATTCAAATCATGGTTGAATTAAAATTCAAGTTTGGCTTTGAATTTAAATTCAATTTGATCATCATCCTTTTACTTCAAGAATGGCCGGCCCCTTGTGCATAAATGGAGATGATTTTGATTTCAATTTGATCAAGAGATTCTATCTTGGACACCTTTGAGTTTGTCTTGGTGGAGACAAACATTCTATTCAAGACAACATTCTTTTGGTCTCCTTTTTTGTAACACACGGCTATCTTCCTCATTTTGGGCCTTCATTTTATTTGGATCTTCCATGTACCTAATTTTCCTACAAAGCAAACACAAAATAAAGATCACAAGAAAACAAGATAAACTTCAAGATAAACTTCAATGAAATGAACCCAAGGAATCTTAGGTTCATCTTGAACATGCTTGTACAAGAAGGTGGCAACTTGATGACAAAGTTCTCTTGCCCTTCTTCTTGTCATAGGACCTTTGACCTCTTGATGGGGCCCTTGATCCTCATCGGACCCTTGATCCTCATCAGGAAGCAAGGTGAAGCTAACTTCATTGTGCTAAACCATATTTGGAGAAGCTTTAGAGTTAAAGAAAGGTCCATTTTCTTGCACGTATATGTAAGTGTCTAGAAATATAGACAAATTTAATCACAAAAAAGCTCACGAATGGAAAAATCACTTCTTGTATTCAGATGAAGAGGAGGGGGGAAATTATGCAAAGTTTACAATAGCTAGACTGTCACTTGACAATGACATCTTCTAATGGCTAGTTGGCCAGACAAATGAGCGTGCTAAGCTTCTAACTAACCATCAAGCTGATGATCATCGTCTAGAACAATGATTAAGCTATACAACTACATAATTACAAATTAAATTGATCCAAAGAGTACGGATAAATTGAGCTCCAAGAAGGTGTTTGACGCAATTAGTAAAATGTTTGATAAAATGCCTCAAAGAACTTCTGGCTTGGACAATTTCTTCATTATGCTTCGTGATGTCTTCAATGCATTTGCCTTGTAATCCAACACTCTCCATCAAGCAAGGATTGTAGATGTTGATACAACGTAGCTTGCCAAGTAGTGTCTTGAAGACTGTAACACCCACATGCTTCGTGATCCCTGGATCTAAAATGAAGTTGCATCACCTTTTCTTCAATTTTTTCCTTAAGGAAACGTCTATCAATCTCAATGTGCTTAGACTTATTATGTTACACAGGGTTTTCAGTCATGTTAATGCCTGAAATGTTGTCACAATACACTTGGACAAGCATGTTGACATGTAGCTTTAAGTCAGACGTCACCCTGTTGATCCAGATTCCTTCACATACACCAAGGGATAATGCCCGTAGTTCAGCTTCTGCACTTCTCATAGAGACAACATGCTGCTTCTTGCTTTTCTATGTGACAAAGGTTCCCCCATAAGTAAGAAGCATAGCCTGAGGTGGATCTCATATCAGTCTTTGAACTTGTCTAATCAGCATTTATGAAATCTTGATGCTCCTATCTTGAGACTTCTAGAATGAAAGTCCCTGTCCAGGAGAGGATTTCAAATATCTGAGGATTTTTAAGGCATTGTTATAATGTTCAATAAATGGATCATGCATATACTGGCTAATAAAACCTACTTCATAACTTATATCAGGCCTAATATGAGACAAATATATTAGTTTACCTGTAAGCCTTTTATATTTTGGCTTATCAGTTTTATCTGAGTTCCCTACCTTTTAAGGCTTGTGTCCTGGGTCCACAAGTGTTCAAGCAGGCTTACAGTTGGTCATACCTGTGCCTTCAAGCAGATCAAGGACATATTTCCTCTGTGACAGGCATATGCCCTATGATGATCTAGATACTTCCATACCAAAGAAGTACCTAAGTTGGCCTAAGTCTTTGACCTCAAAGGATTCGGCGAACTGCTTCTTGGTTTTTATGATCTCAATTTAGTGGTTACCAGTCAAGAGAATGTCATCAACATATACTAATATAAGAGTTTTTAGAACCATTGTAAAATATAATTAAGTTAAAATGTGTTCTTTGTTCTTTTTTTAAATGTTTATGTTGTATTAGTTTAGGCCCATCTCGGATTGTGAGTTTCTGCAGGACCAGGTTTGGCAGAATTGACGTATCTCTCCAACCACAATGCCAAATTAGGAGTTTCAAGCTGAGTTGGAAAGATAAGACAAAGATCTACAACTTTTATTTCTTGTACATTTTCCAAAATTGGTCATCTTGATAGCCAAAAACAGCATGCAAGTTGAAGTCCTGTTCTACCGAATTCTGTGACATACCTTCAGAAATTAGGATGTATGTCCTCAATGGTTAGGCCAAATGCAAAGAAATTTATATGGTTATTTTCTACACTCAATAGACTACATTTATTTAAGAAAAGGAAAGGCCTAGTTTGAATTAGAAGGTGTCCAAAAACTAGTCACAAAAAAGGAAAGATTTCAAGCAGAAGACAAATCTTTAAAGTCTTCCATGAATAGTACTTGAGGGACCTACTTTGAAAATCATCATTCAAGACTTGCAAGACTAGTCTTTATGGAGCCTACATGAATAGTATTTGAAAGGGTGTAGTCTTTTCAATCATCATTCAAGACTTGCAAGACTAGTTTTTGTAGAGCTTACATGAATAGTTTTTAGAAGTGTGTAGTCTTTTCAATCACCATTTCAATTTGTAAGATAGTTTGTTGTCTTGTGTTATTTTTTTGCCTATAAAAGGCACATAACAGAAGCCTTGTAATCTCACACCTTCAATGACAATTTCTTCTTCTTCAAAAGTAATTCTTATATGTTTTTTTGGCTCATATTCAAAGTCAAGACTAGAATCTTCCAAAGCTTGAATATCCTTGTGACTGTTGCCCAATTCCGGGGAGGAAAACATCCAAGAGGGAGGTATCTTGCTTGGGTTATGTAGAACTCATTGGAGGACTTGTTTCAAAAGGTTTTCTTCAACTTATTTGGAAGCAAGGTGAAGCTATCTTCATTATGCCTAAACCATATTTGAAGGAGATGTTTTACAGTTAAAAAAGGTCCATTCTTGCATATATCAAAGTGGTATCAGAGTGAAGGTTTTTCTTTAACTCAACTTATCATTTACACTGTGTCCATTTTTCTTTTGTTTTGTTCTCTTCATCTACTATTCATTTTCCTTCTTAGAATGTTGAATTCTATTTGGTTTAGTGTCTTATTCTTGTTTTGAATTCGTATGATTCAGAAACAAAAAGAAACCAAAACCAAAACATTTTATTTATGTGTTTTCTTGGTTCATATTCAAAATCAAGGCCGGAATCTTTCAGGGCTTGGACATCCTTGTGAGAGTTGTCCGATTCCTGGGAGGGAAACATCCAAGAAGGAGGTACCTTGCTTGGGTTATGTACAACTCATTAGAGGACTTATGTTCAAAAGGTTTTCTTCAACTTATTTGGAAGCAAGGTGAATCAATCTTCATTGTGCCTAAACCATATTTGGCGGAGAAGCTTTGGAGCCAAAGAAAGGTCCATTCTTGCGCGTATCACTTACATTGTAGAGATAGGATGAATTTCGACTTTGATTTGCATTTCAGTTTGCATGCAAGTTGCATTATCTAGATGCAGTAGTTGATATGAATGTTGTGTATGCATCAATGGCTTTCTCTCATATTTATGTGTCATGTGATTAGAGTTTCAATGTGATGAAAAAGAAATAATATGATGAGATACAATAGGTAACTTGCTAGTTTGTGTCATTGCCTTCTTAGGCTTTACAGTCGTTTTGAATATGTAAGGTTGCTTAGATGAAGATAAAACAAAATTAGTAGATTTGCATTGTACCCGATTAATTTCAATGTACTCTAATCTGGTTTTGTCATATTCACGCTTTTTAGAAGAGAGGAGACGATCTAACATACATGCTCCTGTATTGAATTGTTTTACCGTCTTTTTTAAATCTGCGCTTCTTGATCTCTGATCTGTGATCTTGGCTATCATCACAACATTTTCAGATGTCAAAGAATCAATTTCAGATCTCAATGAAACAATCAAACTAGACAACTCCCTTTTTGAATCATTTAATTGAGATATAAGATTTGTGTCAGAAGATTCTAACAATTTCTTGTCTTCAATTAAGCGTTTTTAACTTATGTAACTCAAGATATTGAACATACAAATCATTATAAGATGGTTAAGAATCAGAATTTACCTCACTGGATGTTTGGATGTAAAGCATACTTAAGTCGTTTCTCTTCAGCTTCTTCACTTTCAGAGTCAAATGAATCACACCATGTAGATGCTTTGAGGACTCTTCTTGTACTCCTTTGCGTAGCATCTGAGACGGGTCTAGTTTTTGTCCATTCCTTGTCATAGTTTTTGTTTATAGTTTTGTTTGAGTCCTTATTCGGGCAGTCATAAGAGATGTGTCCGAGCCTTCCACAATCATAACACTTGAGATATTTATCATTATTCTTATTCCTATGGTTCTTAGATGAAGTAGGCATAGATTTTTTTTCAAAGACTTTCTCATAAACTTTCTTAATCCTTTAGCCAACAAGATTAGATCTTTATTATCAGAATCCATGTCGTCATCTACGTGATAAAAAGAAGTAAGGATGTATTCATTTGATTTAAAAGCTATGGTCTCGACTTGCTTAGAAGCTGATTCCGATTTCCTTAGAGTTATTTTATTTTCATATACCTTTAGAGATCTGATCAATTCTTCCATTCCTATTGACTTTGTTTCTTTACTTTTTTCAATTGCAGTCATTTTAGGATCCCGTTCGTATGGGACGCTCTCAAAACTTTCTGTACTTTTTCCTGTGAAGAAAAAAAATTTCCAAGAAACTCAAGAGAATTATAGATGTTAATCAATCTCAAATCCATATCAACAATAGATTCATTTGGCAATAATTTAAAGGATTCAAGAGTACACATAAGCATGTTGATCTTAGACTGTTTTACTTGACTAGTTCCTTCATGCTTCATTTCTTGTTAGAATAAAAGGAAAATGCATTGAAGACATCACAGAAGCATAATGAAGAAACTGTCCAAGTCAGAAGTTCTTTGAGGCATTTTATCAAACAGTTACTAATTGCATCGAACACCTTCTTGGAGCTCAATATCTCCCTACTCTTTGCATCAATTTATGTTGTACCCACCCTAATTGTAACTGTAATTTCCTATTTTGTATGGGACGTACGATGACAATTTCCAGAAATTTTAGTAGCAATTTTGATAAAACTATAAGCCATGTATATTTTAATGATAATTAATTTATTTAAATAACCTTTTTCCTAAATAATATAAAATATAATTGTATTAGAAAGATTCAAGTCTTCAAAATGCCCTCAAGGAGCCAGCCATCTCTCCTTCCAAAACCTTTCAAGTGTCTTGAAATTTCTAGAAAGATTCAAGTCTTCAATATTTCAAGACAAAAAGCTTCACACACCCTTAATAAGCCCCAATTCTATTTACTACCCTTCCATACATGCAAAGGAGTAATCATTGTGTCTCCCTCTCACCCATTAAAGCCGACCACCTCCCTCTAAGACAAGGTAGTCTCAAGGAAACTCCATATCACTCGATACCTTCCCAACACTCTATTACCTCTTCAACTATCATCCACCTCCACCTCAACCCCCCCATTTTCGGCAATTAGGAAGACACCAAGGGCAAGACATCTAAGTTAATCCAAGACTAGTCCTCAATCTATTAAGGTATGTACATGATACCTAAGATTAAATCTTTCATTCTTTGAGGTTTTGTATCAAGTTTGATTTCTTCTCCCATTAACCTCTCTAAGCCGTGACCTACACACCATCACCATAGGAAGATTTTCAAGCTCAAGAAGTGAAGGAGCTTCTAGGTGGCTTAGATCATCGTTCAAATTCCATCAAGGTAAGGTTTTTATAACCTTTTAAGCTCCCTATCCACTGACTCAAAAGGTTTTCACTCACCCTCTCCCCATGCATGAAAACTGTATGCTTCAACTTGTAGGAGGGGTGATTTTCAAGGCTCTAAGAAGGACCAAGTGCTTACAAAAAGGCAAGTTTCCCTTGATTCTTCATTGATGGGCTATGAATAAGATGGACTTTAATCTTGCTTTTATTGAGTATATATGTTATGAATACCATGCTAGAATTTTTGTTAGGATCATTATTGATGCACAAACACTCAGCTATTTTAGGACCTTTCTTCAACTCAATAAACCAGCTGGAACCAAGAAGGAAGGTGCAAAACATTCATGGAACACCAAACACTTCAACATGTCTAGATTTCTGCCAAGTAGATGAACTCTTCAGCAAATGACTTCAACTTGAGTGAGCAAGCCTTAAACCCTCTCAAACAATATCCATCCCAAGCATATGAAGTGATACAATCAAGAATTAGTTCAGGTTTCTTGAAGGGAATCAAAGATTCAAGTTAAAAACTGAAAACAGTTTTTTTGGAAGCAAAGTTGCTGTTTTTTTGTATTCTGAAAATCTGAGTCTTCAACGTTTCTTAGCTACCTTAAATAAGCTAAAATATGCTTCTAAAGGAAGATACAAACATGGGGTGGTCCAATAGGAGCAAAGAAGAAAGTTTAAACAAGTTACAAGTGGGAATAAACAATGTTGCTTTAGCAAATTCTTCCCCGCAGAGATTCCCTTTTGTTTGCAAGTTGATTTTGTATTTGAATTCTGATTGGACCAGCTTCTCCTTGCTTTGGAATATTATCTAGGACGTCCTTGATGAGTTGGAGTGGCCCCTTGCAGCTGATTGGTTGAAAAGGCTGCTTGAAAAGTCAAGAAACTGAAATCTGTCCAGTTTTGAGCAGTTTTCTGTTTTGAATTATAACATAACCTTCCAGTCCGATTTAGCTCTTCCACTTCAAATAAGAATTGTGGATCCTTCTCTGTAGATGTGTGTAGACACCATAATGACGTCGTTTGGATCTTGGATGAGTGAGTTATGCCCGTTTGAAGTTGACCTGCTTGCAGATGTGGACCTTTGGAAGCAGTGACTAAGCCGCCATCTTGTTGCAACGATAGCTTGATGCAGACCTTTTTTGGGAAAGTGCTGAACATCCAAAATTGTAGCTTATCCTCTTAGCGTTCACCTCCAACTGGAATCATGTCAATTGAAGTTGTGGTTGATGAGTAATGGCTGAAATACTAAGAAGGTGTCATCCTGCCAGCTTGCCCTTTTAACTCAACTTGGTGTTTGAACGTTTGGCCTTTGTTCAATCATTCTTCCTTGACCTAAAAACAACTCAAGCACACACCAAACAACATATGCAACATACTACGACATGTCTTGGTTAGTTTACAACAATTTATAAAGGAAAGGAAGCTAAGCACTCAACAATATGAACAATACACACAAGACTAACTAATATATTACAACATGATTGAAAAACTAAGTTAAAGCTTGTAGCAAATGGATCCAATGTAGGTTATCTTGACTTGGTTCATCCTCAACATGCTTGTAAGGGAAGGTTTCAACTTCATGCATTAATTTATTGGCCATGCTTCTTGTTATAGGGCCTTTGTCTTGCATTGGCGTACCTCCCGCTGCGGTTGGTTCTTCTTGGCTTGGCTGGGGCTCATCATTCCCCCCCCCCCTCTTGAAAAGGATTCGACCTCGAATCTAGATAAACACTAAATGGAGTAAGGTCAGCAACATTAAAAGTTTTAGAGATAGAACCATACTTTTCTTCAGGAATATCTCCAAGTCTTTGGACAACTTTGAATGGTCCATCGCCTCTTGGCATCAACTTTGATTTCCTTTCCTTAGGAAACCTTTCCTTCCTTAAGTGTAACCAAACGAGATCTCTAGGTTCAAATATAACAACCTTACGGTTCTTGTTATCTCTTTTGGCATACACTTTGTTTTTAGCTTCAAGTTGTGACTTAACCTTTTCATGCAAATCTTTGACAAGTTTAGCCTTACGTTCTCCATCAAGACTAACACGTTCATGAATGGGAATGGGGACTAAGTCAAGTGGGGATAAAGGGTTAAAGCCATAAACAACTTCAAAAGGAGAATGCAAAGTACCACTATGAACATTCCTATTGTTTGCAAACTCAATGAAAGCTAAACAATCTTCCCAATTCTTTAAGTTCTTTTGAATTATGACACGCAACAATTGTGACAAAGTTCTATTGACTACTTCCGTTTGTCCATCAGTTTGTGGGTGAGCAGTTGTCGAGAAAAGAAGTTTAGTACCAAGTCTACTCCACAGAACACGCCAGAAGTGGCTTAAAAACTTTGTATCTCTATCGCTTACAATGGTACGGGGCATGCCATGCAATCTTACAATGTCCTTAAAGAATAGGTCAGAAACATGTGTGGCATCATCCACCTTCTTGCACGCAATAAAATGTGCCATCTTAGAAAATCTATCGACAACAACAAAGATGCTATCCTTACCAGTCTTGGACCTAGGCAATCCTAACACAAAGTCCATTGAAAGATCAGTCCAAGGTGAATTTGGGACAGGTAAAGGAGTGTACAATCCATGAAGTTGTGTTCTAGACTTAGCTTGCTTGCAAGTAATAGAACTAGCACATACCTTTTCAACATTCACGCGCATGTGTGGCCAGAAGAAATGCTCCTTAAGCATCTCTAACGTCTTGAACGAGCCGAAATGACCCATCAAGCCTCCTCCATGAGCTTCCTTGATCAGAAGTCCCCTTATTGAACACATTGGTATACACAACTTTTGTTCCTTAAACAAGAATCCTTCATGCAGATAGAACTTACCAAAAGGGGATTCAAGAAATGCTTTGTAAATGGAACTAAAGTCATGGTCAGAGACATACAAATCTTTGATAGTTTCAAAACCAAACATGTTACAAGTCAGTGTAGTAATCAAAGTATATCGACGAGATAGAGCATCAGCAACAATATTGTCTTTTCCTTGCTTATACTTGATTACATATGGGGACTGTTCAATGTATTCAACCCATTTTGCATGCCTTGTGTTTAGTTTACCTTGGCCCTTAAGGTACTTAAGACTTTCATGATCAGTGTGGACCACAAATTCCTTAGGTTGCAAATAATGTTGTCAAGTTTGTAAAGATCTAACTAAGGCAAAAAGTTCTTTGTCATAGGTTGAATAGTTCAAGGCTGCTCCTCTTAACTTCTCACTGAAATAAGCTACGGATTTCTTAGCTTGATTCAGTACAGCTCCAATGCCAACCCCGCTGGCATCACACTCAACTTCAAACGTCTCTTCAAAGTTTGGCAATCTTAGGATGGGTGCTGAGGTTAGGCGTTTCTTAAGTTCATCAAAGGCTTGTTGTTGTGAGGTTCCCCATTTAAAAATTACATCTTTCTTAACCAATTCATTAAGGGGTGCAGCAATGGTAGAGAAATCCTTGACAAAACGCCTATAAAAGCTGGCTAGTTCATGAAAACTCCTAATGTCCCCAGCAGACTTAGGTGTTGGCCATTCAGTGATGGACTTGACCTTCTCTTGGTCCATCTCGATCCCTTCAGCACTGATCACAAAGCCTAGGAACACTACTTTCTCTAGACAGAATGAACACTTCTTAAGGTTGGCATATAGTTGTTCCTTTTGCAACGTTTCAAACACAGTTCTCAAATGGATAAGGTGTTCACTAATGGATTTGGAGTAGATAAGGATGTCATCAAAGTATACTACCACAAATTTCCCAATGAATTTCCTCAAGACCTCATTCATCAACCTCATAAAGGTGCTAGGGGCGTTAGTTAGGCCAAAGGGCATGACTAACCACTCGTATAATCCAAACTTAGTCTTGAAGGCTGTTTTCCATTCATCTCCTTCCCTAATTCTTACTTGGAAGTATCCTTGCTTAAGATCTACTTTGGTAAAGTATCTAGACCCATGTAACATATCCAACATATCATCCAACCTAGGAATAGGGTATCTATACTTCACAGTAATCTTATTGATTGCTCTACAATCGATGCACATCCTCCAAGTTCCATCTTTCTTAGGGACAACTATCACAGGTATGACACAAGGGCTCATACTTTCTCTCACCTTGCCTTGGTCTAAGAGTTCCTCAACTTGTCTTTGGATCTCCTTAGTTTTGATGCGGTCCAAGGTCATGAGGATGCGCCACCTAAAGGTCCTATAACAAGAAGTAAATCAAAACAACTCGGTTTTGAAGTTGGAAGCTTCTTGTTAAGACATGTACAAGATGAACCTGAAGTTCATTGGGTTCATTTCATCGAACCAGCTCAATAAACATTTTATCTTCTTTGGGTTTCTTGTATTTTTGTTTATTATCTCTTTCTTTACTTGTTTGATGCTTGTTATGTCTTTGTTTGCTTAGTAGGGGCTGTTGGAGTTGCCAAAACGTGTGTTGAAGTCTAGACCAAGCATGCTGAAAAGAGCTGGAATTTACCTGAGCTTTGTAGACGTGTAACTCATTCATACAAACTTCAAATTGGGTCATTCAAAAGCCAAAAGTCAAGTTCAGGATGTGAAGTAAATTTTACAAGAAGGACTCATTTTCAAATTCGACTGGCATCGGCGGGAAAAGTCCAGTCAACTAAGGGCACCATTTCTGCCTAAAATCCAGCCACCTGAATATTGCTTGAACTTTGAGGGCGCGTAACTCAGTCATGGGAACTCCAAAACGGGTCATTCAAAAGCCAAAATTCAAGATGAACACGTGAACTAAATTTCTCAAGAAGGACACTTCTTCAAATTCTGCTTATATTCGCAGGAAAAGGCGAGTCAACTAGAGGCACCAGTTCAGCCTAAAATCCAGCACCCTTGTTTATTCTTAGAGTTTGACCTCTTTAAGCCAATTGAACTATTCCAAACGTTTTGGTCTGGCCCTAAGACCAGAATATTTGTGCTTTATTGTACTTTTGACTAGGGTAAGTGTTAGGATGAGTTTTATCCTTATTTAAGCCATGTAAACCAATTTTTCATTCAGCTTGGTTGAAGAATAAAAATTCTGTTGCTTTTCTCTTTAGAAGGCATCTTTGTTTTCTTGATTTCTCACTAAAAATCAAGTCTAAAAACCTTCAAAGTTTGAGCATGCTTGAGGGTGATTGCCAAGACAAGATGAATGCTGCCTAGGAGGGTGATCATCATTTGCCTAGTCCACACCATTCTTCAAGGATTGGTTGCTCATTTCAGCCTATCTAAAGACATTGGAAGCAAGGAGGAGCTTGGTCCCTTTGTGCCTAAGCCATTGTTGGAGGATAAGCTTGGATAAAAGAGTGGGATCCTACCCATGCTTGCATCAAGTTTCCTCTGGATTGGCTCTATAAGCAGGCCTATTGGGTAGGACAGCTCCTGGAATGAAATCTATTTGATGTTCAATGCCTCTTAGAGGTGGTAAACCTTTAGGATCTCCTTCAGGGAACAAATTTGAAAACTCTTGCAGTAGGGAGGTGACTTCACTGGGCAAAGTAGAGGGTAAATTAGATGAAGAAAATAATGTTTCTTTGTAAAGTAAGATGTACACGGTTTTATTGGAATTGATTGAGTGGAACGCCTCACTTTGTGACGCAAAGAAAGCACTCTCCTTCTTATCCTTTTCCTCAGAAATGACAAGTTCTTTCCCCTTTGATTCAGCTTTGTCAGAACGAATGTTTTTAAGGAAGACTCTTTCCAATTCTTTTTCCTTTTGATCATTCCGACTTTTGGTCATTCTCTTTTGATCCTCAAACACCTTCTGTGGGGGTAGTGCGTGCAGCTTAAACAGTTTGTTTTGGTGCCTAAAGGAATACCTATTTTAGTAGCCATCATATTGCCATGGCCTACCTAACAAGATATGACTTGAATGCATAGGTGCTACATCACATAAGACCTCATCAGAATACCCACCAATTGATAAAGGAATCAAGACTTGTTTATTAACCTTAACTTCGCCACAGTCATTAAGCCAAGTGAGTCTATAAGGATGTGGGTGATTGATTAAGTAAAATCAAGTTTCCTAACAATTTCAATGCTTGCAACGTTTGTACATGAACCAGAATTGATGCGGTCCAAGGTCATGAGGATGCGCCACCTAAAGGTCCTATAACAAGAAGTAAAGCAAAACAACTCGGTTTTGAAGTTGGAAGCTTCTTGTTAAGACATGTACAAGATGAACCTGAAGTTCATTGGGTTCATTTCATCGAACCAGCTCAATAAACATTTTATCTTCTTTGGGTTTCTTGCATTTTTGTTTATTATCTCTTTCTTTACTTGATGAGCTACAGCCTAACCTTGTGGATACAAACACTGACGATGACACCTCATTGCCCCACAATGGTCCCATAACAAGGAGTATGGCTAAGAAATTGTTGCATTGTGTTGAATCATTTCTTTACAGGCATGAAGAGGATGAGCCAAGCAAAGATGATGTCCATTGGGTTTATATGATACAAGCTATGATCTAGTTGTATCAAATGCATGTTGTACATATCTTTAGATGTTCTTTTTAATATTATTAGTTTGTTAACTTTGTTTTAGGATAGTTTGTGTTGTATTCTTGCCTTATCTTTCAGGTACACGTTTTTAGCTTGAAGATGCAAATCAAACCTGAATTTTTGTCCAAGCAAAGAGGTGAAATGCAAGTAGCTTACAAGCAAGGTGGTGACAAGCACCCATGTCAAAAATCTGATTATTTCTCACGCAAACAAGGAAGAAACAACCAGCTCAAACCTTCAACCAATAGAAAGGAGTCTTCTAAATGCTTGAACCAATCATAAACAACTAAAGAAAGTTCAACAAGCTGCTCAACCAAGGATCCAATCACAAGCTTGAAGATTTCGGCTGGTTCATGGCAAAATATGTTTGAATATTCAACACCAAATTTGGAACCAATCAAAACCAAGTTCTAGCAAGCAGCACACTACATCAACCAATCAAAACCTTGGCTGAAACTTGCAAGGAGGAGAACGTATGATTGAGCCAAAATTCTTTGAAAAATCAAAGCTACAACTCACAACCAATCAAGGCTAAGATCCAAGCAAGCTGCTCAATGTTTAAACCAATCAAATTATGGCTGAAGACAAGCAAAGAAGAAAGGAGAAGCAACCAGCTTCTTTCAACCGAAAGTTACTCCAACAAGTTGTCAAAAAGCAAGCATCTCATTGTATTCTTGTACCTTGTACATTAAAGCTTGTACTTTTCTTCATTTTCGTGTGCTATAAGAAGGTTTAGAACCTGAATGTAATTTACAACCATTATCAAACATATTTCAATCAAATTTCCTTCAAGGAGTTCACAACTATTTCTTAGTTGAAGTTTGAAACCACTAACGGTTTTCTTTCAAGTTCCTAGCCTAGAACTTGTTAGTATTTGCTTCATCATTTGGTTTACAGCATCTTAGGGTCTCATTGAGGTTTTAGATGTGTTGGAGTGCCAAAGAGGGAGAGGTGTTGGCATAAATTGAGCCAAGAACAATGGTTAAAGTTCAAGGGGTATCTTGGAGATGTTCTTTGACATAGCTTGTGTTCAAATCAGTTTGGAATAGGAGACAAAGTCCTTGGCAACGTTTTCTAGCCTTCGTTTGGCTCATCAATTGGTATCAGAGCTTTGGTTAGTCTTCTATTCATGTTTACATTGATTAAATTTGCATATGAATGTTGCTGCCCAACCGTATGTTGAAGTGATTTTTATTGCGTTTAGTTGCTGTTTGTTAGGTAGTTAGTTTATGTTTTAAAGTGCTTGTTAGATAGTATACTATAGTTTGGTAACTTAGTTAAGTAGGCAAAACGAAAACACCCCACAAAAACAACTTAGACTAGACTTAGTGTTGTTAGGAGCTGTTTGTGTAGTTTGGAACAAAACCGTGTGTGAAGCTGATTGTTCTTGTTTAATCTAGCTTAGACATTGTTCATTAGACCCTAATCTAGGAGTTTTAAATGGTAGTTTAATTGACTCCTTAAAACAGAAAACTTTGAACACAAAAATAGACTAGTTGATAGTTTAGTTTTTCATCAAGTTGTAGTAGTTAAAATTCTGTTTTAGTACTTATGTGCAAACTGTTTAGACGTTTTATATGCTACCATATTTAGCTTAGTTGATCTTCATTAGACCTTAATCTAGTAGTTTAAGTGTTAGTTTAGTTGTGTCCTTAAAAGAGAAAACTTGAACACAAAAATAGATTAGTTGGTAGTTTAGCTTGTAATCAAGTAGTTAAAATTCTGTTTTTAGTTCTTGTGTGCAATCTGTTTAAAACGTTTTAGTGCTGCCTTATTTAGCTTAGTTAGGCTAGTTTACAACATAGTTTAAGTGTTTTAGTTGGTTGATTAGTTTAGCACCATAAATCCGAAAACCAAAGAACCAAAACAAAGTAGTTTTAGCTAGTAAGTGTGCTGCCTAGTTCAAGAGACATACGTTTGAACATCAACCCTTGCATCTAGTATCATTTAGTCTAGAATCTGATTGCATCATACAAACAAAAAACCAAACAAAAACAAAGTAGGATAGGTCACTTGAAAACCAAACAAAACAAGTTAGCTTAGTTGCATCAAAACTGATTTTCCATTAGTTGTTAGTAATCAGCCTTTATAAACTTCATATAGGAACAACTAAGTTGCATTTAGCTATCTTAGGACTAGTTAGATCACTTACCTCAAAAACAGAAAAAGCAAAAAAAAGATAAGTGCCCAAAACCGTGTGGATTAAAACAACTTTTAAAGCTCATTTGAAGTCTTGGTGTATGCTAATAGCTTTATCTTTTTGTTGATTTCAATTGTTTCAAACAACTTGTTGGACTTAGATATATTCTGAAAGTTAGGAATTGTTTAAGCCCCACATTGTTAAAGAGCTATCCAAATGTTGTTTTAGATCAACTTCTGAACTTACATTGCACTATATACAATTTGATCTTGTTGTAATTGTAAATTGAATTCCCACTACATAGTGTTTAGCCGTGTTGTGTACGAGGAACTTTCAAATTCCAAATACAACAAACCTTGTGCAATTAAAGGCCGTGGGCAATGTCTCATGTAGGCCGTGAGGAATAGTCTCACAACAATCAAGCAAACCCATCCAAAGAAAGAAAATTAAGCTTGATTGAGAAATACGCGAGAGAAAAGCCAATATTTGTCAACAAGTAAGAGGCAAGACAAGAGAGAATTGCACAAGAAAGCCAAGTGAGGAAAAGGCCAAAAGTTAAACGTTGCAAAAAGGGAAAATCCCGTGCAAAGCTCCAAAGAAAGTAAGTGCCCAAATCAAACCCCAAAGTGTTGTAGTTTTGAAATATTGAAAGTTTCTAAAGCAAACCCTTGCTAGCACTTTGTTTGTGTGTCTTTACTTTCACTTTACTACAATTGATAATTGCATATGCTGTAAAGTAAATTGAGGGATTGTCTTAAAACAACCCCATAGATTTCTTTCAGCCCGAACTACAATTTGACTTCTGTGATTTACTTGAATCTTTAGGAGAAATAGTCCAAATTGCTGTTTTGAACAATTGTCAACATAAAGTGGAGTATTTGCATCTTGTCAATATTTTAATTGGCTTTTGAGATTGTTTTCTGAATCATGGGTCCCCAACAGAAAGATAATGCATCATCCCCGTCCCCATCTACTCCTGTTCCATCCCCAGTCCCTGTTACCCTAGAGAATATACAGCAAACACTCACTTTTCTTGTTAATCAATTTGGTTTAATGAGAAGTGACATAGAGGATAACAAACAAAGGATAAGCAAAGTAGAAAAGCCAACCTCAGATCAAAAGGAACCTAGTATACCTTTTCAAGAAGGCACCTCTTATGGTAATGAATCTCATGTTGAACGTAGAAAAGTCACATCACTTAGAGGTAAAGGTAGAGGTCGAGGTAGTAACAGTGGTCGTAGGAACATTTCTTTTGAGGAAAGATTTGATAGTCTCCCTGAGTACAATGAAGAACCCTATCTAGAGGAAAGATATGATGAACGTCAACCTGATAGGGATGAACATCTTGAAGAAGAATACATTACTACAAAACTGACAATACCCCCCTTCCATGGAAAAAGTGATCCTGAAACGTATTTGCAATGGGAAACAAAGGTAGATCATATGTATTCTTGCACTAACTATTCTGAATTGGCCAAAGTGCGGTATGCAACTTTTGAATTTGTAGATTATGCTTTACTTTGGTGGGAACATTTGAAGAACACCAGGAGAAGAACAAGACAACCCCCTGTTGTCACTTGGTCCGAGCTGAAACAAGAGATGAGGAAGAGATTCATATCTCCTTCCTATGAAAGAAGCGTTTTCCAGAAATTGCAACAACTTTCTCAAGGTAATAGATCTGTTGATGAATTTTATAAAGAATTAGAACATCTGCTTACCAGGGCTAACATAGAAGAAGCTGAGGAAGCCACAATGGCTAGATTTCTAGCTGGCTTGAACAAAGAGATTGCCTTTAAGGTGGAACTTACACCTTACTCTGATCTGGCTTCTATGGTTCACATTGCTGAGAAAGTGGAAAGACAACTGAAGGTGAAAACTTCTAACCCTTCTTTTCGGACTAATCCTTTGAGTTTTCCTAGAACACAGCCCAAGACGCCATTCCGTCCACAACAAGGTCAAGGCCGTGGATCCCAAGGAAGATCAACCCAGAACATCCAAAATCGTCCAAAGCTTCCAATCACTGATAAAGGCAAAGCCAAGGTGGAAGGTACGTCTAATTTTAAGACTCGTGATATTCAATGTTTTAAATGCTTAGGAAAAGGTCATTTTGCTAATCAATGTCCCAACCCTAAACGCATCTTGTTTATTGAAGAGTCTAATGTTGGACCTGTATAGCACCACTAGAGGGGGGGGTGAATAGTGGGTTAGCGGAAATTACACTACAATTACCTTCAAAAAGTTGTTTGAAGACCCCTTTGCCTCTTTAGCCTCAGGTTCTGGAATTTCCAGAAACAGTTCAATGTTTTGAGTGCTTTGGTTGAACCACTTATACACCTGTGCAAGCTCTCAAACTTGGCAGAGATCAAGTTTAGGATGTTTATAGTATGTCATAAAAAATTCAATCAATTCCAAGCAAGTTAGCACGTTCAAATAAGCAAGAAAAGTAAAGTGTGCAATTCTGGCAGTTTCAGGCAGAATGTTAGCTTAACTTCAAACGATGATATCTCAAAATCTACCCGTGCTATTTTGATGAATCTTATGTCAAATTAAACCTTACGATGTCTAGTTTAATTTGATATAAGGCTCACTTCAAGATTCGTAGGATAACCTATTCAAATTGAACAAGTTTTGCACACTGGTCAGAATTGTTCACAGAATGTAGCAACAATTTTGTGAAGACGATTTGAATATGCTAAACTCCTTAGAATTTAGTGATTCTTGCGGCTAATGAAAGCTAACACATTGAAGTATAATATATCCAAAATTCATGCAATTCTAAGACTGTTTGCTTGTTCAATTATGCGTGCCAAGTTAGTGTAATTCTCAGGCAGAAAACAGTAAGTGCAGGAAATAAGTAAAGAACACAAGGAATTATCCTGGTTCGGTCAATGTGACCTACTCCAGTCCCAAGAGACACCTTCTCTTGGATTTCACTAAACACCAAACACCAAAGTCACCTTACAAAGCCAAAGGAAGAAGCTTTTCACCAACTTCTTCAAGAGACTTCACCAAAACTGAAAAACAGCAACTAGTTTGTTTCACCTTTGCACCTTTGCACCTTTGCACCTTTTGCTCACCTCTAAGGAGTTAGCTTTATACACCAGCTTCTCCCTTACAATATATGTCGTTTAAAGGTGTTGAAATGACAAGAAATGAAGAACTATACAATCATAAAGCTTGCTGCAAATGTGTTCTTCAATATAGAAGAGTAGAAGAGAAGAATGGAGACAAAGAGCTGAATGTCTTGCTTGCTTTTCTTTTGTTTTTCGTTGGTGCACTTTTACTCTTCACCTTTGGAGCTATTTATAGCCAAGAGGACAGCCTAAAGGCTCCTTAATGTAGACGTTGGAATGGTTGATAAATGGAGAAAATTCAGCACTTTTCTAGCTATCCAAATTCAGCATTTGACTTTCAAAATAAAGTTGATCTTTTGATGCTTTGAATTGGTCTTCCAATCTGAACTTTTACCCTTCATCTTATCCATTATAGCCGTTGAAATGAGGTGGAAAAACAGCTTCATTTGAACGTTTAAAAGGCAGCTCCAATCAGCAATGTCCATGTGTGAATAACTTGCCATGTATGCAGCTGAATTGGCGTGTATTTTGCACAATTTTATCTCCTCATTTTGAACACTAAATGAACGTTGGAATGGCCTAGAAGATAGGCATTGGAGAGTAGTTCAAAGATAGATAGAAATCAGCCAAGCTTTTGAGTTTGAATTAGTCTTCAACTTTTGAACACATAGCCGTTGCATAGCTTTCTTGGTTGAGAGATTTTTGCTCCAAATTTGAACCAAAATAGCCGTTTGTAACCAGCTCCAAAATATACAAGAATAGTCATTTGAAATCAGCACCAAAATAGGATTTATTTCAACTTGCCTTGACTTGTTCAAAATCTGAAAATTTGAACATGATTTGTGCGCCAATATCCGTGTGCACACATATAATATATAGTCACTTATGTCTTCAACATGTAGCATAGAATACCATATGAAGAATGCCAAGAATTCCAAGAAAACCATATATGTGATAACCATAATATAAGAATCCCAAATGATATACCATGCTGCCCGTTTCCATGCTGCCCGTTTCCATAAATATAGGACATGTACTATATGTGACATAAACACATATAAACATCATATAAACAATATATAACACGTTAGAAGATCCATTGGCAAGTGAAAAGACCAGAATACCCCTTAGCACAAAAATAGGAATTTTGTCCTAGGATGAACCTAGACATGGTGCTGCTCCAGATTCATTTTTGCCATGATGTGACATGACTTATAAATGTGTCATATGATCATATAAATCCGTTGGAAGAAGACCAAATAAGAATGAGAAGTCCAAATGGTGAAATTACCAAAATAACCCTTATAAAGATCAATAAGCTTCACCACCGTGTCAAGTCAGTTTTTATCCGTGTCAAGCATGCTTCTCCTCAGCCAATCAGATTCTAAATTGAATAAGGATCATGTGGGCTTTTGAATGACTCAATTTGGAGTTCATTTGCTCAAGATATGAACCAAAACCTGCAATAGAATACTAAACCGAGCAATTTGCCTTATATTGTAAGTCATGTGACTTCAAGGCTTGGTTAGATCATATAATTAACATGTATTGGCATATATATCATCTAAGATCAGTTTGAACATGTCTTGATTTAGACATGTGATTGAATTGGCCAAGTTCAATCTCATGATCTTAATCAAACTTGTTCAATCTTGATTCATTCAATCAATTTCACATTTAGCTCATAAATTCTAGCTCATAAATTCAATCTCATGCACACATATACTTTAAACGTTATACACACATACATGCTCACATATGCATTTTGCAATATATCACAACAATCTACATGCTCACATATGCATTTTGCAATCATTCAAACATGATATATCACAACAATCTCCCCCTTTTGATGATTTGCAAAATTACCCCACATATGTGTATATTAAGCATCTAAATCAAGTATAAGCTTCTCTTTAAATCAAGTTAAGCTGCTCCCCCTTAATGTGTTATCTCCCCCTTAACATGATATACATATATCTCTCCCCCTTAATTTTGTAAATTATGCAAAAGACTGAACTATGTGCACGGTGTAGTAGTCAGGTGTGAGCAATTAATCCAAGTCTTGCACGTAAATGCTCAAAGATAGCTTGATTAAGGGGTTTAGTGAATATGTCAGCTACTTGTTGATCAGTTCTAACATGTTCAATGTGTGATGAGCCCACGATGTGGTCAACGCAACATATTTTCATGCATCATTTATTGTCATATGTTAGTTCTGTAAGACATGACATTTCACTGTTCACTCCGCACACACTAGTGCTAGTTCTTTTGTCTTATAGTCTTAACTAACCCTTAGGACATGTCATATATGTTGTGCATATTGTGTTTGTTGCTTGGTGTCTTTGAAGGTAGGTCAAAGAGAGCTTTACATTGAAGAAGCATGAACACCTATCAATCCATGTTCCATTTGATCAAATGATATCATTGTTCAAACAAAGCTTGGAGATGCAAATTAGAATCTGAATTTTTGTCCAAGCAAGTAGGTGATATTCAAGTAGCTTACAAGCAAGGTGGTGACAAGCATTCATGTCAAATTCAAGATGTCCTTCACGTTGAAAACAAGAATGAGGAAGCAGCTCAAGCCTTCAACCAATGAGAAAGAGTCTTGCAAATGATTTAACCAATCACAATCAAGTTAGAAACATTCAACAAGCTGCTCAACCAAGGATCCAATCAAAGGGCATGAGATTTTCGGCTGGTTCTTAACATAATATCTTTGAAAATTCAACACAAAGTAAGAACCAATCAAAGCCAAGTTTTATCCAAGCTGCACACTTCTTGAACCAATCAGAATTTTGGCTGATTTCAAGCAAGGAAACCAACGTTGTCTAAGAGAATTATGTTTGAAAATTCAACACCAAAGTAAGAACCAATCAAAACCAAGGTCAAGCAAGCAGCACACTACATCAACCAATCAAAACCTAGGCTGAATCTTGCAAAAGAAGTGAACGTATGTTTTGGTTAAGTTCTTTGAAAATTCAAGCTACAAGTTGCAACCAATCAAAGGCTTTCTCAAAGCAAGCTGCTCCATCTTTTATCCAATCAAAAAAAATCAAGAAAAGAAGGCTGGAAATGGAGAGGATTACACGGCAAAGCAACCAGCAATCTTGGAGCAAAAGTTGTACAAAAGCAAGCACCTTATTTTAGTGTAGTACTTTGTACATTAGAACTTGTACTTTTTGTAAATTTCGTTTTATACAAATAGCATAGGAATCAGATTGTAAAACAACAATTCACAACACTTATCAAATACAAAAACCAGAATTTCCTTCAAAGGAGTTTTCAACATTTCAAGTTGAGGTTTAAAGCCACCAACGGTTTTCTTGCAAGTTCCAGCCTAGAACTTGTTTGTATTTGCTTCATCATTTGGTTTACAGCATCTTAGGGTCTCATTGAGGTTTTAGATGTGTTGGAGTGCCAAAGAGGAAGAGGTTTGGCAAAGATTGAGCCAAGAACAAAAGTTAAAGCTTAAAGGGTGTCCTTGAGATGTTCTTTGACATAGCTTGGGTTCAAATCAATTTGGAATAGGAGACAACATCTTGGCAAACGTTTCCAGCCCCCACATTGGCTCATCAATTGGTATCAGAGCATTGGTTAGTCTTCTATTCATGTTTACATTGATTAAACTTGCATATACTATGATGCTGCCCAACCGTATGTGTACTGATTATATTGCGTTTTGTTTGCTGTTTGTTTAGTTAGTTAGATTATGTTTTAAAGTGTTTGTTAGATAGTATAATATAGTTTGGTAACTTAGTTAGGAGGCAAAACCGAAAACACCCCACAAAAACAACTTAGACTAGACTTAGTATTGTTTGGAGCTGTTTGTGTATCTTGAAGCAAAACCGTGTGTAGCCAGCTTATATGTGTTCAACATAGCTTAGATATTGTTCATTAGGTCCTAATCTGGTAGTTTAAATGGTAGTTTAGATTAGTCCCTAAAACTGAAAACTTTGAACAAAAAAAATAGGTTAGTTGATAGTAGTTGAAATCAAGTTGTTTAAATTCTGTTTTTGTGTTCCTATGTGCAAACTGTTTGAACGTTTTCTATGCTCCCTTATTTAGCTTAGATAAACATCATTAGACCTTGATTTAGTAGTTTAAGTGTTAGTGTAGTTGTGTACTTAAAATCAGAAAACTTGAACACAAAACTAGATTAGTTGAAACTTTAGTTTGTATTCAAATAGTTAAAATTCTGTTTTTAGCAACTTGGTGCAAACTGTCCAAAACGTCTTAGTGTTGCCTTCTTTAGCTTAGTTTGGCTAGTTTACAACATAGTTTAAGTGTTTAGATGTTTGTTTAGTTTAAGACAAGAAAACCGAAAACTAAGGAACAAAACAAGTAGCTTAGCTAAAATAGAGTGTGCTGCCTAGTCTCTCTAGTTCATAAACGTTTGATAAGTAGGCTTTAAACACTTGCATCTAGTTTCATTTAGTTAGAATCTGATTGCATCATAAAAACAAAAACCAAACAAAAACAAGTAGGTTAGATCACTTGAAAACAAAAACAAAACAAGTTATCATACTTAGCATCAAAACTGATTTTCCTTTAGTTACTAGTAACCAGCATTGTAAACTTCATTTAGACTCAACTAAGTTGCATTTAGCCATATTAGAATTAGTAAGATCACTTGCATCAAAAACAGAAAATAGAAAAAAGAGCAAACTGTCCAAAACCGTGTGGATTAAAACAACTTGTAAAAGCTCATTTGAAATCTTGCTATATGCTAATAGCTTTATCTTTTTGTTGATTTCAATTGTTTCAAACAACTTGTTGGACTTAGATATATTCTGAAATTTAGGAATTATTTAAGCCCCACATTGTTAAAGAGCTTACCCATTGTTGTTTTAGACCAATTTCTGAACTTACATTGCACTGTATACAATTTGATCTTGTTGTAATTGTGAATTGAATTCCCACTACATAGTGTTTAGCCGTGTTGTGTACGAGGAACTTTCAAATTACAAATACAACCAATCTTGTGCAATTAAAGGCCGTGGGCAATGTCTCATGTAGGCCGTGAGCAGTAGTCTCACAACAATCAAGCAAAACCGTCCAAAGAAAGAAAATTAAGCTTGATTGAGAAATACGCGAGAGAAAAGCCAAAAGTTGTCAACAAGTAAGAGGCAAGACAAGGAGAGAATTGCACAAGAAAGCCAAGTGAGGAAAAAGCCCAAAGATAAACGTTGCATAAAGGGAAAATCCCGTGCAAAGCTCAAAAGAAAGAAAGTGCCCAAACCAAACCCCAAAAGTGTTGTAGTTTTGAAATATTGAAAGTTTCTAAAGCAAACCCTTGCTAGCACTTTGTTTGTGTGACTTTACTTTCACTTTGCTTCAATTGATAATTGC
Organism: Eustoma russellianum; assembly: GCA_036186865.1. Taxonomy (NCBI): domain Eukaryota; kingdom Viridiplantae; phylum Streptophyta; class Magnoliopsida; order Gentianales; family Gentianaceae; genus Eustoma; species Eustoma russellianum. The sequence goes on along the minus strand of AP025057.1, from coordinate 9,016,429 downwards.
ATATGCTGTAAAGTAAATTAAGGGATTGTCTTAAAACAACCCCGTAGATTTCTTTCAGCCCAAACAACAATTTGACTTCTGTGATTTACTTGAATCTTTAGGAGATATAGTCCAAATTGCTGTTTTGAACAATTGTCAACATAAAGTAGAGTATTTGCATCTTATCAATATTTTAATTGGCTTTTGAGATTGTTTTGATTAAACATGATTCTAAAAACCATTTGGGGAGTTGAATGCCATAGGAGAAACTATGATAAACTGGAAAAACGTATGAACTCCTTTGGTCGTACGAATGGTTTATGGGTTGGATATTGGGAATGTAAAACTCCTAGATATCAAACTCTTCCTCAGTGCAATAAAGATGTTAGTGCATATTACAATGAAATGCTTGATGATTTGTACTATGCTTATGTTGAAGAACATGAGGAATTAAGCATGATTAGGTTCTTTGCTGGATTAGATAAAGAGATCGCTGATTGCATGTTAAATAAAAAATTCTCATCACTTAATGACATGTATAAAAAGGCAAAGATTGTTCAATCAAACCTAATCCCATGCCAAGTTAATCAAAACAATGGGCATGAACTGAACTCTTGTGATTCTAAAAATGACAAACCAAACCCAATTAAGTTAAGCAATTCGAGTAAGACTATGGATAATATTGAAAATGCATTGCTTCAACTTAGAGACATGGTGCAAGTAATGATAGAATCTGAAAAGAACAAAGACTTGCAACCTGACATTTCTATGAATGATGGTTTGTATAAAATTAGCCCCAACATGCCTGAAACTGGAACTCCTTTATCTGAATTGCATGTTCAACCTTGTGTACTGTCTGAAGAAGACTCTTCACTTGAATCTGTTGGTGATTTCCAAAGTGTTAGTCGTTTGCTTATAGATGATGTTAATTGTGATAACACTTTGTCTGAAAATGATTTACATTGTGACATGCATACAAATGAAATCCCTGTGCATGATTTGCATTCTACTGAGATGCTTGTTTCTGGGTTACAATCTGAATTACATCCTGTACATTTCATTGATGACATCGATGTAAGTAATTCTGTTGAGAATGACATTGATAAACTAGATTCATATGATTTGATGTTAGCTGATTTAGATAATCTACTAGAAGTAGAACTTGATAATGATTTCATTGATCAAAATTCAGCTGTAGATGAGCATAAATCTTTAAATGAACTAGTTGATGAACTTCTTGATATTTTCAGTCTAGATGAAGTCAATATTTCTGAAATTTCTTCAAACGTTAATCTAGCTGAGAATAGTCCTATTGTCATCTCAATTGATACATCTTGTCTAAATATTGCACATGTTTGTAAGATTTGTACATTTAGTATTAACATGTTGCAATATGCTTTTTGGATGATGTTTTATCTGTTAGGATGTATGTGTTCTAAAATTTTTGTTACCATCTTGTTAATACATCCTAAACATTTTAGAAAGCGTGTACACACCTTATTCTTTCTTCAAAGATAAGGATGCACCAAGGTATTTCACCTTCACCATTTGTATTATCATGTTCCTATTTGGTTATGGTGTAGTTGAGCATACGTGTACATCCTAAACCCCTATCCCTTATTCTATCCATGTTGAGATTCGAGGACGAATCATTTTCAAGAGGGAGGGAATGATGAGCCCACGATGTGGTCAACGCAACATATTTTCATGCATCATTTATTGTCATATGTTAGTTCTGTAAGACATGACATTTCACTGTTCACTCCGCACACACTAGTGCTAGTTCTTTTGTCTTATAGTCTTAACTAACCCTTAGGACATGTCATATATGTTGTGCATATTGTGTTTGTTGCTTGGTGTCTTTGAAGGTAGGTCAAAGAGAGCTTTACATTGAAGAAGCATGAACACCTATCAATCCATGTTCCATTTGATCAAATGATATCATTGTTCAAACAAAGCTTGGAGATGCAAATTAGAATCTGAATTTTTGTCCAAGCAAGTAGGTGATATTCAAGTAGCTTACAAGCAAGGTGGTGACAAGCATTCATGTCAAATTCAAGATGTCCTTCACGTTGAAAACAAGAATGAGGAAGCAGCTCAAGCCTTCAACCAATGAGAAAGAGTCTTGCAAATGATTTAACCAATCACAATCAAGTTAGAAACATTCAACAAGCTGCTCAACCAAGGATCCAATCAAAGGGCATGAGATTTTCGGCTGGTTCTTAACATAATATCTTTGAAAATTCAACACAAAGTAAGAACCAATCAAAGCCAAGTTTTATCCAAGCTGCACACTTCTTGAACCAATCAGAATTTTGGCTGATTTCAAGCAAGGAAACCAACGTTGTCTAAGAGAATTATGTTTGAAAATTCAACACCAAAGTAAGAACCAATCAAAACCAAGGTCAAGCAAGCAGCACACTACATCAACCAATCAAAACCTAGGCTGAATCTTGCAAAAGAAGTGAACGTATGTTTTGGTTAAGTTCTTTGAAAATTCAAGCTACAAGTTGCAACCAATCAAAGGCTTTCTCAAAGCAAGCTGCTCCATCTTTTATCCAATCAAAAAAAATCAAGAAAAGAAGGCTGGAAATGGAGAGGATTACACGGCAAAGCAACCAGCAATCTTGGAGCAAAAGTTGTACAAAAGCAAGCACCTTATTTTAGTGTAGTACTTTGTATATTAGAACTTGTACTTTTTGTAAATTTCGTTTTATACAAATAGCATAGGAATCAGATTGTAAAACAACAATTCACAACACTTATCAAATACAAAAACCAGAATTTCCTTCAAAGGAGTTTTCAACATTTCAAGTTGAGGTTTAAAGCCACCAACGGTTTTCTTGCAAGTTCCAGCCTAGAACTTGTTTGTATTTGCTTCATCATTTGGTTTACAGCATCTTAGGGTCTCATTGAGGTTTTAGATGTGTTGGAGTGCCAAAGAGGAAGAGGTTTGGCAAAGATTGAGCCAAGAACAAAAGTTAAAGCTTAAAGGGTGTCCTTGAGATGTTCTTTGACATAGCTTGGGTTCAAATCAATTTGGAATAGGAGACAACATCTTGGCAAACGTTTCCAGCCCCCATTTTGGCTCATCAATGTGTATATGTCCAAGATTAACATGATCACGGAGAAAATGATAACGTACTTCTATATGCTTTGCCTTAGAGTGTAGTACAGGGTTTTTAGACAAATTTATAGCACTTGTACTATCACAATAGATGGGGATATTATTTACTTGTATTTCAAAGTCTGAAAGTTGTTGTTTAATCCATAATAGTTGAGTACAACATAGACTTAAAGCCATATATTCTGCTTCAGTAGTAGAAAGTGCAACACTAGATTGTTTCTTTGAAAACCAAGATATTAGTGAGTTACCTAGGAATTGACATGTTCCACTAGTGCTCTTTCTATCTACTCTACATCCACCATAATCTGCATCTGAATATGCATGTAGACTTAGACTAGATTGTCTATCATACCATAAGCCTAATGTTGGTGTATGTTGAAGATATCTAAATATTCTTTTTATAGCTTTAAAGTGTGACAACTTAGGCATACTTTGAAATCTTGCACACATACATACTGCAAACATAATATCAGGTCTACTAGCAGTTAGATATAGCAATGAACCAATCATAGACCTATATAGTTTTTCATCAAATGCAACACCATTTTCATCTTTGTCTAATTTTGTTGAAGTACACATTGGTGTTGGAGATGGTTTCAAGTTTTCAAAGTTGAATTTCTTTATCATATCTCTTATGTATTTGGCTTGATTGATATGTATACCACTTGATGTTTGTTTTATTTGCAAGCCTAAGAAATAGTTTAATTCACCAACCATAGACATTTCAAACTCAGACTTCATACAATCTTCAAAGTCTTTTACTAAGTTAGGATTAGTTGAACCAAAGATTATGTCATCTACATATATTTGTATTACAAGCAAATCTTTGTCTTTCTTTTTCAAGAATAAGGTACTATCTATGGTTCCTCTTTGAAAGTTGTTACTTAGTAAAAAGTTGGCAAATCTTTCATACCATGAACGGGGGGCTTGTTTCAAACCATATAAGGCTTTCTTAAGTTTATATACATGATTAGGGTTCTTTGGATCTTCAAAGCCTGGTGGTTGTTTAACAAAAACTTCTTCTTGGATATAGCCATTTAAGAATGCACTCTTAACATCCATTTGGAATAGTTTGATGTTATTATTACATGCAAAAGCTAATAAGAGGCGTATGGATTCTAATCGTGCTACGGGGGCAAATGTTTCATCGTAATCAATACCCTCTTCTTGATTATATCCTTGAGCTACAAGTCTTGCTTTATTTCTTACTACAACCCCTTGTTCATTCATTTTGTTCCTAAACACCCATTTAGTTCCAATGATTGATTTATCCTCGGGTTTAGGTACTAAATCCCACACATTGTTTCTTTCAAATTGGTTTAACTCTTCATGCATTGCATCTATCCAATATGCATCGTTTAAGGCATCATTCACATTCTTGGGTTCAATTTGGGATATAAGTGCATGCCATTGATCATATTCATTAGGATCTATTTGCCTACGTGTTCTAACCCCTTGATTTACATCTCCTATGATAAGTTCTTGAGGATGCTTTTGTTTATCTCTTATTTGCCACCAATTACTTGGTTGTGCATCTTCAATAGGTTCATGATGTTCAATAGGTTGGTTAGGCACATTTTCTTCATTACGTTCTTGTGTAGGGGGAGTTTGAACTTCATGCATTTCAAGAGTTTGATTTGGTGTTTCAATTTGATCATTTGTAGGTGGTATGATAAGTTCATCTTCATCATGAAGTATTTGATCATTTGGTACATAGATTTCATGTTGATTACTTGTTTGGAGATATGCATTTTCATTGAACTTCACATGTATAGATTCAACTATCTTTCTTGTTTGTGCATTATAACATCTATATGCTTTAGAGTTCATTGAATATCCCACAAATATATGTTCATCAGACTTAGGATCAAACTTATCTAAGTTATCTTTTGTGTTCAATACAAAGCATTTACAACCAAAGACTTTTAAATAGTTTACTTTTGGGAGTCGTCCATTTAAGATTTCAAATGGTGTTTTGTTCAATTTCTTTCTTATTGATAGTCTGTTGATCATATAACTTGAAGTGTTTACTGCTTCAGCCCATAAGAATTTAGGTACTTTGTTTTCTACCATCATTGTTCTTGCTACTTCTTGAATAGTCCTATTCTTTCTTTCAACTACACCATTAAGTTGAGGAGTTCTTGGTGGGGAGAATTCATGTTTTATACCCTTTTCATTACAGAATTTGATTAATTCACTATTTTTAAACTCACCACCTCTATCACTCCTTATCTTAATAACATGTGATTCATGTTCATTTTCAAGTTGTCTAATTAGATTAGCTATAGATGATGCACTTTCATCTTTTGAAGCAAGAAACAATGTCCAGGTATATCTTGAGAAATCATCAACTATTACACATACATAATAACTTCCACCTAAGCTTCTTGTTCTACATGGACCAAATAAGTCTATATGCAAGAGTTCTAGTATTCTTGATGTTGTGACCTCGGTTTTAGGCTTAAGGGATTCTCTAACATGTTTGCTGTTGTGATATATCATGTTTGAATGATTGCAAAATGCATATGTGAGCATGTAGATTGTTGTGATATATTGCAAAATGCATATGTGAGCATGTATGTGTGTATAACGTTTAAAGTATATGTGTGCATGAGATTGAATTTATGAGCTAAATGTGAAATTGATTGAATGAATCAAGATTGAACAAGTTTGATTAAGATCATGAGATTGAACTTGGCCAATTCAATCACATGTCTAAATCAAGACATGTTCAAACTGATCTTAGATGATATATATGCCAATACATGTTAATTATATGATCTAACCAAGCCTTGAAGTCACATGACTTACAATATAAGGCAAATTGCTTGGTTTAGTATCCTATTGCAGGTTTTGGTTCATATCTTGGGAAAATGAACTCCAAATTGAGTGATTCAAAAGCCCACATGATCCTTATTCAATTTAGAATCTAATTGGCTGAGGAAAAGCATGCTTGACACGGATAAAAACTGACTTGACACGGTGCTGAAGCTTATTGATCTTTATAAAGGTTATTTTGGTAATTTCACCATTTGGACTTCTCATTATTATTTGGTCTTCTTCCAACGGATTTATATGATCATATGACACATTTATAAGTCATGTCACATCATGGCAAAAATGAATCTGGAGCAGCACCATGTCTAGGTTCATCCTAGGACAAAATTCCTATTTTTGTGCTAAGGGGTATTCTGGTCTCTTCACTTGCCAATGGATCTTCTAACGTGTTATATATTGTTTATATGATGTTTATATGTGTTTATGTCACATATGGTACGTGCCCTATATTTATGGAAATGGGCAGCATGGTATATCATTTGGGATTCTTATATTATGGTTATCACATCTATGGTTTTCTTGGAATTCTTGGCATTCTTCATATGGTATTCTATGCTACATGTTGAAGACATAAATGGCTATATATTATATGTGTGCAAACGGATATTGGCACACAAATCATGTTCAAATTTTCAGATTTTGAACAAGTCAAGGCAAGTTGAAATAAATCCTATTTTGGTGCTGATTTCAAATGACTATTCTTGTATATTTTGGAGCTGGTTACAAACGGCTATTTTGGTTCAAATTTGGAGCAAAAATCTCTCAACCAAGAAAGCTATGCAACGGCTATGTGTTCAAAAGTTGAAGACTAATTCAAACTCAAAAGCTTGGCTGATTTCTATCTATCTTTGAACTACTCTCCAATGCCTATCTTCTAGGCCATTCCAACGTTCATTTAGTGTTCAAAATGAGGAGATAAAATTGTTCAAAATACACGCCAATTCAGCTGCATACATGGCAAGTTATTCACACATGGACATTGCTGATTGGAGCTGCCTTTTAAACGTTCAAATGAAGCTGTTTTTCCACCTCATTCCAACGTCTATAATGGGATAAGATGAAGGATAAAAGTTCAGTTTGAAGACCAATTCAAAGCAACAAAAGATAAGCTTCATTTGGATAGCTAGAAAAGTGCTGATTTTTCTCCATTCTCAACCATTCCAACGTCTACTTTGAGGAGCCTTTAGGCTGTCCTCTTGGCTATAAATAGCTCCAAAGGTGAAGAGTAAAAGTGTACCAACGAAAAACAAAAGAAAAGCAAGCAAGACATTCAGCTCTTTGTCTCCATTCTTCTCTTCTACTCTTCTATATTGAAGAACACATTTGCAGCAAGCTTTATGATTGTATAGTTCTTCATTTCTTGTCATTTCAACACCTTTTAAACGACATATTGTAAGGGAGAAGCTGGTGTATAAAGCTAACTCCTTAGAGGTGAGCAAAAGGTGCAAAGGTGCAAAGGTGAAACAAACTAGTTGCTGTTTGTTTTGGTGAAGTCTCTTGAAGAAGTTGGTGAAAAGCTTCTTCCTTTGGCTTTGTAAGGTGATATTGGTGTTTGGTGTTTAGTGAAATCCAAGAGAAGGTGTCTCTTGGGACTGGAGTAGGTCACATTGACCGAACCAGGATAATTCCTTGTGTTCTTTACTTATTTCCTGCACTTACTGTTTTCTGCCTGAGAATTACACTAACTTGGCACGCACAATTGAACAAGCAAACAGTCTTAGAATTGCATGAATTTTGGATATATTATACTTCAATGTGTTAGCTTTCATTAGCCGCAAGAATCACTAAATTCTAAGGAGTTTAGCATATTCAAATCGTCTTCACAAAATTGTTGCTACATTCTGTGAACAATTCTGAACAGTGTGCAAAACTTGTTCAATTTGAATAGGTTATCCTACGAATCTTGAAGTGAGCCTTATATCAAATTAAACTAGACATCATAAGGTTTAATTTGACATAAGATTCATCAAAATAGCACGGGTAGATTTTGAGATATCATCGTTTGAAGTTAAGCTAACATTCTGCCTGAAACTGCCAGAATTGCACACTTTACTTTTCTTGCTTATTTGAACGTGCTAACTTGCTTGAAATTGATTGAATTTTTTATGACATACTATAAACATTCTAAACTTGATCTCTGCCAAGTTTGAGAGCTTGCACAGGTGTATAAGTGGTTCAACCAAAGCACTCAAAACATTGAACTGTTTCTGGAAATTCCAGAACCTGAGGCTAAAGAGGCAAAGGGGTCTTCAAACAACTTTTTGAAGGTAATTGTAGTGTAATTTCCGCTAACCCACTATTCACCCCCCCTCTAGTGGTGCTATACAGGTCCAACAAGTGGTATCAGAGCAAGGTTGAGCACCATATTCTTATTTGAGCTGAAAACAGTTTACACTCCAAGTTGCAAAGTTGCTGGAAATTTTCTGGTTGTCTTATATTCTTCATATTTGGTATCTACAACAAGGTGACACTTTCTTTCCTTCTTATAAGTGTTTTAAACGTTTTCTCACACACTAAGAAGCATGTCTAAGTCACACATGAAAATAGAATTAGAAGGCATGTCCACACAAAGACCACCTCTTTTTGATGGAGAAAACTTTAGTCATTGGAAACTTAGGATGAAATTGTTCTTAATGGCTATTGACATAGACTTGTGGTCCATCATTGAAGATGGACCTTATGTGCCTACTAAGCATGTTATAATTGATGGCTTATCACAAGAAGTTGAGAAATATAGAAAAGATTGGAGTGATGAAGATAAAAAGAAAATGAGTCTTAATGCTAAAGCAATGCAATTATTGTTGAATGGTTTGAGTAGGAGTGAATCTGCCTATGTCTCTTCATGTTCAAGTGCAAAGGATATGTGGAAATGTCTTGAAATGAAGCATGAAGGAACTAATCAAGTAAAGGAATCAAAGATTAACATGTTAATGACTACACTTGAAACATTTCATTTACTGCCTAATGAATCAATTGTTGATATGGATTTAAGGCTTACAAACTTATACAACTCACTTGAATCCCTTGGTAAAACGTTTTTGATGAAAGAAAAAGTGCAAAAAGTTTTGAGAAGTTTGCCAATTGAATGGGATGCCAAAGTTAGTGCCATTGAAGAAAGCAAAGATCTTTCTCAAATAAAACTTGATGAATTGATAGGCTCTTTAAAAGTTTATGAAAACAAGTTGAATATAAGAAAGGCTGAAACTAGTAACAAGTCTAAATCACTTGCATTTGTAACAAATGAACCCGAATCATCTAATCAAGCCGAGTATGAAAGTGATGATGAAAGTGATGAAGAAGACATAATGTTGTTAGCTAGGCGTTTAAGGAAGTTTTTCAAGAAAAGACCAACTAAAAGACAAGCAAAATCAGCTGCCCCTATCAATGTGAAATCTAACAAACAAGATGGTAAATGGTATGATAAAGAACTTAAGTGTTATGAATGTGGCAAACAAGGACACATATCATATGATTGTCCAAACAAGGACAAAAACCGTGACATGGATGAAAAGACAAGGACACAAACTAGAGTAGAACCTAAGCAAAGGAGGAAGAAAGCTCTTAAGGCAAGCACTTGGGATGACACATCTTCATCCGAATCCGAGGAGGAACCTGAAGTTGCACAAACATGTTTGGCTTCAAAGTCTACAAATGAGGTAACATTCGATTCTGACTCTGAATGTGATTTTACTCAAGATGAATTGTTGGATGAATTAGAAAAGTTGCATGATAGATATAAGAAGCTATCCAAGGAGAAGAAAAGAATAGTTGAGGAGAAGAACAAGTTGGAGACGTCTAACTTGAATCTAACTTCTCAACTAGAAGTTCTTCAACTTGAATCATCTAACACTATTAGTTCAATGCAAAATCAGATTAAGGAACTTAAGAACAAACATGAAAATGTGCAATGTGTGCAATGTGTTGATTACAACGTTTTAAAGTCTAAATTACATGAAATACAAACTGAATTTGAATCATTAAAAGCATGCAACCTAGACTTGAACAAATCTTTAGAACAATTTAAGAATGGTTCCAACATGTTAGACACTCTTATTGCATCTCAAAAGCATGGAAATGACAAACAAGGTCTTGGATATGTTAAAGAAGCTGAATACACACCTAAGGAAACAACATTTGTATCATCTTCAACCAACATGAAATATAGGCCAAATGCATTTAGAAATGAACCTATTCTGCCCACACCACCTTCATCACAAAGATTGCAAAATGCATCAACATATAGGAAGGTAAATACACCTAGAAACCATGCTTACATGTATACAAGAATGCCTAAACAAAGTAGTATGCAATCTGCTCAAGTTATGCCTTATATGCAACAACATGCTTATGTGAAGAACATGACATACTCTCGGCCTAAATCAGTTTACAACACACGGCCTAGAAACTATGATAACTCACGGCCAAGATATAACTCATATACATGGCAACATTCAAATGCATATAGAACTTACAATGCTTATCCAACTAGACATAAATGTGCAGCCCCTTTTCCATCATATTCTATGTATCAAAATCCACTATTTGTTCATTATATGCAACATGATTTTAACATTTCAAAACCAAGAAAGGTTGTTCAAGTTTGGGTACCTAAAGGTACACTAACATGAACTTAACTTGTCTAACCTTGAAAGGACCCAAAATCAAAGGGTACCTAAGTTGTTATTTACATTTGTAGGTACATAACATCAAAGAAAGACAAGTTGCTGGTTATAACAACAAAGAAGAGGAAAAGAACAAAACCAATTGGATAGTTGATAGTGGTTGCTCAAGACATATGACGGGCAACAAAAATTTGTTTAGCACACTTAAGAACGTTGCAAAAGGTGGCAAAGTTACCTTTGGAGACAACAACCAAGGCCAAATAATTGGCAAAGGCAAGGTTGGTGATCCAAACAAGTTTGAGATCAAAAACGTCCTACTTGTAAGTAACTTAACCTTTGAGCTTTTAAGTGTTTCTCAACTATATGACAACAACTTGAATGTTCTCTTCTCCTCCACTTCTTGTAAGATAATGGATAAAAACAATCAAGTTGTGTTAAAAGGAAAACGTGAAGGAAACATATATGTGCTTAACATGGATGATATGCTAAGTAGTAACACAAAATGTCTTGTTTCACATGAATCTGATCCCAATCTTTGGCATAGACGTTTAGGACACATAGGTATATCAACCTTAGAAAAACTACACGCTAAAAGTCTTGTTAAAGGATTGCCTAAACTTAACTTGAATGATTTTCAACTATGTGAATCTTGTATCAAAGGCAAACATGTTAGAGAATCCCTTAAGCCTAAAACCGAGGTCACAACATCAAGAATACTAGAACTCTTGCATATAGACTTATTTGGTCCATGTAGAACTAGAAGCTTAGGTGGAAGTTATTATGTGTGTAATAGTTGATGATTTCTCAAGATATACTTGGACATTGTTTCTTGCTTCAAAAGATGAAAGTGCATCATCTATAGCTAATCAAATTAGACAACTTGAAAATGAACATGAATCACATGTTATTAAGATAAGGAGTGATAGAGGTGGTGAGTTTAAAAATAGTGAATTAATCAAATTCTGTAATGAAAAGGGTATAAAACATGAATTCTCCCCACCAAGAACTCCTCAACTTAATGGTGTAGTTGAAAGAAAGAATAGGACTATTCAAGAAATAGCAAGAACAATGATGGTAGAAAACAAAGTACCTAAATTCCTATGGGCTGAAGCAGTAAACACTTCAAGTTATATGATCAACAGACTATCAATAAGAAAGAAATTGAACAAAACACCATTTGAAATCTTAAATGGACGACTCCCAAAAGTAAACTATCTAAAAGTCTTTGGTTGTAAATGCTTTGTATTGAACACAAAAGATAACTTAGATAAGTTTGATCCTAAGTCTGATGAACATATATTTGTGGGATATTCAATGAACTCTAAAGCATATAGATGTTATAATGCACAAACAAGAAAGATAGTTGAATCTATACATGTGAAGTTCAATGAAAATGCATATCTCCAAACAAGTAATCAACATGAAATCTATGTACCAAATGATCAAATACTTCATGATGAAGATGAACTTATCCTACCACCTACAAATGATCAAATTGAAACACCAAATCAAACTCTTGAAATGCATGAAGTTCAAACTCCCCCTACACAAGAACATAATGAAGAAAATGTGCCTAACCAACCTATTGAACATCATGAACCTATTGAAGATGCACAACCAAGTAATTGGTGGCAAATAAGAGATAAACAAAAGCATCCTCAAGAACTTATCATAGGAGATGTAAATCAAGGGGTTAGAACACGTAGACAAATAGATCCTAATGAATATGATCAATGGCATGCACTTATATCCCAAATTGAACCCAAGAATGTGAATGATGCCTTAAACGATGCATATTGGATAGATGCAATGCATGAAGAGTTAAACCAATTTGAAAGAAACAATGTGTGGGATTTAGTACCTAAACCCGAGGATAAATCAATCATTGGAACTAAATGGGTGTTTAGGAACAAAATGAATGAACAAGGGGTTGTAGTAAGAAATAAAGCAAGACTTGTAGCTCAAGGATATAATCAAGAAGAGGGTATTGATTACGATGAAACATTTGCCCCCGTAGCAAGATTAGAATCCATACGCCTCTTATTAGCTTTTGCATGTTATAATAACATCAAACTATTCCAAATGGATGTTAAGAGTGCATTCTTAAATGGCTATATCCAAGAAGAAGTTTTTGTTAAACAACCACCAGGCTTTGAAGATCCAAAGAACCCTAATCATGTATATAAACTTAAGAAAGCCTTATATGGTTTGAAACAAGCCCCCCGTGCATGGTATGAAAGATTTGCCAACTTTTTACTAAGTAACAACTTTCAAAGAGGAACCATAGATAGTACCTTATTCTTGAAAAAGAAAGACAAAGATTTGCTTGTAATACAAATATATGTAGATGACATAATCTTTGGTTCAACTAATCCTAACTTAGTAAAAGACTTTGAAGATTGTATGAAGTCTGAGTTTGAAATGTCTATGGTTGGTGAATTAAACTATTTCTTAGGCTTGCAAATAAAACAAACATCAAGTGGTATACATATCAATCAAGCCAAATACATAAGAGATATGATAAAGAAATTCAACTTTGAAAACTTGAAACCATCTCCAACACCAATGTGTACTTCAACAAAATTAGACAAAGATGAAAATGGTGTTGCATTTGATGAAAAACTATATAGGTCTATGATTGGTTCATTGCTATATCTAACTGCTAGTAGACCTGATATTATGTTTGCAGTATGTATGTGTGCAAGATTTCAAAGTATGCCTAAGTTGTCACACTTTAAAGCTGTAAAAAGAATATTTAGATATCTTCAACATACACCAACATTAGGCTTATGGTATGATAGACAATCTAGTCTAAGTCTACATGCATATTCAGATGCAGATTATGGTGGATGTAGAGTAGATAGAAAGAGCACTAGTGGAACATGTCAATTCCTAGGAAACTCACTAATATCTTGGTTTTCAAAGAAACAATCTAGTGTTGCACTTTCTACTACTGAAGCAGAATATATGGCTTTAAGTCTATGTTGTACTCAACTATTATGGATTAAACAACAACTTTCAGACTTTGAAATACAAGTAAATAATATCCCCATCTATTGTGATAGTACAAGTGCTATAAATTTGTCTAAAAACCCTGTACTACACTCTAAGGCAAAGCATATAGAAGTACGTTATCATTTTCTCCGTGATCATGTTAATCTTGGACATATACACATTGAACATGTTAGAACTGATCAACAAGTAGCTGACATATTCACTAAACCCCTTAATCAAGCTATCTTTGAGCATTTACGTGCAAGACTTGGATTAATTGCTCACACCTGACTACTACACCGTGCACATAGTTCAGTCTTTTGCATAATTTACAAAATTAAGGGGGAGAGATATATGTATATCATGTTAAGGGGGAGATGTTAAGGGGGAGATAACACATTAAGGGGGAGCAGCTTAACTTGATTTAAAGAGGAGCTTATACTTGATTTAAATGCTTAATATACACATATGTGGGGTAATTTTGCAAATCATCAAAAGGGGGAGATTGTTGTGATATATCATGTTTGAATGATTGCAAAATGCATATGTGAGCATGTAGATTGTTGTGATATATTGCAAAATGCATATGTGAGCATGTATGTGTGTATAACGTTTAAAGTATATGTGTGCATGAGATTGAATTTATGAGCTAAATGTGAAATTGATTGAATGAATCAAGATTGAACAAGTTTGATTAAGATCATGAGATTGAACTTGGCCAATTCAATCACATGTCTAAATCAAGACATGTTCAAACTGATCTTAGATGATATATATGCCAATACATGTTAATTATATGATCTAACCAAGCCTTGAAGTCACATGACTTACAATATAAGGCAAATTGCTTGGTTTAGTATCCTATTGCAGGTTTTGGTTCATATCTTGGGCAAATGAACTCCAAATTGAGTGATTCAAAAGCCCACATGATCCTTATTCAATTTAGAATCTAATTGGCTGAGGAAAAGCATGCTTGACACGGATAAAAACTGACTTGACACGGTGCTGAAGCTTATTGATCTTTATAAGGGTTATTTTGGTAATTTCACCATTTGGACTTCTCATTATTATTTGGTCTTCTTCCAACGGATTTATATGATCATATGACACATTTATAAGTCATGTCACATCATGGCAAAAATGAATCTGGAGCAGCACCATGTCTAGGTTCATCCTAGGACAAAATTCCTATTTTTGTGCTAAGGGGTATTCTGGTCTCTTCACTTGCCAATGGATCTTCTAACGTGTTATATATTGTTTATATGATGTTTATATGTGTTTATGTCACATATGGTACGTGCCCTATATTTATGGAAATGGGCAGCATGGTATATCATTTGGGATTCTTATATTATGGTTATCACATCTATGGTTTTCTTGGAATTCTTGGCATTCTTCATATGGTATTCTATGCTACATGTCGAAGACATAAATGGCTATATATTATATGTGTGCAAACGGATATTGGCACACAAATCATGTTCAAATTTTCAGATTTTGAACAAGTCAAGGCAAGTTGAAATAAATCCTATTTTGGTGCTGATTTCAAATGACTATTCTTGTATATTTTGGAGCTGGTTACAAACGGCTATTTTGGTTCAAATTTGGAGCAAAAATCTCTCAACCAAGAAAGCTATGCAACGGCTATGTGTTCAAAAGTTGAAGACTAATTCAAACTCAAAAGCTTGGCTGATTTCTATCTATCTTTGAACTACTCTCCAATGCCTATCTTCTAGGCCATTCCAACGTTCATTTAGTGTTCAAAATGAGGAGATAAAATTGTTCAAAATACACGCCAATTCAGCTGCATACATGGCAAGTTATTCACACATGGACATTGCTGATTGGAGCTGCCTTTTAAACGTTCAAATGAAGCTGTTTTTCCACCTCATTCCAACGTCTATAATGGGATAAGATGAAGGATAAAAGTTCAGTTTGAAGACCAATTCAAAGCAACAAAAGATAAGCTTCATTTGGATAGCTAGAAAAGTGCTGATTTTTCTCCATTCTCAACCATTCCAACGTCTACTTTGAGGAGCCTTTAGGCTGTCCTCTTGGCTATAAATAGCTCCAAAGGTGAAGAGTAAAAGTGCACCAACGAAAAACAAAAGAAAAGCAAGCAAGACATTCAGCTCTTTGTCTCCATTCTTCTCTTCTACTCTTCTATATTGAAGAACACATTTGCAGCAAGCTTTATGATTGTATAGTTCTTCATTTCTTGTCATTTCAACACCTTTTAAACGACATATTGTAAGGGAGAAGCTGGTGTATAAAGCTAACTCCTTAGAGGTGAGCAAAAGGTGCAAAGGTGCAAAGGTGAAACAAACTAGTTGCTGTTTGTTTTGGTGAAGTCTCTTGAAGAAGTTGGTGAAAAGCTTCTTCCTTTGGCTTTGTAAGGTGATATTGGTGTTTGGTGTTTAGTGAAATCCAAGAGAAGGTGTCTCTTGGGACTGGAGTAGGTCACATTGACCGAACCAGGATAATTCCTTGTGTTCTTTACTTATTTCCTGCACTTACTGTTTTCTGCCTGAGAATTACACTAACTTGGCACGCACAATTGAACAAGCAAACAGTCTTAGAATTGCATGAATTTTGGATATATTATACTTCAATGTGTTAGCTTTCATTAGCCGCAAGAATCACTAAATTCTAAGGAGTTTAGCATATTCAAATCGTCTTCACAAAATTGTTGCTACATTCTGTGAACAATTCTGAACAGTGTGCAAAACTTGTTCAATTTGAATAGGTTATCCTACGAATCTTGAAGTGAGCCTTATATCAAATTAAACTAGACATCATAAGGTTTAATTTGACATAAGATTCATCAAAATAGCACGGGTAGATTTTGAGATATCATCGTTTGAAGTTAAGCTAACATTCTGCCTGAAACTGCCAGAATTGCACACTTTACTTTTCTTGCTTATTTGAACGTGCTAACTTGCTTGAAATTGATTGAATTTTTTATGACATACTATAAACATTCTAAACTTGATCTCTGCCAAGTTTGAGAGCTTGCACAGGTGTATAAGTGGTTCAACCAAAGCACTCAAAACATTGAACTGTTTCTGGAAATTCCAGAACCTGAGGCTAAAGAGGCAAAGGGGTCTTCAAACAACTTTTTGAAGGTAATTGTAGTGTAATTTCCGCTAACCCACTATTCACCCCCCCCCCTCTAGTGGTGCTATACAGGTCCAACATTTGCCTTTGATACAAGATTCACATAGTTGAAAATCATTCAAGTTAAGTTTAGGCAATCCTTTAACAAGACTTTTAGCGTGTAGTTTTTCTAAGGTTGATATACCAATGTGTCCTAAACGTCTATGCCAAAGATTGGGATCAGATTCATGTGAAACAAGACATTTTGTGTTACTACTTAGCATATCATCCATGTTAAGCACATATATGTTTCCTTCACGTTTTCCTTTTAACACAACTTGATTGTTTTTATCCATTATCTTACAAGAAGTGGAGGAGAAGAGAACATTCAAGTTGTTGTCACATAGTTGAGAAACACTTAAAAGCTCAAAGGTTAAGTTACTTACAAGTAGGACGTTTTTGATCTCAAACTTGTTTGGATCACCAACCTTGCCTTTGCCAATTATTTGACCTTGGTTGTTGTCTCCAAAGGTAACTTTGCCACCTTTTGCAACGTTTTTAAGTGTGCTAAACAAATTTTTGTTGCCCGTCATATGTCTTGAGCAACCACTATCAACTATCCAATTTGCTTTGTTCTTTTCATCTTCTTTGTTGTTATAACCAGCAACTTGTCTTTCTTTGATGTTATGTACCTACAAATGTAAATAACAACTTAGGTACCCTTTGATTTTGGGTCCTTTCAAGGTTAGACAAGTTAAGTTCATGTTAGTGTACCTTTAGGTACCCAAACTTGAACAACCTTTCTTGGTTTTGAAATGTTAAAATCATGTTGCATATAATGAACAAATAGTGGATTTTGATACATAGAATATGATGGAAAAGGGGCTGCACATTTATGTCTAGTTGAATAAGCATTGTAAGTTCTATATGCATTTGAATGTTGCCATGTATATGAGTTATATCTTGGCCGTGTGTTATCATAGTTTCTAGGCCGTGTATAAGCATTGGATTTAGGCCGTGTATAAGCAAGATGTTGTGTGTGTCTAGGCCGTGTGTTGTAAACTGATTTAGGCCGAGAGTATGTCATGTTCTTCACATAAGCATGTTGTTGCATATAAGGCATAACTTGAGCAGATTTCATACTACTTTGTTTAGGCATTCTTGTATACATGTAAGCATGGTTTCTAGGTGTATTTGCCTTCCTATATGTTGATGCATTTTGCAATCTTTGTGATGAAGGTGGTGTGGGCAGAATAGGTTCATTTCTAAATGCATTTGGCCTATATTTCATGTTGGTTGAAGATGATACAAATGTTGTTTCCTTAGGTGTGTATTCAGCTTCTTTAACATATCCAAGACCTTGTTTGTCATTTCCATGCTTTTGAGATGCAATAAGAGTGTCTAACATGTTGGAACCATCCTTAAATTGTTCTAAAGATTTGTTCAAGTCTAGGTTGCATGCTTTTAATGATTCAAATTCAGTTTGTATTTCATGTAATTTAGACTTTAAAACGTTGAAATCAACACATTGCACACATTGCACATTTTCATGTTTGTTCTTAAGTTCCTTAATCTGATTTTGCATTGAACTAATAGTGTTAGATGATTCAAGTTGAAGAACTTTTAGTTGAGAAGTTAGATTCAAGTTAGACGTCTCCAACTTGTTCTTCTCCTCAACTATTCTTTTCTTCTCCTTGGATAGCTTCTTATATCTATCATGCAACTTTTCTAATTCATCCAACAATTCATCTTGAGTAAAATCACATTCAGAGTCAGAATCGAATGTTACCTCATTTGTAGACTTTGAAGCCAAACATGTTTGTGCAACTTCAGGTTCCTCCTCGGATTCGGATGAAGATGTGTCATCCCAAGTGCTTGCCTTAATAGCTTTCTTCCTCCTTTGCTTAGGTTCTACTCTAGTTTGTGTCCTTGTCTTTTCATCCATGTCACGGTTTTTGTTCTTGTTTGGACAATCATATGATATGTGTCCTTGTTTGCCACATTCATAACACTTAAGTTCTTTATCATACCATTTACCATCTTGTTTGTTAGATTTCACATTGATAGGGGCAGCTGATTTTGCTTGTCTTTTAGTTGGTCTTTTCTTGAAAAACTTCCTTAAACGCCTAGCTAACAACATTATGTCTTCTTCATCACTTTCATCATCACTTTCATACTCGGCTTGATTAGATGATTCGGGTTCATTTGTTACAAATGCAAGTGATTTAGACTTGTTACTAGTTTCAGCCTTTCTTATATTCAACTTGTTTTCATAAACTTTTAAAGAGCCTATCAATTCATCAAGTTTTATTTGAGAAAGATCTTTGCTTTCTTCAATGGCACTAACTTTGGCATCCCATTCAATTGGCAAACTTCTCAAAACTTTTTGCACTTTTTCTTTCATCAAAAACGTTTTACCAAGGGATTCAAGTGAGTTGTATAAGTTTGTAAGCCTTAAATCCATATCAACAATTGATTCATTAGGCAGTAAATGGAATGATTCAAGTGTAGTCATTAACATGTTAATCTTTGATTCCTTTACTTGATTAGTTCCTTCATGCTTCATTTCAAGACATTTCCACATATCCTTTGCACTTAAACATGAAGAGACATAGGCAGATTCACTCCTACTTAAACCATTCAACAATAATTGCATTGCTTTAGCATTAAGACTCATTTTCTTTTTATCTTCATCACTCCAATCTTTTCTATATTTCTCAACTTCTTGTGATAAGCCATCAATTATAACATGCTTAGTAGGCACATAAGGTCCATCTTCAATGATGGACCACAAGTCTATGTCAATAGCCATTAAGAACAATTTCATCCTAAGTTTCCAATGACTAAAGTTTTCTCCATCAAAAAGAGGTGGTCTTTGTGTGGACATGCCTTCTAATTCTATTTTCATGTGTGACTTAGACATGCTTCTTAGTGTGTGAGAAAATGTTTAAAACACTTATAAGAAGGAAAGAAAGTGTCACCTTGTTGTAGATACCAAATATGAAGAATATAAGAAAACCAGAAAATTTCCAGCAACTTTGCAACTTGGAGTGTAAACTGTTTTCAGCTCAAATAAGAATATGGTGCTCAACCTCTCTCTGATACCACTTGTTGGACCTGTATAGCACCACTAGAGGGGGGGGGTGAATAGTGGGTTAGCGGAAATTACACTACAATTACCTTCAAAAAGTTGTTTGAAGACCCCTTTGCCTCTTTAGCCTCAGGTTCTGGAATTTCCAGAAACAGTTCAATGTTTTGAGTGCTTTGGTTGAACCACTTATACACCTGTGCAAGCTCTCAAACTTGGCAGAGATCAAGTTTAGGATGTTTATAGTATGTCATAAAAAATTCAATCAATTCCAAGCAAGTTAGCACGTTCAAATAAGCAAGAAAAGTAAAGTGTGCAATTCTGGCAGTTTCAGGCAGAATGTTAGCTTAACTTCAAACGATGATATCTCAAAATCTACCCGTGCTATTTTGATGAATCTTATGTCAAATTAAACCTTACGATGTCTAGTTTAATTTGATATAAGGCTCACTTCAAGATTCGTAGGATAACCTATTCAAATTGAACAAGTTTTGCACACTGGTCAGAATTGTTCACAGAATGTAGCAACAATTTTGTGAAGACGATTTGAATATGCTAAACTCCTTAGAATTTAGTGATTCTTGCGGCTAATGAAAGCTAACACATTGAAGTATAATATATCCAAAATTCATGCAATTCTAAGACTGTTTGCTTGTTCAATTATGCGTGCCAAGTTAGTGTAATTCTCAGGCAGAAAACAGTAAGTGCAGGAAATAAGTAAAGAACACAAGGAATTATCCTGGTTCGGTCAATGTGACCTACTCCAGTCCCAAGAGACACCTTCTCTTGGATTTCACTAAACACCAAACACCAAAGTCACCTTACAAAGCCAAAGGAAGAAGCTTTTCACCAACTTCTTCAAGAGACTTCACCAAAACTGAAAAACAGCAACTAGTTTGTTTCACCTTTGCACCTTTGCACCTTTGCACCTTTTGCTCACCTCTAAGGAGTTAGCTTTATACACCAGCTTCTCCCTTACAATATATGTCGTTTAAAGGTGTTGAAATGACAAGAAATGAAGAACTATACAATCATAAAGCTTGCTGCAAATGTGTTCTTCAATATAGAAGAGTAGAAGAGAAGAATGGAGACAAAGAGCTGAATGTCTTGCTTGCTTTTCTTTTGTTTTTCGTTGGTGCACTTTTACTCTTCACCTTTGGAGCTATTTATAGCCAAGAGGACAGCCTAAAGGCTCCTTAATGTAGACGTTGGAATGGTTGATAAATGGAGAAAATTCAGCACTTTTCTAGCTATCCAAATTCAGCATTTGACTTTCAAAATAAAGTTGATCTTTTGATGCTTTGAATTGGTCTTCCAATCTGAACTTTTACCCTTCATCTTATCCATTATAGCCGTTGAAATGAGGTGGAAAAACAGCTTCATTTGAACGTTTAAAAGGCAGCTCCAATCAGCAATGTCCATGTGTGAATAACTTGCCATGTATGCAGCTGAATTGGCGTGTATTTTGCACAATTTTATCTCCTCATTTTGAACACTAAATGAACGTTGGAATGGCCTAGAAGATAGGCATTGGAGAGTAGTTCAAAGATAGATAGAAATCAGCCAAGCTTTTGAGTTTGAATTAGTCTTCAACTTTTGAACACATAGCCGTTGCATAGCTTTCTTGGTTGAGAGATTTTTGCTCCAAATTTGAACCAAAATAGCCGTTTGTAACCAGCTCCAAAATATACAAGAATAGTCATTTGAAATCAGCACCAAAATAGGATTTATTTCAACTTGCCTTGACTTGTTCAAAATCTGAAAATTTGAACATGATTTGTGCGCCAATATCCGTGTGCACACATATAATATATAGTCACTTATGTCTTCAACATGTAGCATAGAATACCATATGAAGAATGCCAAGAATTCCAAGAAAACCATATATGTGATAACCATAATATAAGAATCCCAAATGATATACCATGCTGCCCGTTTCCATGCTGCCCGTTTCCATAAATATAGGACATGTACTATATGTGACATAAACACATATAAACATCATATAAACAATATATAACACGTTAGAAGATCCATTGGCAAGTGAAAAGACCAGAATACCCCTTAGCACAAAAATAGGAATTTTGTCCTAGGATGAACCTAGTGTTGGACCTGTATAGCACCACTAGAGGGGGGGGTGAATAGTGGGTTAGCGGAAATTACACTACAATTACCTTCAAAAACTTGTTTGAAGACCCCTTTGCCTCTTTAGCCTCAGATTCTGGAATTTCCAGAAACAGTTCACTGTTTTGAGCGCTTTGGTTGAACCACTTATACACCTGTGCAAGCTCTCAAACTTGGCAGAGATCAAGTTTAGGATGTTTATAGTATGTCATAAAAATTTCAATCAATTCCAAGCAAGTTAGCACGTTCAAATAAGCAAGAAAAGTAAAGTGTGCAATTCTGGCAGTTTCAGGCAGAATGTTAGCTTAACTTCAAACGATGATATCTCAAAATCTACCCGTGCTATTTTGATGAATCTTATGTCAAATTAAACCTTATGATGTCTAGTTTAATTTGATATAAGGCTCACTTCAAGATTCGCAGGATAACCTATTCAAATTGAACAAGTTTTGCACACTGGTCAGAATTGTTCACAGAATGTAGCAACAATTTTGTGAAGACGATTTGAATAGGCTAAACTCCTTAGAATTTAGTGATTCTTGCGGCTAATGAAAGCTAACACATTGAAGTATAATATATCCAAAATTCATGCAATTCTAAGACTGTTTGCTTGTTCAATTATGCGTGCCAAGTTAGTGTAATTCTCAGGCAGAAAACAGTAAGTGCAGGAAATAAGTAAAGAACACAAGGAATTATCCTGGTTCGGTCAATGTGACCTACTCCAGTCCCAAGAGACACCTTCTCTTGGATTTCACTAAACACCAAACACCAAAGTCACCTTACAAAGCCAAAGGAAGAAGCTTTTCACCAACTTCTTCAAGAGGCTGCACCAAAACTGAAAATCAGCACTAGTTTGTTTCACCTTTGCACCTTTGCACCTTTTGCTCACCTCTAAGGAGTAAGCTTTATACACCAGCTTCTCCCTTACAATATGTCGTTTAAAAGGTGTTGAAATGACAAGAAATGAAGAACTATACAATCATAAAGCTTGCTGCAAATGTGTTCTTCAATATAGAAGAGTAGAAGAGAAGAATGGAAATAAAGAGCTAATTGTCTTGCTTGCTTTCTTGCTCTTTTTCGTTGGATGCATTTACTCTTCATCTTTGGAGCTATTTATAGCCAAGAGGACAGCCTAAAGGCTCCTCAAAGAGACGTTGGAATGGCTTGAGAAAGGAGAAAAATCAGCACTTTTCTAGCTTTCAAAATTCAGCATTTGACTTTCAAGATAAAGTTGATGGTCTGAACTTTTATCCTTCAACTTATCCCATTATAGCCGTTGAAAATGAGGTGGAAAATGGCTTCATTTTAACGTTTAAGAGGCAGCTCCAATCAGCAATGTCCATGTGTGAATAACTTGCCATGTATGCAGCTGAATTGGCATGTGTTTTGAACAATTTTATCTCCTCATTTTGAACACTAAATGGCCGTTGGAATGAGGTGAAAGATAGAGAGAAATCAGCTAGCCTTTGAGTTTGAATTGGTCTCCAATATAGCCATTTGAATGTAGCTAAAAGATAGAGAGAATTCAGCTTGACTTGGTCTTCAATCATATAGCCGTTTGCATGGCTTTGGTTGAGAGACTTTTGCTTCAAATTTGCTACATTGTAGGACTTGTTTTTGTCACTCATCATAATCTGAATTTTGACCATATAGCATACGAAATTTTGCTCCAGTTTGAACCAAGATAGCCGTTGAAATATAAGCAAGAATAGCCATTTGAAATCAGCAACAAAATAGGATTTGTTTCAACTTGCCTTGACTTGTTCAAAATCTGAAAATTTGAACATGATTTGTGTGCCAATAACCGTGTGTATCCGTGTGCACACATATAATATATAGTCATTTATGTCTTCAACATGTAGCATAGAATACCATATGAAGAATGCCAAGAATTCCAAGAAAACCATAGATGTGATAACCATAATATAAGAATTCCAATTGAGATACCATGCTGCCCATTTCCATAAATATAGGGCACGTACCATATGTGACATAAACACATATAAACATCATATAAACAATATATAACACGTTAGAAGACCCATTGGCAAGTGAAGAGACCAGAATACCCCTTAGCACAAAAATAGGAATTTTGTCCTAGGATGAACCTAGACATGGTGCTGCTCCAGATTCATTTTTGCCATAATGTGACATGACTTATAAATGTGTCATATGATCATATAAATCCGTTGGAAGAAGACCAAATAAGAATGAGAAGTCCAAATGGTGAAATTACCAAAATAACCCTTATAAAGATCAATAAGCTTCACCACCGTGTCAAGTCAGTTTTTATCCGTGTCAAGCATGCTTCTCCTCAGCCAATTAGATTCTAAATTGAATAAGGATCATGTGGGCTTTTGAATCACTCAATTTGGAGTTCATTTGCCCAAGATATGAACTAAAACCTGCAATAGGATACTAAACCGAACAATTTGCCTTATATTGTAAGTCATGTGACTTCAAGGCTTGGTTAGATCATATAATTAACATGTATTGGCATATATATCATCTAAGATCAGTTTGAACATGTCTTGATTTAGACATGTGATTGAATTGGCCAAGTTCAATCTCATGATCTTAATCAAACTTGTTCAATCTTGATTCATTCAATCAATTTCACATTTAGCTCATAAATTCAATCTCATGCACACATATACTTTAAACGTTATACACACATACATGCTCACATATGCATTTTGCAATATATCACAACAATCTACATGCTCACATATCACATATGCATTTTGCAATCATTCAAACATGATATATCACAACAATCTCCCCCTTTTGATGATTTGCAAAATTACCCCACATATGTGTATATTAAGCATCTAAATCAAGTATAAGCTTCTCTTTAAATCAAGTTAAGCTGCTCCCCCTTAATGTGTTATACATATATCTCTCCCTTTTTAATGTGTTATCTCCCCCTTAACATGATATACATATCCCTTAACATGATATACATATGTCTCTCCCCCTTAATTTTGTAAATTATGCAAAAGACTAAACTATGGGCACGGTGTAGTAGTCAGGTGTGAGCAATTAATCCAAGTCTTGCACGTAAATGCTCAAAGATAGCTTGATTAAGGGGTTTAGTGAATATGTCAGCTACTTGTTGATCAGTTCTAACATGTTCAATGTGTATATGTCCAAGATTAACATGATCACGGAGAAAATGATAACGTACTTCTATATGCTTTGCCTTAGAGTGTAGTACAGGGTTTTTAGACAAATTTATAGCACTTGTACTATCACAATAGATGGGGATATTATTTACTTGTATTTCAAAGTCTGAAAGTTGTTGTTTAATCCATAATAGTTGAGTACAACATAGACTTAAAGCCATATATTCTGCTTCAGTAGTAGAAAGTGCAACACTAGATTGTTTCTTTGAAAACCAAGATATTAGTGAGTTTCCTAGGAATTGACATGTTCCACTAGTGCTCTTTCTATCTACTCTACATCCACCATAATCTGCATCTGAATATGCATGTAGACTTAGACTAGATTGTCTATCATACCATAAGCCTAATGTTGGTGTATGTTGAAGATATCTAAATATTCTTTTTACAGCTTTAAAGTGTGACAACTTAGGCATACTTTGAAATCTTGCACACATACATACTGCAAACATAATATCAGGTCTACTAGCAGTTAGATATAGCAATGAACCAATCATAGACCTATATAGTTTTTCATCAAATGCAACACCATTTTCATCTTTGTCTAATTTTGTTGAAGTACACATTGGTGTTGGAGATGGTTTCAAGTTTTCAAAGTTGAATTTCTTTATCATATCTCTTATGTATTTGGCTTGATTGATATGTATACCACTTGATGTTTGTTTTATTTGCAAGCCTAAGAAATAGTTTAATTCACCAACCATAGACATTTCAAACTCAGACTTCATACAATCTTCAAAGTCTTTTACTAAGTTAGGATTAGTTGAACCAAAGATTATGTCATCTACATATATTTGTATTACAAGCAAATCTTTGTCTTTCTTTTTCAAGAATAAGGTACTATCTATGGTTCCTCTTTGAAAGTTGTTACTTAATAAAAAATTGGCAAATCTTTCATACCATGCACGGGGGGCTTGTTTCAAACCATATAAGGCTTTCTTAAGTTTATATACATGATTAGGGTTCTTTGGATCTTCAAAGCCTGGTGGTTGTTTAACAAAAACTTCTTCTTGGATATAGCCATTTAAGAATGCACTCTTAACATCCATTTGGAATAGTTTGATGTTATTATAACATGCAAAAGCTAATAAGAGGCGTATGGATTCTAATCTTGCTACGGGGGCAAATGTTTCATCGTAATCAATACCCTCTTCTTGATTATATCCTTGAGCTACAAGTCTTGCTTTATTTCTTACTACAACCCCTTGTTCATTCATTTTGTTCCTAAACAACCATTTAGTTCCAATGATTGATTTATCCTCGGGTTTAGGTACTAAATCCCACACATTGTTTCTTTCAAATTGGTTTAACTCTTCATGCATTGCATCTATCCAATATGCATCGTTTAAGGCATCATTCACATTCTTGGGTTCAATTTGGGATATAAGTGCATGCCATTGATCATATTCATTAGGATCTATTTACCTACGTGTTCTAACCCCTTGATTTACATCTCCTATGATAAGTTCTTGAGGATGCTTTTGTTTATCTCTTATTTGCCACCAATTACTTGGTTGTGCATCTTCAATAGGTTCATGATGTTCAATAGGTTGGTTAGGCACATTTTCTTCATTATGTTCTTGTGTAGGGGGAGTTTGAACTTCATGCATTTCAAGAGTTTGATTTGGTGTTTCAATTTGATCATTTGTAGGTGGTAGGATAAGTTCATCTTCATCATGAAGTATTTGATCATTTGGTACATAGATTTCATGTTTATTACTTGTATGAAGATATGCATTTTCATTGAACTTCACATGTATAGATTCAACTATCTTTCTTGTTTGTGCATTATAACATCTATATGCTTTAGAGTTCATTGAATATCCCACAAATATATGTTCATCAGACTTAGGATCAAACTTATCTAAGTTATCTTTTGTGTTCAATACAAAGCATTTACAACCAAAGACTTTTAGATAGTTTACTTTTGGGAGTCGTCCATTTAAGATTTCAAATGGTGTTTTGTTCAATTTCTTTCTTATTGATAGTCTGTTGATCATATAACTTGAAGTGTTTACTGCTTCAGCCCATAAGAATTTAGGTACTTTGTTTTCTACCATCATTGTTCTTGCTACTTCTTGAATAGTCCTATTCTTTCTTTCAACTACACCATTAAGTTGAGGAGTTCTTGGTGGGGAGAATTCATGTTTTATACCCTTTTCATTACAGAATTTGATTAATTCACTATTTTTAAACTCACCTCCTCTATCACTCCTTATCTTAATAACATGTGATTCATGTTCATTTTCAAGTTGTCTAATTAGATTAGCTATAGATGATGCACTTTCATCTTTTGAAGCAAGAAACAATT
>AP025057.1:8923416-8989058 GCA_036186865.1 Eustoma russellianum | reverse complement strand
CATAGATTTCATGTTTATTACTTGTATGAAGATATGCATTTTCATTGAACTTCACATGTATAGATTCAACTATCTTTCTTGTTTGTGCATTATAACATCTATATGCTTTAGAGTTCATTGAATATCCCACAAATATATGTTCATCAGACTTAGGATCAAACTTATCTAAGTTATCTTTTGTGTTCAATACAAAGCATTTACAACCAAAGACTTTTAGATAGTTTACTTTTGGGAGTCGTCCATTTAAGATTTCAAATGGTGTTTTGTTCAATTTCTTTCTTATTGATAGTCTGTTGATCATATAACTTGAAGTGTTTACTGCTTCAGCCCATAAGAATTTAGGTACTTTGTTTTCTACCATCATTGTTCTTGCTACTTCTTGAATAGTCCTATTCTTTCTTTCAACTACACCATTAAGTTGAGGAGTTCTTGGTGGGGAGAATTCATGTTTTATACCCTTTTCATTACAGAATTTGATTAATTCACTATTTTTAAACTCACCTCCTCTATCACTCCTTATCTTAATAACATGTGATTCATGTTCATTTTCAAGTTGTCTAATTAGATTAGCTATAGATGATGCACTTTCATCTTTTGAAGCAAGAAACAATGTCCAAGTATATCTTGAGAAATCATCAACTATTACACATACATAATAACTTCCACCTAAGCTTCTTGTTCTACATGGACCAAATAAGTCTATATGCAAGAGTTCTAGTATTCTTGATGTTGTGACCTCGGTTTTAGGCTTAAGGGATTCTCTAACATGTTTGCCTTTGATACAAGATTCACATAGTTGAAAATCATTCAAGTTAAGTTTAGGCAATCCTTTTACTAGACTTTTAGCATGTAGTTTTTCTAAGGTTGATATACCCATGTGTCCTAAACGTCTATGCCAAAGATTGGGATCAGATTCATGTGAAACAAGACATTTTGTGTTACTACTTAGCATATCATCCATGTTAAGCACATATATGTTTCCTTCACGTTTTCCTTTTAACACAACTTGATTGTTTTTATCCATTATCTTACAAGAGGTGGAGGAGAAGAGAACATTCAAGTTGTTGTCACATAGTTGAGAAACACTTAAAAGCTCAAAGGTTAAGTTACTTACAAGTAGGACGTTTTTGATCTCAAATTTGTTTGGATCACCAACCTTGCCTTTGCCAATTATTTGGCCTTGGTTGTTGTCTCCAAAGGTAACTTTGCCACCTTTTGCAACGTTTTTAAGTGTGCTAAACAAATTTTTGTTGCCCGTCATATGTCTTGAGCAACCACTATCAACTATCCAATTAGTTTTGTTCTTTTCATCTTCTTTGTTGTTATAACCAGCAACTTGTCTTTCTTTGATGTTATGTACCTCATTTGTAGACTTTGAAGCCAAACATGTTTGTGCAACTTCAGGTTCCTCCTCGGATTCGGATGAAGATGTGTCATCCCAAGTGCTTGAACTTGCCTTGAGAGCTTTCTTCCTCCTTTGCATAGGTTCTACTCTAGTTTTTGTCCTTGTCTTTTCATCCATGTCACGGTTTTTGTTCTTGTTTGGACAATCATATGAGATGTGTCCTTGTTTGCCACATTCATAACACTTAAGTTCTTTATCATACCATTTACCATCTTGTTTGTTAGATTTCACATTGATAGGGGCAGCTGATTTTGCTTGTCTTTTAGTTGGTCTTTTCTTGAAAAACTTCCTTAAACGCCTAGCTAACAACATTATGTCTTCTTCATCACTTTCATCATCACTTTCATACTCGGCTTGATTAGATGATTCGGGTTCATTTGTTACAAATGCAAGTGATTTAGACTTGTTACTAGTTTCAGCCTTTCTTATATTCAACTTGTTTTCATAAACTTTTAAAGAGCCTATCAATTCATCAAGTTTTATTTGAGAAAGATCTTTGCTTTCTTCAATGGCACTAACTTTGGCATCCCATTCAATTGGCAAACTTCTCAAAACTTTTTGCACTTTTTCTTTCATCAAAAACGTTTTACCAAGGGATTCAAGTGAGTTGTATAAGTTTGTAAGCCTTAAATCCATATCAACAATTGATTCATTAGGCAGTAAATGGAATGTTTCAAGTGTAGTCATTAACATGTTAATCTTTGATTCCTTTACTTGATTAGTTCCTTCATGCTTCATTTCAAGACATTTCCACATATCCTTTGCACTTGAACATGAAGAGACATAGGCAGATTCACTCCTACTTAAACCATTCAACAATAATTGCATTGCTTTAGCATTAAGACTCATTTTCTTTTTATCTTCATCACTCCAATCTTTTCTATATTTCTCAACTACTTGTGATAAGCCTTCAATTATAACATGCTTAGTAGGCACATAAGGTCCATCTTCAATGATAGACCACAAGTCTATATCAATAGCCATTAAGAACAATTTCATCCTAAGTTTCCAATGACTAAAGTTTTCTCCATCAAAAAGAGGTGGTCTTTGTGTGGACATGCCTTCTAATTCTATTTTCATGTGTGACTTAGACATGCTTCTTAGTGTGTGAGAAAACGTTTAAAACACTTATAAGAAGGAAAGAAAGTGTCACCTTGTTGTAGATACCAAATATGAAGAATATAAGACAACCAGAAAGTTTCCAGCAACTTTGCAATTTGGAGTGTAAACTGTTTTCAGCTCAAATAAGAATATGGTGCTCAACCTGGCTCTGATACCAATTGTTGGACCTGTATAGCACCACTAGAGGGGGGGGTGAATAGTGGGTTAGCGGAAATTACACTACAATTACCTTCAAAAACTTGTTTGAAGACCCCTTTGCCTCTTTAGCCTCAGATTCTGGAATTTCCAGAAACAGTTCACTGTTTTGAGCGCTTTGGTTGAACCACTTATACACCTGTGCAAGCTCTCAAACTTGGCAGAGATCAAGTTTAGGATGTTTATAGTATGTCATAAAAATTTCAATCAATTCCAAGCAAGTTAGCACGTTCAAATAAGCAAGAAAAGTAAAGTGTGCAATTCTGGCAGTTTCAGGCAGAATGTTAGCTTAACTTCAAACGATGATATCTCAAAATCTACCCGTGCTATTTTGATGAATCTTATGTCAAATTAAACCTTATGATGTCTAGTTTAATTTGATATAAGGCTCACTTCAAGATTCGCAGGATAACCTATTCAAATTGAACAAGTTTTGCACACTGGTCAGAATTGTTCACAGAATGTAGCAACAATTTTGTGAAGACGATTTGAATAGGCTAAACTCCTTAGAATTTAGTGATTCTTGCGGCTAATGAAAGCTAACACATTGAAGTATAATATATCCAAAATTCATGCAATTCTAAGACTGTTTGCTTGTTCAATTATGCGTGCCAAGTTAGTGTAATTCTCAGGCAGAAAACAGTAAGTGCAGGAAATAAGTAAAGAACACAAGGAATTATCCTGGTTCGGTCAATGTGACCTACTCCAGTCCCAAGAGACACCTTCTCTTGGATTTCACTAAACACCAAACACCAAAGTCACCTTACAAAGCCAAAGGAAGAAGCTTTTCACCAACTTCTTCAAGAGGCTGCACCAAAACTGAAAATCAGCACTAGTTTGTTTCACCTTTGCACCTTTGCACCTTTTGCTCACCTCTAAGGAGTAAGCTTTATACACCAGCTTCTCCCTTACAATATGTCGTTTAAAAGGTGTTGAAATGACAAGAAATGAAGAACTATACAATCATAAAGCTTGCTGCAAATGTGTTCTTCAATATAGAAGAGTAGAAGAGAAGAATGGAAATAAAGAGCTAATTGTCTTGCTTGCTTTCTTGCTCTTTTTCGTTGGATGCATTTACTCTTCATCTTTGGAGCTATTTATAGCCAAGAGGACAGCCTAAAGGCTCCTCAAAGAGACGTTGGAATGGCTTGAGAAAGGAGAAAAATCAGCACTTTTCTAGCTTTCAAAATTCAGCATTTGACTTTCAAGATAAAGTTGATGGTCTGAACTTTTATCCTTCAACTTATCCCATTATAGCCGTTGAAAATGAGGTGGAAAATGGCTTCATTTTAACGTTTAAGAGGCAGCTCCAATCAGCAATGTCCATGTGTGAATAACTTGCCATGTATGCAGCTGAATTGGCATGTGTTTTGAACAATTTTATCTCCTCATTTTGAACACTAAATGGCCGTTGGAATGAGGTGAAAGATAGAGAGAAATCAGCTAGCCTTTGAGTTTGAATTGGTCTCCAATATAGCCATTTGAATGTAGCTAAAAGATAGAGAGAATTCAGCTTGACTTGGTCTTCAATCATATAGCCGTTTGCATGGCTTTGGTTGAGAGACTTTTGCTTCAAATTTGCTACATTGTAGGACTTGTTTTTGTCACTCATCATAATCTGAATTTTGACCATATAGCATACGAAATTTTGCTCCATTTTGAACCAAGATAGCCGTTGAAATATAAGCAAGAATAGCCATTTGAAATCAGCAACAAAATAGGATTTGTTTCAACTTGCCTTGACTTGTTCAAAATCTGAAAATTTGAACATGATTTGTGTGCCAATAACCGTGTGTATCCGTGTGCACACATATAATATATAGTCATTTATGTCTTCAACATGTAGCATAGAATACCATATGAAGAATGCCAAGAATTCCAAGAAAACCATAGATGTGATAACCATAATATAAGAATTCCAATTGAGATACCATGCTGCCCATTTCCATAAATATAGGGCACGTACCATATGTGACATAAACACATATAAACATCATATAAACAATATATAACACGTTAGAAGACCCATTGGCAAGTGAAGAGACCAGAATACCCCTTAGCACAAAAATAGGAATTTTGTCCTAGGATGAACCTAGACATGGTGCTGCTCCAGATTCATTTTTGCCATAATGTGACATGACTTATAAATGTGTCATATGATCATATAAATCCGTTGGAAGAAGACCAAATAAGAATGAGAAGTCCAAATGGTGAAATTACCAAAATAACCCTTATAAAGATCAATAAGCTTCACCACCGTGTCAAGTCAGTTTTTATCCGTGTCAAGCATGCTTCTCCTCAGCCAATTAGATTCTAAATTGAATAAGGATCATGTGGGCTTTTGAATCACTCAATTTGGAGTTCATTTGCCCAAGATATGAACTAAAACCTGCAATAGGATACTAAACCGAACAATTTGCCTTATATTGTAAGTCATGTGACTTCAAGGCTTGGTTAGATCATATAATTAACATGTATTGGCATATATATCATCTAAGATCAGTTTGAACATGTCTTGATTTAGACATGTGATTGAATTGGCCAAGTTCAATCTCATGATCTTAATCAAACTTGTTCAATCTTGATTCATTCAATCAATTTCACATTTAGCTCATAAATTCAATCTCATGCACACATATACTTTAAACGTTATACACACATACATGCTCACATATGCATTTTGCAATATATCACAACAATCTACATGCTCACATATCACATATGCATTTTGCAATCATTCAAACATGATATATCACAACACCTAGACATGGTGCTGCTCCAGATTCATTTTTGCCATGATGTGACATGACTTATAAATGTGTCATATGATCATATAAATCCGTTGGAAGAAGACCAAATAAGAATGAGAAGTCCAAATGGTGAAATTACCAAAATAACCCTTATAAAGATCAATAAGCTTCACCACCGTGTCAAGTCAGTTTTTATCCGTGTCAAGCATGCTTCTCCTCAGCCAATCAGATTCTAAATTGAATAAGGATCATGTGGGCTTTTGAATGACTCAATTTGGAGTTCATTTGCTCAAGATATGAACCAAAACCTGCAATAGAATACTAAACCGAGCAATTTGCCTTATATTGTAAGTCATGTGACTTCAAGGCTTGGTTAGATCATATAATTAACATGTATTGGCATATATATCATCTAAGATCAGTTTGAACATGTCTTGATTTAGACATGTGATTGAATTGGCCAAGTTCAATCTCATGATCTTAATCAAACTTGTTCAATCTTGATTCATTCAATCAATTTCACATTTAGCTCATAAATTCTAGCTCATAAATTCAATCTCATGCACACATATACTTTAAACGTTATACACACATACATGCTCACATATGCATTTTGCAATATATCACAACAATCTACATGCTCACATATGCATTTTGCAATCATTCAAACATGATATATCACAACATCTAATGAGTATTATTCTGAGGAAGAATTGGAAGAGAGTGAAGAAAACAAAGAAATTGAGCAAACGTGTGAGGAAGAAGAATAGATTATTGAAGAGATTAATGAATGTGAAACAAAAGAGTTCTTAGTTGTTCGTCGAGCTCTAAGTGCCCAAATTAAGACTGAAGAACCTGAAATACAACGAGAGAACATATTCCACATTCACTGTATGGTTAAAAAGAAAGTCTGTACTTTAATCATTGACTCCGGTTCATGTACCAATGTTGCAAGTTTTGAACTTGTTAGGAAACTTGAGTTACCTTTAATTAATCACCCCCGTCCTTATAGACTTACGTGGCTTAATGAGTGTGGTGAAGTTAAAGTAACAAAGCAAGTCCTAGTTCCTTTGTCAATTGGTGGGTATTCTGCTGAGGTGTTATGTGACGTAGCCCCTATGCAATCAAGTCATATCT
Organism: Eustoma russellianum; assembly: GCA_036186865.1. Classification (NCBI taxonomy): domain Eukaryota; kingdom Viridiplantae; phylum Streptophyta; class Magnoliopsida; order Gentianales; family Gentianaceae; genus Eustoma; species Eustoma russellianum. The sequence continues at coordinate 8,982,449 of AP025057.1, read as the reverse complement.
TATTAGGTAGACCGTGGCAATTTGACAACAAAGTTACATATGATGGTTACCTGAATAGATATTCCTTTAGGCATAACAACAAACTGTTCAAATTAAACGCCTAGCCCCCGCACAAAGTCTTTGAGGATCAACAACGAATGTTAAAAAGCTATAATGATCCAAAAGAAAAGGAATTGGAAAGGATCTTTATCAAAGAACACCAACTGAGAAGTTCTCATCTTAAAGTTGAACCGAAAGAAAACAAAGTTTCTGCTGAACCATCTCTAAAGAAAAGCGCATTCTTTGCATCTCAAAGTGAGGTATTCCATGCTATCAATTCAAACAAAAATGTTTATATCTTGCTTTACAAAGAAGCTCTATTCTCTTCCTCTGAAATACCATCTACTTTACCAAGTGAAGTTGCATCTTTACTTCAAGAATTTTCTGGCTTGTTTCCTGAAGGAGATCCCCCAGGTTTACCACCTCTCAGAGGCATTGAGCATCAAATAGATTTCATTCCAGGAGCTGTTCTGCCAAACAGACCTGTCTATAGAGCCAATCCAGAGGAAACTAAGGAAATCCAAAAACAAGTTGAGGAATTATTGACTCAAGGTAAAGTAAGAGAGAGTATGAGTCCTTGTGTTGTTCCTGTTATCATTGTCCCTAAGAAAGATGGAACTTGGAGAATGTGTACTGGCTGTAGAGCCATCAATAAGATCACTGTGAAGTATAGATACCCTATTCCTAGGTTGGATGACATGTTGGATATGTTACATGGGTCTAGGTGCTTTAGCAAAGTAGATCTTAAGCAAGGATATTTCCAAGTGAGAATTAGGGAAGGTGATGAATGGAAAACTGCCTTTAAGACTAAGTTTGGATTGTACGAATGGTTAGTTATGCCCTTTGGTTTAACCAATGCCCCTAGTACTTTCATGAGGTTAATGAATGAGGTCTTAAGGAAATTCATAGGGAAATTTGTAGTAGTTTACTTTGATGACATTCTTATCTACTCCAAAACCCTAAGTGAACACCTAAACCATCTAAGAGCCGTTTTTGTCACCCTACAGAAAGAAAAATTGTATGCTAATTTCAAGAAGTGTTGTTTCTGTCTGGAGAAGGTTACATTCTTAGGATTTGTGATTAGTGCTGAAGGAATTGAAGTAGATCAAGAGAAAGTTAAATCCATAACTGAGTGGCCAACCCCTAAGTCTACTGGAGATGTTAGGAGTTTTCATGGATTAGCTAGCTTCTATAGACGTTTTGTAATGGATTTCTCTACCATAGCTGCACCCTTGAATGAATTAGTCAAGAAAGATGTAAGATTTGAATGGGGAGAATCACAACAACAAGCCTTTGAGGAACTTAAGAAACGTCTAACTTCTGCACCTATCCTGAGATTACCCAACTTTGATGAAACGTTTGAAGTTGAATGTGATGCCAGTGGAGTTGGCATTAGAGCTGTATTGCATCAAGGTAACAAACCTGTTGCCTACTTTAGTGAAAATTTGAAAGGAGCTTCCATCAATTATTCAACCTATGACAAAGAATGGTATGCCCTTGTCCGTTCTTTACAAACTTGGCAACATTACCTGCAACCTAAGGAATTTGTGATTCATACTGATCATGAGAGCCTTAAGTATCTAAAAGGTCAAGGAAAATTGAACAAAAGACATGCCAAATGGGTTGAATTCATTGAACAATTCCCTTATGTGATCAAGTATAAGCAAGGAAAAGAAAATGTAGTAGCTGATGCCTTATCTCGTCGCTATACTTTGATTACTACTCTTTCATGTAACATGTTTGGTTTTGAGTCTATCAAAGAGATGTATCATTCTGATCATGACTTTAGTTCTATATATCAAGCATGCATTGATTCACCTTTTGCTAAATATTACTTGCATGATGGTTACTTGTTTAAAGAACATAAGTTATGTGTACCAATGTGTTCATCAAGAGAGTTGTTGATAAAAGAAGCTCATGGAGGAGGTTTAATGGGTCATTTTGGCTCGTTAAAAACTTTGGAAACACTTAAGGAACATTTCTTCTGGCCGCATATGAGAGCACATGTTGATAAGGTATGTGACCAAAGTATTACTTGCAAGCAAGCAAAATCTAGAACACAACCACATGGATTGTACACTCCCTTATCTGTTCCAAGCTCACCTTGGACTGATATCTCTATGGACTTTGTGTTGGGATTGCCTCGATCCAAAACTGGTAAAGATAGCATCTTTGTTGTTGTTGATAGATTTTCCAAAATGGCACATTTCATCGCATGTAAGAAAGTTGATGATGCTATTCATATTGCTGATTTGTTCTTTAAGGAGATTGTTAGATTGCATGGCATGCCACGTACAATTGTTAGTGATAGAGATACAAAGTTTCTAAGTCATTTCTGGCGTGTTTTGTGGAGTAAACTTGGTACTAAATTGTTATTTTCTACAACTGCTCACCCACAAACCGATGGTCAAACTGAAGTTGTTAATAGAACTTTGTCTCAACTGTTACATGTTGTCATTCAAAAGAACTTGAAGAATTGGGAAGATTGCTTAGCTTACATTGAGTTTGCATACAATAGAGTTGTTCATAGTGGAACATTGCATTCTCCTTTTGAAGTTGTTTATGGCTTTAACCCTTTGTCCCCGCTTGATCTTGTTCCCATACCTGTTCATGAACGTGTTAGTTTAGATGGTGAACGAAAAGCAAAACTTGTGAAAGAATTGCATGAAAAGGTTAACTCACAACTTGAAGCTAAGAATAAAGTGTATGCCAATAGAGCCAACAGGAACCGTAAAGTTGTTATATTTGAACCTGGTGATCTTGTTTGGTTACACTTGAGGAAAGAAAGATTCCCGAAGGAAAGGGACTCCAAATTGAAGCCAAGAGGCGATGGACCGTTCAAAGTGTTGAAACGGCTTGGTGATAATGCCTATGTTCTCGATCTTCCTGAAGAAAGGTATGGTCCTATCTCTAAAACTTTTAATGTTGCTGACCTTTCTCCGTTTAGTATTGATTCAGATTCGAGGACGAATCCTTTTCAAGTGGGAGGGAATGATGAGCTACAGCCTAACTTTGTGGATACAAACACTGACGATGACACCTCATTGCCCCACAATGGTCCTGTAACAAGGAGTATGGCTAAGAAATTGTTGCATTGTGTTGAATCGTTTCTTTACAGGCATGAAGAGGATGAGCCAAGCAAAGATGATGTCCATTGGGTTTATATGATACAAGCTATGATCTAGTTGTATCAAATGCATGTTGTACATATCTTTAGATGTTCTTTTTAATATTATTAGTTTGTTAACTTTGTTTTAGGATAGTTTGTGTTGTATTCTTGCCTTATCTTTCAGGTACACGTTTTTAGCTTGAAGATGCAAATCAAACCTGAATTTTTGTCCAAGCAAAGAGGTGAAATGCAAGTAGCTTACAAGCAAGGTGGTGACAAGCACCCATGTCAAAAATCTGATTATTTCTCACGCAAACAAGGAAGAAACAACCAGCTCAAACCTTCAACCAATAGAAAGGAGTCTTCTAAATGCTTGAACCAATCATAAACAACTAAAGAAAGTTCAACAAGCTGCTCAACCAAGGATCCAATCACAAGCTTGAAGATTTCGGCTGGTTCATGGCAAAATATGTTTGAATATTCAACACCAAATTTGGAACCAATCAAAACCAAGTTCTAGCAAGCAGCACACTACATCAACCAATCAAAACCTTGGCTGAAACTTGCAAGGAGGAGAACGTATGATTGAGCCAAAATTCTTTGAAAAATCAAAGCTACAACTCACAACCAATCAGGGCTAAGATCCAAGCAAGCTGCTCAATGTTTAAACCAATCAAATTATGGCTGAAGACAAGCAAAGAAGAAAGGAGAAGCAACCAGCTTCTTTCAACCGAAAGTTACTCCAACAAGTTGTCAAAAAGCAAGCATCTCATTGTATTCTTGTACCTTGTACATTAAAGCTTGTACTTTTCTTCATTTTCGTGTGCTATAAGAAGGTTTAGAACCTGAATGTAATTTACAACCATTATCAAACATATTTCAATCAAATTTCCTTCAAGGAGTTCACAACTATTTCTTAGTTGAAGTTTGAAACCACTAACGGTTTTCTTTCAAGTTCCTAGCCTAGAACTTGTTAGTATTTGCTTCATCATTTGGTTTACAGCATCTTAGGGTCTCATTGAGGTTTTAGATGTGTTGGAGTGCCAAAGAGGGAGAGGTGTTGGCATAAATTGAGCCAAGAACAATGGTTAAAGTTCAAGGGGTATCTTGGAGATGTTCTTTGACATAGCTTGTGTTCAAATCAGTTTGGAATAGGAGACAAAGTCCTTGGCAACGTTTTCTAGCCTTCGTTTGGCTCATCATTACTTGTTTGATGCTTGTTATGTCTTTGTTTGCTTAGTAGGGGCTGTTGGAGTTGCCAAAACGTGTGTTGAAGTCTAGACCAAGCATGCTGAAAAGAGCTGGAATTTACCTGAGCTTTGTGGACGTGTAACTCATTCATACAAACTTCAAATTGGATCATTCAAAAGCCAAAAGTCAAGTTCAGGATGTGAACTAAATTTAACAAGAAGGACTCATCTTCAAATTTGACTGCCATCGGTGGGAAAAGTCCAGTCAACTAAGGGCACCATTTCTGCCTAAAATCCAGCCACCTGAATATTGCTTGAACTTTGAGGGCGCGTAACTCAGTCTGGGAACTCCAAAACGGGTCATTCAAAAGCCAAAATTCAAGATGAACACGTGAACTAAATTTCTCAAGAAGGACACTTCTTCAAATTCTGCTTATATCCGCAGGAAAAGGCGAGTCAACCAGAGGCACCAGTTCAGCCTAAAATCCAGCACCCTTGTTTATTCTTGGAGTTTGACCTCTTTAAGCCAATTGAACTATTCCAAACGTTTTGGTCTGGCCCTAAGACCAGAATATTTGTGTTTTATTGTACTTTTGACTAGGGTAAGTGTTAAGATGAGTTTTATCCTTATTTAAGCCATGTAAACCAATTTTTCATTCAGCTTGGTTGAAGAATAAAAATTCTGTTGCTTTTCTCCTTAGAAGGCATCTTTTTTTTCTTGATTTCTCACTAAAAATCAAGTCTAAAAACCTTCAAAGTTTGAGCATGCTTGAGGGTGATCGCCAAGACAAGATGAATGCTGCCTAGGAGGGTGATCATCATTTGCCTAGTCCACACCATTCTTCAAGGATTGGTTGCTCATTTCAGCCTATCTAAAGACATTGGAAGCAAGGAGGACCTTGGCCCCTTTGTGCCTAAGCCATTGTTGGAGGATAAGCTTGGATAAAAGAGTGGGATCCTACCCGTGCTTGCGTCAATTTGGTATTAGAGAAAAGGTCACTCTTTTAATCCTTTATCATTTCGTTTTTTGTGTCATTCTTGTAGTCACCACCAATCTGATTTCTCACCACCCTTCATTCACCATCCAAACGTTTCCTTTCATTCATTTTATAAAAAAAAACCAGCCTTTGGTCCACATCAAAAAAAAACCGTGGGGAATAAGTTGACACAAAAGAATTCATCTTTTGCATCCAACCCACCTTATGGATTCCATCATTTCTTAACTTGTTCAATTTATTCGCAAATTGATTTTCCATCAAACTTGCCATCAAAGTTCTTATACTTGCTTCACAAACTTGAAAATTTAGTGACTTTGCATGATAGTATATTCAGCCTCACAAAATACAACTCATAGCTATACAAAGCCACCTTGTCTACAAATAATCTTGTTGCCATCGAAGCTATTAGTTACTTGTGGTCTTTATGCATATTTTGTTCCAATTGTGACTGAATGTTTGCTATCAAATTAGTTGTTCTCGTGTGAAATTGCCAACATCACACCATACAAACATATTCTCACAAAGAAACCTAATTTGAACCCCATAACCCCACGGCCTTCAAGCAACTTTCCCCACACATCCAAAACGCCCAAAAAATACACATATAAGCCAAATATACTGCCCAAATAAGTTCTCATAAGCCCCAACCATTCAGAAGTCCAAACAGCCTTGAAACTACATACTTGCACCAAAAGTCCTAAATTGAAACTACACACCCTCAAACCTGCCCAAGAAGCAAAAATTATCATACCCCATGGCATTTTACACCATTTGAAGACAAAAGAAAGCAAAGGAAGTGTGATGAGTGGGCTGCACAAAAACAAGTTCAAGGCAGCCTAGTAAGTTACAAATCTGCCCTTACACATACAAAAAAAAGATCTGAGGCTGCGTGTCCTATACACAGCAAAAAAAAGGAGAGAAAAGAAAAAAATTCGAAAGAGAAGTGGAAAAAAAAGGACAAGAAGTACATCTACTTTGACTCAATTTGTGCAATTAAGAGGATTTGCTTGCTTTGCTTGGTGCCATACTTATTACCCTTTTGAGACTGATTTTCCAGCCATCCAACAAGCCCAAATATATCACAAAAACACTTGAACATTCTGATTATAGCTTGCATTGAGTACAAATTGTGAATTTGTGTGCATAAAGCCTAAGATAACTAAAGATTGCCCAGGGCAACCCTTAGTTATTCTTTGGTTCAGCCTTATACATCACTTTTGGTTTCAATATATCTTTGAATCATAGCTATTTTGTTCAAGTTTGTGTGACCTTTGCTTGGAGTTTGGGTTGGAAGAAGTTCGATTCATAATTGGGCTATTTGAAATTGTTTTGGTGCATACGATTACCGATTGCTTTGAAACTTATTTTGGATCATTCTTGGATTGTTTTTCACGTTTTGAGGTGAATATTGGACTGAAATAGAGGAAAGAACTGATTGGGGACAAAGTGCTACAAAAGAACCAAAATCCAACAAGTTGTTGTCGGACTAAGTTGGGACATCTTGGCTATCACATCTCAGTTGTTGCTCATTTTGATTGTTTTTTAGGCCAAGATTGGTCAAGAAACAAAGAATAAGTGAGTGAAAAGAAAAGGGAAGGAAGAGTGCTTATTTCGTTTAACTAACTGCCTCATCTTTTTGTTTATCTTTGTGTTAGTTTTCCTATTTTCTTTCACTTAGATTTCAGGTTTCAGCAATGGAAAGTGGCTCAAAAAGTGTGTCAAGTCACCCAATTAGTGAAGCCAAGCCGGAGCCAACTTTGGAGCAAATAAAACAAATGTTGCAAAGGCTGATGAATAAGCAAGATCAAACGGCATGCGATATAGACGATTTGACACAAAGGCAGCATGACTTGTATAAGAGGCTGATAACAGTGGAAGGGCGAACAACTCCAAGGTCCGAAGGTTCTAAGAGGCGTTTCACAAATAAGCAAGAAGAAGAAAGGCTAGATCAAACTCTTCAAGGAACAAGTCTGCGGTCTCCCCCACAACAAGAACCAAGACAAAATCATAGGAGACACGTGCAAAGGGACTATGAAGATAACTCCTACAACTCTTTTGAAGAAGATGATTACGAAGAACATCATGTACGTGGCAACAACAGAAGAGGCAATAGACGTCAGTGTTGGACCTGTAAAGCACCACTAGAGGGGGGGGTGAATAGTGGGTTAGCGGAAATTACACTACAATTACCTTCAAAAACTTGTTTGAAGACCCCTTTGCCTCTTTAGCCTCAGATTCTGGAATTTCCAGAAACAGTTCAATGTTTTGAGTGCTTTGGTTGAACCACTTATACACCTGTGCAAGCTCTCAAACTTGGCAGAGATCAAGTTTAGAATGTTTATAGTATGTCATAAAAATTTCAGTCAATTCCAAGCAAGTTTGCACGTTCAAATAAGCAAGATAAGTAAAGTGTGCAATTCTGGCAGTTTCAGGCAGAATGTTAGCTTAACTTCAAACGATGATATCTCAAAATCTACCCGTGCTATTTTGATGAATCTTATGTCAAATTAAACCTTATGATGTCTAGTTTAATTTGATATAAGGCTCACTTCAAGATTCGCAGGATAACCTATTCAAATTGAACAAGTTTTGCACACTGGTCAGAATTGTTCACAGAATGTAGCAACAATTTTGTGAAGACGATTTGAATATGCTAAACTCCTTAGAATTTAGTGATTCTTGCGGCTAATGAAAGCTAACACATTGAAGTATAATATATCCAAAATTCATGCAATTCTAAGACTGTTTGCTTGTTCAATTATGCGTGCCAAGTTAGTGTAATTCTCAGGCAGAAAACAGTAAGTGCAGGAAATAAGTAAAGAACACAAGGAATTATCCTGGTTCGGTCAATGTGACCTACTCCAGTCCCAAGAGACACCTTCTCTTGGATTTCACTAAACACCAAACACCAAAGTCACCTTACAAAGCCAAAGGAAGAAGCTTTTCACCAACTTCTTCAAGAGACTTCACCAAAACAAACAGCAACTAGTTTGTTTCACCTTTGCACCTTTGCACCTTTTGCTCACCTCTAAGGAGTAAGCTTTATACACCAGCTTCTCCCTTACAATATGTCGTTTAAAAGGTGTTGAAATGACAAGAAATGAAGAACTATACAATCATAAAGCTTGCTGCAAATGTGTTCTTCAATATAGAAGAGTAGAAGAGAAGAATGAAGACAAAGAGCTGAATGTCTTGCTTGCTTTTCTTTTGTCTTTCGTTGGTGCGCCTTTACTCTTCATCTTTGGAGCTATTTATAGCCAAGAGGACAGCCTAAAGGCTCCTCAAAGTAACGTTGGAATGGCTTGAGAAATGGAGAAAATTCAGCACTTTTCTAGCTAGTCAAATGAAGCTTATCTTTTGTTGCTTTGAATTGGTCTTCCAGCCGAAATCTTATCCTTCATCTTATGCCATTATAGCCGTTGAAATGAGGTGGAAAAACAGCTTCATTTGAACGTTTAAAAAGCAGCTCCAATCAGCAATTTCCATGTGTAAATAACTTGCCATGTGTGCAGCTGAATTGGCATATATTTTGAACAACTTTGGCTTCTCAATTTGAATGTCAAATGGCCGTTGGAATGTAATTAAAAGATAGAGAGAATTCAGCTTGACTTGGTCTTCAATAGCCGTTGCATATAGCTTCTTTGATTGAGAGACTTTTGCTTCAAATTTGCTACATTGTAGGACTTGTTTTTGTCACTCATCATAATCTGAATTTTGACCATATAACATACGAAATTTTTCTTCATTTTTGAGCCAAAATAGCCGTTGAAAACAGCTCCAAAATATACAAGAATAGTCATTTGAAATCAGCACCAAAATAGGATTTATTTCAACTTGCCTTGACTTGTTCAAAATCTGAAAATTTGAACATGATTTGTGTGCCAATATCCATCAATATCCGTGTGCACACATATAATATATAGTCATTTATGTCTTCAACATGTAGCATAGAATACCATATGAAGAATGCCAAGAATTCCAAGAAAACCATATATGTGATAACCATAATATAAGAATTCCAATTGATATACCATGCTGCCCATTTCCATAAATATAGGGCATGTACTATATGTGACATAAACACATATAAACATCATATAACCAATATATAACACGTTAGAAGATCCATTGGCAAGTGAAGAGACCAGAATACCCCTTAGCACAAAAATAGGAATTTTGTCCTAGGATGAACCTAGACATGGTGCTGCTCCAGATTCATTTTTGCCATGATGTGACATGACTTATAAATGTGTCATATGATCATATAAATCCGTTGGAAGAAGACCAAATAAGAATGAGAAGTCCAAATGGTGAAATTACCAAAATAACCCTTATAAAGATCAATAAGCTTCACCACCGTGTCAGGCGCTACCAACTCTCCCAAAACCAATTGGTGACAGGAGATGCGCATACCCTAGCCTTATAGTGCATTCAGCACACACAAGCGCCCACGACATTCGACTGTGACTTGGCCCACCAGCCTACGCGCCACGGGACAATTGCTGCACCTAACAATCTCCCCCTCAGCATTTGCTCCCGCTAGGAATCGAACCCGTGACCTTGGCTCTGATACCACTTGATGTTTGTTTTATTTGCAAGCCTAAGAAATAGTTTAATTCACCAACCATAGACATTTCAAACTCAGACTTCATACAATCTTCAAAGTCTTTTACTAAGTTAGGATTAGTTGAACCAAAGATTATGTCATCTACATATATTTGTATTACAAGCAAATCTTTGTCTTTCTTTTTCAAGAATAAGGTACTATCTATGGTTCCTCTTTGAAAGTTGTTACTTAGTAAAAAGTTGGCAATTCTTTCATACCATGCACGGGGGGCTTGTTTCAAACCATATAAGGCTTTCTTAAGTTTATATACATGATTAGGGTTCTTTGGATCTTCAAAGCCTGGTGGTTGTTTAACAAAAACTTCTTCTTGGATATAGCCATTTAAGAATGCACTCTTAACATCCATTTGGAATAGTTTGATGTTATTATAACATGCAAAAGCTAATAAGAGGCGTATGGATTCTAATCTTGCTACGGGGGCAAATGTTTCATCGTAATCAATACCCTCTTCTTGATTATATCCTTGAGCTACAAGTCTTGCTTTATTTCTTACTACAACCCCTTGTTCATTCATTTTGTTCCTAAACACCCATTTAGTTCCAATGATTGATTTATCCTCGGGTTTAGGTACTAAATCCCACACATTGTTTCTTTCAAATTGGTTTAACTCTTCATGCATTGCATCTATCCAATATGCATCGTTTAAGGCATCATTCACATTCTTGGGTTCAATTTGGGATATAAGTGCATGCCATTGATCATATTCATTAGGATCTATTTGCCTACGTGTTCTAACCCCTTGATTTACATCTCCTATGATAAGTTCTTGAGGATGCTTTTGTTTATCTCTTATTTGCCACCAATTACTTGGTTGTGCATCTTCAATAGGTTCATGATGTTCAATAGGTTGGTTAGGCACATTTTCTTCATTATGTTCTTGTGTAGGGGGAGTTTGAACTTCATGCATTTCAAGAGTTTGATTTGGTGTTTCAATTTGTTCATTTGTAGGTGGTAGGATAAGTTCATCTTCATCATGAAGTATTTGATCATTTGGTACATAGATTTCATGTTGATTACTTGTTTGGAGATATGCATTTTCATTGAACTTCACATGTATAGATTCAACTATCTTTCTTGTTTGTGCATTATAACATCTATATGCTTTAGAGTTCATTGAATATCCCACAAATATATGTTCATCAGACTTAGGATCAAACTTATCTAAGTTATCTTTTGTGTTCAATACAAAGCATTTACAACCAAAGACTTTTAGATAGTTTACTTTTGGGAGTCGTCCATTTAAGATTTCAAATGGTGTTTTGTTCAATTTCTTTCTTATTGATAGTCTGTTGATCATATAACTTGAGGTGTTTACTGCTTCAGCCCATAAGAATTTAGGTACTTTGTTTTCTACCATCATTGTTCTTGCTACTTCTTGAATAGTCCTATTCTTTCTTTCAACTACACCATTAAGTTGAGGAGTTCTTGGTGGGGAGAATTCATGTTTTATACCCTTTTCATTACAGAATTTGATTAATTCACTATTTTTAAACTCACCACCTCTATCACTCCTTATCTTAATAACATGTGATTCATGTTCATTTTCAAGTTGTCTAATTAGATTAGCTATAGATGATGCACTTTCATCTTTTGAAGCAAGAAACAATGTCCAAGTATATCTTGAGAAATCATCAACTATTACACATACATAATAACTTCCACCTAAGCTTCTTGTTCTACATGGACCAAATAAGTCTATATGCAAGAGTTCTAGTATTCTTGATGTTGTGACCTCGGTTTTAGGCTTAAGGGATTCTCTAACATGTTTGCCTTTGATACAAGATTCACATAGTTGAAAATCATTCAAGTTAAGTTTAGGCAATCCTTTAACAAGACTTTTAGCGTGTAGTTTTTCTAAGGTTGATATACCAATGTGTCCTAAACGTCTATGCCAAAGATTGGGATCAGATTCATGTGAAACAAGACATTTTGTGTTACTACTTAGCATATCATCCATGTTAAGCACATATATGTTTCCTTCACGTTTTCCTTTTAACACAACTTGATTGTTTTTATCCATTATCTTACAAGAGGTGGAGGAGAAGAGGACATTCAAGTTGTTGTCACATAGTTGAGAAACACTTAAAAGCTCAAAGGTTAAGTTACTTACAAGTAGGACGTTTTTGATCTCAAACTTGTTTGGATCACCAACCTTGCCTTTGCCAATTATTTGGCCTTGGTTGTTGTCTCCAAAGGTAACTTTGCCACCTTTTGCAACGTTCTTAAGTGTGCTAAACAAATTTTTGTTGCCCGTCATATGTCTTGAGCAACCACTATCAACTATCCAGTTGGTTTTGTTCTTTTCATCTTCTTTGTTGTTATAACCAGCAACTTGTCTTTCTTTGATGTTATGTACCTACAAATGTAAATAACAACTTAGGTACCCTTTGATTTTGGGTCCTTTCAAGGTTAGACAAGTTAAGTTCATGTTAGTGTACCTTTAGGTACCCAAACTTGAACAACCTTTCTTGGTTTTGAAATGTTAAAATCATGTTGCATATAATGAACAAATAGTGGATTTTGATACATAGAATATGATGGAAAAGGGGCTGCACATTTATGTCTAGTTGAATAAGCATTGTAAGTTCTATATGCATTTGAATGTTGCCATGTATATGAGTTATATCTTGGCCGTGTATAAGCATTGAATTTAGGCCGTGTATACGCAAGATGTTGTGTGTGTCTAGGCCGTGTGTTGTAAACTGATTTAGGCCGAGAGTATGTCATGTTCTTCACATAAGCATGTTGTTGCATATAAGGCATAACTTGAGCAGATTGCATACTACTTTGTTTAGGCATTCTTGTATACATGTAAGCATGGTTTCTAGGTGTATTTACCTTCCTATATGTTGATGCATTTTGCAATCTTTGTGATGAAGGTGGTGTGGGCAGAATAGGTTCATTTCTAAATGCATTTGGCCTATATTTCATGTTGGTTGAAGATGATACAAATGTTGTTTCCTTAGGTGTGTATTCAGCTTCTTTAACATATCCAAGACCTTGTTTGTCATTTCCATGCTTTTGAGATGCAATAAGAGTGTCTAACATGTTGGAACCATTCTTAAATTGTTCTAAAGATTTGTTCAAGTCTAGGTTGCATGCTTTTAATGATTCAAATTCAGTTTGTATTTCATGTAATTTAGACTTTAAAACGTTGTAATCAACACATTGCACACATTGCACATTTTCATGTTTGTTCTTAAGTTCCTTAATCTGATTTTGCATTGAACTAATAGTGTTAGATGATTCAAGTTGAAGAACTTCTAGTTGAGAAGTTAGATTCAAGTTAGACGTCTCCAACTTGTTCTTCTCCTCAACTATTCTTTTCTTCTCCTTGGATAGCTTCTTATATCTATCATGCAACTTTTCTAATTCATCCAACAATTCATCTTGAGTAAAATCACATTCAGAGTCAGAATCGAATGTTACCTCATTTGTAGACTTTGAAGCCAAACATGTTTGTGCAACTTCAGGTTCCTCCTCGGATTCGGATGAAGATGTGTCATCCCAAGTGCTTGCCTTAAGAGCTTTCTTCCTCCTTTGCTTAGGTTCTACTCTAGTTTGTGTCCTTGTCTTTTCATCCATGTCACGGTTTTTGTTCTTGTTTGGACAATCATATGAGATGTGTCCTTGTTTGCCACATTCATAACACTTAAGTTCTTTATCATACCATTTACCATCTTGTTTGTTAGATTTCACATTGATAGGGGCAGCTGATTTTGCTTGTCTTTTAGTTGGTCTTTTCTTGAAAAACTTCCTTAAACGCCTAGCTAACAACATTATGTCTTCTTCATCACTTTCATCATCACTTTCATACTCGGCTTGATTAGATGATTCGGGTTCATTTGTTACAAATGCAAGTGATTTAGACTTGTTACTAGTTTCAGCCTTTCTTATATTCAACTTGTTTTCATAAACTTTTAAAGAGCCTATCAATTCATCAAGTTTTATTTGAGAAAGATCTTTGCTTTCTTCAATGGCACTAACTTTGGCATCCCATTCAATTGGCAAACTTCTCAAAACTTTTTGCACTTTTTCTTTCATCAAAAACGTTTTACCAAGGGATTCAAGTGAGTTGTATAAGTTTGTAAGCCTTAAATCCATATCAACAATTGATTCATTAGGCAGTAAATGAAATGTTTCAAGTGTAGTCATTAACATGTTAATCTTTGATTCCTTTACTTGATTAGTTCCTTCATGCTTCATTTCAAGACATTTCCACATATCCTTTGCACTTAAACATGAAGAGACATAGGCAGATTCACTCCTACTTAAACCATTCAACAATAATTGCATTGCTTTAGCATTAAGACTCATTTTCTTTTTATCTTCATCACTCCAATCTTTTCTATATTTCTCAACTTCTTGTGATAAGCCATCAATTATAACATGCTTAGTAGGCACATAAGGTCCATCTTCAATGATGGACCACAAGTCTATATCAATAGCCATTAAGAACAATTTCATCCTAAGTTTCCAATGACTAAAGTTTTCTCCATCAAAAAGAGGTGGTCTTTGTGTGGACATGCCTTCTAATTCTATTTTCATGTGTGACTTAGACATGCTTCTTAGTGTGTGAGAAAACGTTTAAAACACTTATAAGAAGGAAAGAAAGTGTCACCTTGTTGTAGATACCAAATATGAAGAATATAAGACAACCAGAAAATTTCCAGCAACTTGGAGTGTAAACTGTTTTCAGCTCAAATAAGAATATGGTGCTCAACCTTGCTCTGATACCACTTGTAGGACCTCAGGCGCTACCAACTCTCCCAAAACCAATTGGTGACAGGAGATGCGCATACCCTAGCCTTATAGTGCATTCAGCACACACAAGCGCCCACGACATTCGACTGTGACTTGGCCCACCAGCCTACGCGCCACGGGACAATTGCTGCACCTAACAGTCAGCCCCAAGAAGATGAGTTCTTGAAGGGTAAAGTGAACATACCTCCTTTCCACGGTAAGAGCGATCCTGAAGCCTATCTCCCAATGGAAAAAGAAGGTAGATCTCATCTTTTCTTGCACAAACTACACTGAAATCCAAAAGGTACGTTGTGCTTCTATTGAATTTGTTGATTATGCCTTACATTGGTGAGGTCAAACCCAAGCTTTGAGAAACAGGATTGGACAGCATCCCATCTCAACGTGGGAATAAATGAAGTTCGAACTTAGGAGAAGATTCATTGCTGATCATTATGAGAGGTCAATGTTTCAAAAATTACAAGCTCTAACACAAGGAACTAAAAGTGTGGCTGAATATTTCAAGGAGCTTGAGATGTTAATGGCAAGGACCAACACGAATGAACCACCCGAGGCTACAATGGCTAGGTTCCTTCAAGGATTGAGGAAGGATATCGCACATAAAGTGGAGCTTACTCAATATGGAGATTTGACTTCGATGGTGCACATGGCAGAAAAGGTCAAACGACAGGTAAACTCTAAACATTTCAATTCAGTTTTTAAGCCTAACCGCTCTTCCTTTTCTAGAATGCAAAACAAGTCAACCTCAGGTACTCAAGCACGGCCTTATAGCGGGCAAAACCGAGGAGGACCATTTTGGGAAGGAAAAGAAGGAAGACCTGGACCATCCAGCTCCAAGAATGAGAATAAAGGTAAAACGAAAGCTCATGAAGGTAAGTCCTCTAACTCTCCCAGTAGTTTTAGAGAAATCAAATGTTTTCGATGCCAAGGAAGAGGACATGTCAGTAGAGAGTGCCCCAATGAAAAAAGAATCATGCTAATTGAAGAAATGAACGGATATGTCACCGAAGAAGAAAATGAGCTTGAACATGAATCTGATCATGAGGAGAGTTTAGGAGAGGAAGAAGAATATGAAAATAAAGAATTTCTTGTCGTTAGGAGAGCTTTGAATGTTTTCCACAAGGTAGATGAGCATGAACAGCATAGAGAAAACATTTTTCATATCCACTGCATGATAAAAGGGAAAGTTTGTACCATAATTATTGATTCTGGATCTTGTGCGAATGTGGCTAGCATTGAACTTGTTAGGAAACTTGAATTGCCTATGTCCAATCATCCACAACCATATAAACTTTCATGGCTTAATGATTGTGGTGAGATAAACGTGAGTAAACAAGTTCTTGTTTCCTTGACTATAGGAGGATATAAAGATGAAATTTTATGTGATGTAGCTCCTATGCATGCTAGTCATATCTTGTTAGGTAGACCTTGGCAATATGATAGAAAAGTTACCTATGACGGATACCTAAACAAATACGCCTTTAAACATGATGGGAAATTGTTCAAATTGCATGCCTTACCACCCCATAAGGTTCAAGAGGATCAGGCAAGGATGCATAGATCTAGAAGTGATCCTAGGGAAAAAGAGGCTGATAAGAAGTTCTTGGAAGGAATGAAAGGGGACAAAAAAAAAAGACAAGATCCTAAAGGAAAGGAGATAGTCCCTCAAGGAATGACTGAACCTAGGAAAACATGCGCATTTTACGCCAAGCAAAGTGAGGTGACCCATGCCATTAGTGCCCACAAGACCGTATACATCCTTATATACAAGGAGTGTATGGTTTCAAGAGCTGATTTACCACCCACATTACCTAGTGAAGTAGCATCCTTGATTGAGGAATACTCCATTATGTTTCCTACAGAAGAACCTTCAGGACTACCCCCTTTAAGAGGCATAGAACACCAAATAGACTTCATCCCTGGCGCCATCCTTCCAAATAGGCCAGCATATCGGGCTAACCCTGAAGAGAGCAAGGAAATTCAAAGGCAAGTTGAAGAGCTTTTAGCCAAAGGGAAGGTTAGGGAAAGCATGAGCCCTTGCGATGTTCCTGTCATAGTTGTCCCTAAGAAAGATGGCACCTGGAGAATGTGCACTGACTGTCGAGCCATCAACAAGATCACTGTGAAGTATAGGTACCCCATACCTAGGTTGGATGATATGCTAGATATGTTGTTTGGATCTAAGTACTTCACCAAGGTGGATCTTAAAAGTGGATACTTCCAGGTAAGGATTAAGGAGGGGGATGAATGGAAGACTGCATTCAAGACCAAATTTGGACTCTATGAGTGGTTGGTGATGCCTTTTGGTCTAACCAACGCCCCTAGCACTTTTATGCGGTTGATGAATGAAGTCTTGAGAGCCTTTATCGGAAAGTTTGTTGTCGTGTACTTTGATGATATCCTAATCTATTCCAAAACATTTGAAGATCACTTAGACCACATTAGAGCTGTGTTCGAGAAGCTTAAGAAGGAACAACTCTATGCCAATCTTAAGAAGTGTTCATTTTGCTTAGAAAGGGTTGTATTCATAGGATTTGTGATCACATCTGAGGGAATAGAGATGGATGAAGAGAAAGTAAGATCGATCACTGAATGGCCTACTCCTAAGAACGTAGGAGAAGTAAGGAGCTTTCATGGGTTAGCTAGTTTTTATAGGAGATTTGTAAAGGACTTTTCTTCTATAGCTGCCCCTTTAAATGAAATTGTGAAGAAAGATATGCCATTCAAGTGGGGAGAGTCACAACAAAAGGCATTCGAGGAGTTGAAGAGAAGGCTGACCATTACCCATACTTAGGTTACCTAACTTTGATGAAACCTTTGAGATTGAGTGTGATGCGAGTGGAGTGGGCATAGGTGCCGTTTTGACCCAAGCTAAGAAGCCCGTAGCCTATTTTAGCGAAAAATTAAAGGGAGCTTCCTTGAACTATTCCACTTATGACAAAGAACTTTATGCTCTTGTAAGATCCCTCCAGACTTGGCAACACTACCTTCAACCTAAGGAGTTTGTCATTCATACGGACCATGAGAGCTTAAAGTATCTTAAAGGGCAAGGTAAGTTAAATAAGAGACATGCCAAATGGGTAGAATTCATAGAGCAGTTTCCTTATGTGATTAAGTACAAGAAAGGTAAAGATAACATCGTTGCTGATGCCCTCTCTAGGAGGTACGCCTTAGTTACCAAGTTATCTTCCCAATTGCTAGGCTTTGAATCTCTTAAGGGGATGTATGCTAATGATCATGACTTTGGCACTATCTTTGAGGCATGCCAGGAGGCGCCCTTTGGAAAGTTCTATTTGCATGAGGGGTATCTGTTTAAGGAACAAAAGTTATGCGTGCCACAGTGTTCCATGAGAGAGTTATTAGTAAAAGAGGCACATGGAGGAGGGTTGATGGGGCACTTTGGAGTGTTCAAAACCTTGGAGACCCTAAAGGAGCATTTTTACTGGCCACACATGCGTGTGGATGTTGAGAAAACATGTAGCAACTGCATCAATTGCAAACAAGCCAAATCTAAGTCCCAACCACATGGACTCTACACGCCTTTGCCTGTCCCTGAATCACCTTGGATAGACATTTCTATGGACTTTGTCTTAGGCCTCCCTAGGTCTCGATCTGGGAGGGATAGTGTGTTTGTTGTAGTTGATAGATTCTCTAAGATGGCTCATTTCATTGCATGTAAAAAAGTTGATGATGCCACTCACATAGCTGATTAGTTCTTTAGGGAAGTTGTTAGGTTACATGGCATGCCTAGGACCATAGTGAGTGATCGAGACACTAAGTTCCTTAGCCACTTCTGGCGTGTCTTATGGGGAAAGCTAGGTACTAGATTGTTATTTTCCACCACTGCGCACCCACAAACCGACGGCCAAACCGAGGTTGTTAATAGAACTTTGTCTCAACTCTTGCGTGTCATCATTCAGAAGAATTTAAAAAATTGGGAGGATTGTTTACCATTCATAGAGTTTGCATACAATCGAAGTGTTCATCATGCTACATTGCATAGTCCTTTTGAGGTTGTATATGGATTTAATCCTTTATCACCCCTTGATTTGATCCCCATTCCCGTGCATGAACGAGCTAGTCTTGATGGTAAACAAAAAGCTGACATGATAAAAAAATTGCATGAAAAAGTTAAATCCCAATTAGAAGGAAAGAACAAAGCTTATGCAAGGAGGGCTAATAAACATCGTAGGCAGATTTCCTTTGAGCCAGGGGATCTAGTTTGGTTGCACCTCCGGAAGGAAAGGTTTCCTAAAGAGCGGAGATCTAAATTGATTCGAAGAGGAGATGGTCCATTTAGGGTCCTTGAACGAATAGGTACGAACGCTTATATTCTTGATCTTCTGGACAGGTATGGTTCCGTTTCCTCTACATTTAATGTTGCTGACCTCACCCCCTTCAATGACGATCATATTGATTCGAGGACGAATCCTTTTGAGGAGGGGGGGATTGATGCGATCCGAGGTCATGAGGATGCGCCACCTAAAGGTCCTATAACAAGAAGTAAAGCAAAACAACTCGGTTTTGAAGTTGGAAGCTTCTTGTTAAGACATGTACAAGATGAAACTGAAGTTCATTGGGTTCATTTCATCGAACCAGCTCAATAAACATTTTATCTTCTTTGGGTTTCTTGTATTTTTGTTTATTATCTCTTTCTTTACTTGTTTGATGCTTGTTATGTCTTTGTTTGCTTAGTAGGGGCTGTTGGAGTTGCCAAAACGTGTGTTGAAATCTAGACCAAGCATGCTGAAAAGAGCTGGAATTTACCTGAGCTTTGTGGACGTGTAACTCATTCATACGAACTTCAAATTGGGTCATTCAAAAGCCAAAAGTCAAGTTCAGGATGTGAACTAAATTTTACAAGAAGGACTCATCTTCAAATTCGACTGGCATCGGCGGAAAAAGTCCAGTCAACTAAGGGCACCATTTCTGCCTAAAATCCAGCCACCTGAATATTGCTTGAACTTTGAGGGCGCGTAACTCAGTCATGGGAACTCCAAAACGGGTCATTCAAAAGCCAAAATTCAAGATGAACACGTGAACTAAATTTCTCAAGAAGGACACTTCTTCAAATTCTGCTTATATCCGCAGGAAAAGGCGAGTCAACTAGAGGCACCAGTTCAGCCTAAAATCCAGCACCCTTGTTTATTCTTGGAGTTTGACCTCTTTAAGCCAATTGAACTATTCCAAACGTTTTGGTCTGGCCCTAAGACCAGAATATTTGTGCTTTATTGTACTTTTGACTAGGGTAAGTGTTAGGATGAGTTTTATCCTTATTTAAGCCATGTAAACCAATTTTTCATTCAGCTTGGTTGAAGAATAAAAATTCTGTTGCTTTTCTCCTTAGAAGGCATCTTTGTTTTCTTGATTTCTCACTAAAAATCAAGTCTAAAAACCTTCAAAGTTTGAGCATGCTTGAGGGTGATTGCCAAGACAAGATGAATGCTGCCTAGGAGGGTGATCATCATTTGCCTAGTCCACACCATTCTTCAAGGATTGGTTGCTCATTTCAGCCAATCTAAAGATATTGGAAGCAAGGAGGAGCTTGGCCCCTTTGTGCCTAAGCCATTGTTGGAGGATAAGCTTGGATAAAAGAGTGGGATCCTACCCGTGCTTGCATCAAGAATCAATGATGAGTGTACACACTTTGCCTCCAACCATGCAATGAATGTGAAAAATGTTTTCTCTTTGCAAATCTTGTTCTTCCATTTTTACTTGAACATTTAAAGCACGTCTTTAAACTAAGAACTCTTTATTTTCACATTCATTACTCTCATTAACTGTTTCTTCCTCTTCCTCACATGTTTTCTCAACTTCTTCATTCTCCTCCAATTCGTCTTCAGAATAGTGCTCATTAGACTCCTCAATGAACATGATGCGTTTAGGGTTGGGGCATTGATTTACAAAATGTCCTTTACCTAAGCATTTAAAACATTGAATATCACGGAATCTAGTGTTAGAAGTAGTACCTTCCACCTTTTCTTTGCCTTTGTCCACTAGTGGAGAGTTGCTTGTTGTGGGACGTTTTGGAAAGCTTTTGTGGCGCCTTCCCTTGAAATCCACGGCCTTGCCTCTGTGGAGATCTAAAATTTGTCCTAGGCTGTACCTTGGAAAAGTTTGAAGGATTAGGCTGAAAAGAAGGGATAGAGGTACGCACCTTAAGTTGCCTTTCCACTTTCTCAGCAGTGAGAACCATAGAAGCCAAATCTGAGTATGGTGTGAGTTCCACTTTGAATGCAATTTCTTTGTTAAGGCCAGCTAAGAACCTTGCCATTATGGCCTCCTCAGCTTCTTCTATGTTTGTCCTGGTAAGCAAATGTTCTAACTCTTTATAATATTCATCAACAGTTTTGTTACCTCGAGAGAGTTGCTGCAGCTTTTGGTAGACACTTCTTTCATAGGACTGTGATATGAACCTCTTCCTCATTTCTTGCTTGAGTTCTGCCCATGTGACAATAGGAGGTTGCCTAGCGCGTCTTCTTGCATTTTGTAGATGTTCCCACCAAATTAAAGCATAATCTACAAACTCAAAAGTAGCATACCGAACTTTGGCCAACTCAGAATAATTAGTACAAGGATACATATGATCTACCTTTAAGTTCCCATTGCAAGTATGCTTCAGTGTCACTTTTCCCTTGGAAGGGAGGTATATTCAATTTAGTTGTAATAAACTCCTCTTCATGGGGTTCATTTCTTTCAAACCTGTTGTTATAATACCTCTCTTCCTGATAACAGTCATTATACTCAGGGGGATCATCAAATCTATCCTCAAATGAAATGTTCCTACGACCACCATTTAGACCACGACTCCTACCACATCCTCCGTGAGACATGTTTCCACGTTGTTCAGTCCAAGATTCACCACCAAAAGATGTTCCTTCGTTAAAAGGTACACTTGGAGGTTCTCTGCGACCTTGACTAGCACTTTCTCCCTTGGGAGATCGAGAATTATTTTTAAGATCTTCAATTTCACTTTTCATGTGGCCAAAAGCGTGAATCATGCTAGCATTAGTTTGTCGCAATGTTTCAAGTGTGACAGGACCTTGGGGTATGCTGGGGGTAGAAGGGGGTGAATTTTCTCTTTCTTGTGAAGTAACCATGATTGAAAGCAAGTAAAGAAGTCCAACCAAAAGAGTTGACAAGATATTTACTTCTACTTTAAGTTGACAATTGATTAAACAACAATCTTGGACTATCTAAGAATCAAAGAAGCATAGAAGTCAAGTGATGTTTAGGCCGGATCAAGAAAACTAAGGGTTTGTACAAAACAATCCCTCAACTTACTTCAATCTTTATGCAATCTTAATGGTTATAAAGCGAAAGCCAAGTGCACATACACAAGTGCTCAGTTTGTTCTTGAAACTTTTTCAACAAAGATGTTGACTTTGGGTGATGGTACTTTTGCACAAATTTCGTTTCTAAGTTCCTCTTTTCTGAATTTGGAACTTTTCTAATGTAAGGCTATTCCTCTCCTCTTGTGCAATCTCTCATGCGTCTTGCCTCTTACTTTTGTGACGTAGGTTGGCTTTTCTCTCAGTTTCTTTCTCAAACAAGCTCTATTTTCTTTCTTTGTGCTTTTTGGCTTGTTTGGTGAGACTACTGCTCACAGCCTTTATGAGACATTGCTCACGGCTTTGGTTTGCTTGCACAAGTTTTGGTTGTTCTTTTGTGAAAAAGTTCTCTTTACAACACGACTGAATGCTAGTGAAGTGACAAGTATTTCACAAATATAACAACCAAGAATGTATAAAGTTCAATGCAAGTTCAGAAAGTGTAATGACAACAAGATGATTTGTTCGGGTTGGCAATATAACAATGTGGGCTGAAATATAGAAAGACTGATTTTAAATGAGAACCTAAGTCCAACAAAGTCTTTAATCAATTTAAACCAACACAAAGTAAAGGTGAATATTCAGCCAACGTTTAAGTATGAACCAATATGCTTGTAATCAATCGATGTGTGTACTCCTAAGCCACGGTTTGCATGCAAGTTCCTTTTCTTTTTGTTTTATTTTTGGTTTATATGCCTAAGATGATGTAAACAAGTTAAACTACTGAGGTTATACTAGTTTGACATGAAATGAACAAAGGTTAACTATAGGCTGTTGACTAATTAAACCTACGGCTGAATGCACAGGTTACAAAATGTGAACTATCTTTTGATGATTTTCAGTTTTATCCTAATGTAAATAACTAGAAACAATTTGCACAAGTGGAACTAGCTAAATTCAGGACACACAAACAGAATCTAAGTTAAGTTGATGATGATTTCATTCAAGCAAATCAGAACCAAATCAACTAACATGCTGTTTGACACTTTTAATTTCGTCTGGCCTGTTTGTTGGCTTTCAAGTCTTTAAATGTTCATATTTTACTTAATCAAACACTACCATAACCTGTTTGAACTACTAATAGATGCATTACACAAGTTATGACTAGAAAAGACTCTCAAACACAAACTTACATAAACAGAACAACAAGGCTGAAAACAGAACTTCTACCTATCTAAATTATTGTTGCGTTTTTCGCTTTTAATGACTATTGAATGCCAAACAAGCTTCAATTCAACATATTCAAACATCTAGGGAATATTTGAACTAGTTTATATTCAAAGATGTCCAGCAAACAAAAGTTACAAACATAATCTAAAAGTTGGAAACAACAAAAAAATCAAGACGGCAAACATAACCCTTAACTACTGTTTTTGGTTTTTCTGAATTTCAGCAACTAATAAAAATTCTAAACATGTGTTATACATCATAACCTAGCATCTTAAACTATCTTTTAGACTAAATCCAAGGCTGGAATCCTAATGAAATCGCATGAACACCTGAGCTAACAAACAGCCTACGGTAGACAAATTTCAGCAACATAAACAAGGATAAATGAGATGAAGAATACCTTATAGCTTTGATACCACTTGATGCACAAACACTCAGCTATTGTAGGACCTTTCTTCAACTCAATAAACCAGCTGGAACCAAGAAGGAAGGTGCAAAACATTCATGGAACACCAAACAATTCAACCTGTCCAGATTTCAGCCAAGTAGATGAACTCTTCAGCAAATGACTTCAACTTGAGTGAGCAAGCCTTAAACCCTCTCAAACAATATCCATCCTAAGCATATGAAGTGATACAATCAAGAATTAGTTCAGGTTTCTTGAAGGGAATCAAAGATTCAAGTTAAAAACTGAAAACAGTTTTTTTGGAAGCAAAGTTGCTGTTTTTTTGTATTCTGAAAATCTGAGTCTTCAACGTTTCTTAGCTACCTTAAATAAGCTAAAATATGCTTCTAAAGGAAGATACAAACATGGGGTGGTCCAATAGGAGCAAAGAAGAAAGTTTAAACAAGTTGCAAGTGGGAATAAACAATGTTGCTTCAGCAAATTCTTCCCGGCAGAGATTCCCTTTTGTTTGCAAGTTGATTTTGTCTTTGAATTTTGATTGGACCAGCTTCTCCATGCTTTGGAATATTATATAGGATGTCCTTGATGAGTTGGAGTGGCCCCTTGCAGCTTATTGCTTGAAAAGGCTGCTTGAAAAGTCAAGAAACTGAAATCTGTCCAGTTTTGAGCAGTTTTCTGTTTTGAATTATAACATAACCTTCCATTCCGATTTAGTTCTTCCACTTCAAATAAGAATTGTTGATCCTTCTCTTTAGATGTGTTTAGACACCAGAATGACGTCTTTGGGATCTGGGAAGAGTGAGTTATGCCCGTTTGAAGTTGACCTGCTTGCAGATGTGGACCTTTGGAAGAAGTGACTAAGCAGCCATCTTGTTGCAACGATTGTGTAGCTTGATGCAGACCTTTTTTGGGAAAGTGCTGAAAATCAAAATTGTAGCTTATTCTCTTAGCTTTCACCTACAACTGGAATCACATCAATTGAAGTTGTGGTTGATGAGTTATGGCTGAAACACTAAGAAGGTGTCATCCTGCCAGCTTGCCCTTTCAACTCAACTTGGTGTTTGAACGTTTGGCCTTTGTTCAATCATTCTTCCTTGACCTAAAAACAACTCAAACACACACCAAACAACATATGCAACATACTAGGACATGTATTGGTTAGTTTACAACAATTTATAAAGGAAAGGAAGCTAAGCACTCAACAATATGAACAATACACACAAGACTAACTAACATTTTACAACATGATTCAAAAACTAAGTTAAAGCTTGTAGCAAATGGATCCAATGTAGGCTATCTTGACTTGGTTCATCCTCAACATGCTTGTAAAGGAAGGTTCCAACTTCATGCATTAATTTATTGGCCATGCTTCTTGTTATAGGGCCTTTGTCTTGCATTGGCGTACCTCCCGCTGCGGTTGGTTCTTCTTGGCTTGGCTGGGGCTCATCAATTATAATGAACCTTGTGAAGCATGTGAATGGACTTAGGAAGATGTTTTAATGTTTAGGCTAATGACTTATCTTATGAGGTGAAGTAAGTTGGAAATTAAAGAATTCCCTCATACCCTACCCCACGGTTTGGAGGAGTTTTAAGGGATAGGTTGACTCAGCTTCATCATGCTACTAGTATGATTAAATAGGACATTGATGGTTGAGTGTATTTGAATGTTTGAAAGTTTAGGGGCTGTTTTTGTATGCCTTTGTTCTTGACCCATGAATGACTAAGGGATGGTATTAAGCATGTTAGGACATGATTTAAAGATCAACAATTGAGGGGACAAGTAACTTGAAAGGTAGGACATATGATAAGTGATGCTAAGGAAATATCTTGAAGGGTATATCACTCCCCTACATCTCACTGTTTTGTGAGAGAAGTTGGGGAAATGGATGGTTTCCTACATTATGCCTCTAGAATGGTTTACGAGTCATTTAGACGCCAAAGTTTCATTTAAGATACATGTTAAGGGGCTGTTGTGTCATGTAATTATGTTTGATAAGGTTCAAGAGTCATAAGTTAAGTGTTATGCAAAGATGAGCACATGTATGGGACTGTTTTGTATAAAGATTTGTATGCGACATATTTGTGAGATTTTAATACCTTGGTTATGTTTGTTTGAAGCTAATGAAGAGAGGCTTGAAGGTGTAACCTCAAAGGAGGGTTAAAAGGTCCAAGAGATAGCATGGAACCATAAAAGTAAAACTGGTAAGTTGGCAAAGTATCGAAAAAGAAACGATTATCATTATCATGAGCGTACGGGCATGGACACGGTTAAATAATGATTGAGGAGGAAAATTGCTAAATAAACCTAACCTCAAGACGTACAAGGGCTATTGGTGGTAAATAAAGCATTTTTAAGTGTCGCATATGTTTGGAAACCGAAACAGTAGACTGTTTCGGTATGTTGCACAAAAATAGCCAGATTTGATCCTTAAAGACCCTCCAACGACAGCTCTACTTCATGAATGGATGATAATGGACCCAAACCAATAAATTTACAATGAATTCCGATAAGACAAAACTGTTTAGGGGATAAACCAAAGGGAAATAATGGTTCGACGTAATGATGATATTTTCAGCTTTGCGATATGAAAGAGTAATGAACTATAATTGTTTTGGATATGATCAAAGGGACATTATTGATCCTCGAAACCTAATAACTATTGCATTATGCATCATGTGCATGACATGTCATTGTTTTTAAAATTATATTTCTGTTTTGAAAAGAAAAGAAAAATGGTTTTAAAAACCCATATCGAATGATTTGTCTTTGCGATTAATTTCGGTATATATTCTGTTTTGGACTCGATATCAGGGTATATGTTGTGTTCTGGACCCATATGAGGTATTGTTCTATTTTGGCCCGAGCATAACATCCTATTATGGTAGACGGGGTATTGTTCTCTTAGCTTATGCTGTCGTTGGAATATACTGGGTACTGATGATGATGATGATTGATATATTCTAGACCTATACGTAACATCCTCATTAGGTTAGGAGTTAGACGGGGTACTGTTCTGTTCTGGACGGTATCACTCGTAGTAGACGATCGATACATACGGAGAAAAGCATGAAGGTTGTGGCTAAAAGTTTTGTTCTGAACTGTTTCGTTCTGTTCCGTTCTGTTCTGTTCTATTTTGATCTGTTCTGTTCTGTCGTGCATCATTATGTTCTATTATGCATATGATCATATTGCATTGCATTGACCCCCGCTGTCGAATGTCATGGGACTAGTGTGAGGAGTAGATAACTGGTTATAGTATAGATGTGGAAGTAAAACTGTAAGTTATGGTATTGATGGAAACAGATAAGAGCTTGGTTCAACAGGTATGTAATCATGATTAAATCTTACTATTGTGGGTTTAAGTTCTATTTATTGTTATGATATGTTTTGGTAGAATAAGGGATACATGCTGGGTGATTGTATCACTCGCCCTTTTATTTCTCATTTTTTTTTCCCGAGCCCCATGAGACCGAGAATGAGTATGGTGAAGATGAGCCGCAGATGTCGTACCTATGAGAGATAATGATGCCAGGACTTTTGTTATTTGAGTTTTGTATTATGGAATCTTTGGGGACATTTTGGGAACTTTATTTGCAGACTGTATGATGTATGACGCTGCGGACGTTTGTATGTTGAATGTTTAAATTCAGCCAGTTTACCACCATTGTTATGATGTTTTTATACAATAGTCCATGGCGTGATCATGGAATAGTACTTGTATAGCATCGACTCCTTGTACTTTCCTCAGCAAAGTACGACAGATGCATCATACGTGGGCATAGACCGGGTACAGGGCGGTACAATTTAAGTTGTAATTATGTGGTTGTATATCTTAATCATTGTTCTAGAGGATGATCATCAGCTTGATGGTTAATTAGGAGCTTAGCACGCTCATTTGCCCAGCCAACTAGCTGTTAGATGATGTCACTGTCAAACGACAGTCTAGCTGTTGTAAACTTTGTATAAAGTCCCCCCTCCTCTTCGTCTAAATACAAGAAGTGTTGTTTCCATTCGTGTGCTATTTTTCGTGTGTTAATTGAGTTAATTTGTATATATGGTATTAGAGCCAATGACTCAATTAAGTGTTTAATATCGAAAATTTGAAATTTTTGATGTTCATCATCTCCTTCTTGAGCTGTCTTCTGTTTCCTTTGCAATTCTGAAACTATGCTTTGTTATCTGTACTTATCTCTTATTTGATCATATATTCTTGTTAATAAGAAATGGAATCCGTTGGAAGCGAAGTGCCATCAGCTGCTAGACCTGTAGCTGGTCCTATGGGATCATCTGGTTAACTCCAATCCAAGCACCATTGATGCAACTATTGTCACTATGACTAATCATAAGCTCAATGGCAGCAATTACTTGTCTTGGTCTAGAGTTGTAAAAATGTTCATTACTGGCATAGGGAAGGAAGAGTACCTCTGACCCTAAGGTTCCTGCTGAGACGGATCCATAGTTCAAAGTTTGGAATGCTGAGAATGCCATGATTATGTCATGGTTGATTGGGTTTATGAGCACTGAACTAAGCAACAACTTTATTCTTTATGATTCTGCCTCTGAAATATGGATAGCAGCTTAGGAGACGTACTACAGAGTGGACAATATCTCTGAATTCTATGAACTTGATGCCATGCTGAATAACATCAGACAAGAGGATTCCTCTGTTAATGTATACTTTGGACAACTGAAGCAAGTCTGGTAATAGATTGATGTTCATGACACCCACAAATGGCCTAATCAAGAGGCTGACAAGATGTACAAAGGCATCACTGAGACAAGGAGAATATTTTAATTCCTGGCAGGCTTTAATAAGGAAGTTGATGCTTTAAGAGGAAGGATTCTTGGCACTAAGCCCCTTCCTTTTATTAATGCTGTATTTTCTGAAATCAGATAGGAGGAGAGCAGGATAAAACTTATGATGAGATCCACCTCCTCCACTGAAGGGGCTGCTATGGCAATCTCAAACCCCAAACCTGCACAGTTAGACAATATTGATGCCAATGCTGTGATGAGCCAAACGAAGGCTAGAAAACGTTGCCAAGGACTTTGTCTCCTATTCCAAACTGATTTGAACACAAGCTATGTCAAAGAACATCTCCAAGATACCCCTTGAACTTTAACCATTGTTCTTGGCTCAATTTATGCCAACACCTCTCCCTCTTTGGCACTCCAACACATCTAAAACCTCAATGAGACCCTAAGATGCTGTAAACCAAATGATGAAGCAAATACTAACAAGTTCTAGGCTGGAACTTGCAAGAAAACCGTTGGTGGTTTCAAACCTCAACTAAGAAATAGTTGTGAACTCCTTGAAGAAAATCTGATTGAATTGTATTTGATAATGGTTGTTATTTACATTCAGCTTCTTAATCTACTTATAACCAACGAAAATTTACAAGGTACAAACTTTAAAATACAAAGTACAAGTCTAGGAATAACATGCTTTCTTTTTGAACAAGTTGGAGCAATTCTCGGTTCCAAGGAGCTGGTTGCTTCCCACATCTTCTTTGCTTGTCTTCAGCCTTAATTTTGATTGGTTTGAATATTGAGCAGCTTGCTTGAAACTTAGCCTTGATTGGTTGTGAGTTGTAGCTTGAATTTTCAACAAACTTTCCCTTAAACAACCGTTCCTTCTCTTGCTTGAATTCAGCCAAAGTTTTGATTGGTTTATGGAGTGTGCAGCTTGGTTAAAACTTGGCTTTGATTGGTTCTTACTTTGGTGTTGAATATTCAAACAAAATAGCCATGAACCAGCCGCCCTTCTTGATGTTTTGTGATTGGATCCTTGGTTGAGCAGCTTGTTGAACTTTCTTTAGTTGTTCATAATTGGATCAAGCATTTAGAAGACTCCTTTCTATTGGTTGAAGGCTTGAGCTGGTTGTTTCTTCCTTGCTTGCGTGAAAAACAATCAGGTTTTTGACATGGGTGCTTGTCACCACCTTGCTTGTAAGTTACTTGCATTTTACCTCTTTGCTTGGACAAAAATTCAGGTTTGATTTGCATCTTCAAGCTAAAAACGTGTACCTGAAAGATAAGGCAAGAATACAACACAAACTATCTTAAAACAAAGTTAACAAACTAACAATATCAAAAGAACATCTAAAGATATGTACAACATGCATTTGATACAACTAGATCATAGCTTGTATCATATAAACCCAATGAATGTCATCTTTGCTTGGTTCATCCTCTTCATGCCTGTAAAGGAATGATTCAACACAAAGTAACAATTTCTTAGCCATACTCCTTGTTATGGGACCATTGTGGGGCAATGAGGTGTCATCGTCAGTGTTTGCATCTACAAGGTTAGGCTGTAGCTCATCATTCCCTCCCACTTGAAAAGGATTCGTCCTCGAATCTGAATCAACACTAAACGGAGAAAGGTCAGCAACATTAAAAGTTTTTGAGATATGACCATACCTTTCTTCAGGAAGATCGAGAACGTAGGCATTATCACCAAGCCGTTTCAACACTTTGAACGGTCCATCGCCTCTTGGCTTCAATTTTGAGTCCCTTTCCTTAGGGAATCTTTCTTTCCTCAAGTGTAACCAAACAAGATCACCAGGTTCAAATATAACAACTTTACGATTCCTGTTGGCTCTATTGGCATACACTTTATTCTTAGCTTCAAGTTGTGACTTAACCTTTTCATGCAATTCTTTCACAAGTTTTGCTTTTCGTTCACCATCTAAACTAACACGTTCATGAACAGGTATGGGAACAAGATCAAGCGGGGACAAAGGGTTAAAGCCATAAACAACTTCAAAAGGAGAATGCAATGTTCCACTATGAACAACTCTATTGTATGCAAACTCAATGTAAGCTAAGCAATCTTCCCAATTCTTCAAGTTCTTTTGAATGACAACACGTAACAGTTGAGACAAGGTTCTATTAACAACTTCAGTTTGACCACCGGTTTGTGGGTGAGCAGTTGTAGAAAATAACAATTTAGTACCAAGTTTACTCCACAAAACACGCCAGAAATGACTTAGAAACTTTGTATCTCTATCACTAACAATCGTACGTGGCATGCCATGCAATCTAACAATGTCCTTAAAGAACAAATCAGCAATATGAATAGCAGCATCAACTTTCTTACATGCAATGAAATGTGCCATTTTGGAAAATCTATCAACAACAACAAAGATGCTATCTTTACCAGTTTTGGATCGAGGCAATCCCAATACAAAGTCCATAGAAATATCAGTCCAAGGTGAGCTTGGAACAGATAAAGGAGTATACAATCCATGTGGTTGTGTTCTAGATTTTGCTTGCTTGCAAGTAATACATTGGTCACATATTTTATCAACATGTGCTCTCATATGCGGCCAGAAGAAATGTTCCTTAAGTGTTTCCAAAGTTTTTAACGAGCCAAAATGACCCATTAAGCCTCCTCCATGAGCTTCTTTTATCAATAACTCTCTTAATGAACACATTGGTACACATAACTTATGTTCTTTAAACAAGTAACCATCATGCAAGTAATATTTAGCAAAAGGGGACTCAACGCATGCTTGATATATAGAACTAAAGTCATGATCAGAATGATACATCTCTTTGATAGACTCAAAACCAAACATGTTACATGAAAGAGTAGTAATCAAAGTATAGCGACGAGATAAGGCATCAGCAACAACATTTTCTTTTCCTTGCTTATACTTGATCACATAAGGGAATTGTTCAATGAATTCAACCCATTTGGCATGTCTTTTGTTCAATTTTCCTTGACCCTTTAGATACTTAAGGCTCTCATGATCAGTATGAATCACAAATTCCTTAGGTTGCAGATAATGTTGCCAAGTTTGTAAAGAACGGACAAGGGCATACAATTCTTTGTCATAGGTTGAATAATTAATGGAAGCTCCTTTCAATTTCTCACTAAAGTAGGCAACAGGTTTGTTACCTTGATGCAATACAGCTCCAATGCCAACTCCACTGGCATCACATTCAACTTCAAACGTTTCATCAAAGTTGGGCAATCTCAGGATGGGTGCAGAAGTTAGACGTTTCTTAAGTTCCTCAAAGGCTTGTTGTTGTGATTCTCTCCATTCAAATCTTACATCTTTCTTGACTAATTCATTCAAGGGTGCAGCTATGGTAGAGAAATCCTTCACAAAACGTCTATAGAAACTAGCTAATCCATGAAAACTCCTAATATCTCCAGCAGACTTAGGGGTTGGCCACTCAGTTATGGATTTAACTTTCTCTTGATCCACTTCAATTCCTTCAGCACTAATCACAAATCCTAAGAATGTAACCTTCTCCAGACAGAAAGAACACTTCTTGAAATTAGCATACAGCTTCTCCTTCTGTAGGGTGACAAAAACGGCTCTTAGATGGCTCAGGTGTTCACCTAGGGTTTTGGAGTAGATAAGAATGTCATCAAAGTAAACTACTACAAATTTCCCTATGAATCTCCTTAAGACCTCATTCATTAACCTCATGAAAGT
Organism: Eustoma russellianum; assembly: GCA_036186865.1. Classification (NCBI taxonomy): domain Eukaryota; kingdom Viridiplantae; phylum Streptophyta; class Magnoliopsida; order Gentianales; family Gentianaceae; genus Eustoma; species Eustoma russellianum. The sequence continues at coordinate 8,950,364 of AP025057.1, read as the reverse complement.
ACTAGGGGCATTGGTTAAACCAAAGGGCATAACTAACCATTCGTACAATCCAAATTTAGTCTTAAAGGCAGTTTTCCATTCATCACCTTCCCTAATTCTCACTTGGAAATATCCTTGCTTAAGATCTACTTTGCTAAAGCACCTAGACCCATGTAACATATCCAACATGTCATCCAACCTAGGAATAGGGTATCTATACTTCACAGTGATCTTGTTGATGGCTCTACAGTCAGTACACATTCTCCAAGTTCCATCTTTCTTAGGGACAATGATTACAGGAACAGCACACGGACTCATACTCTCTCTTACTTTACCTTGAGTCAGTAATTCCTCAACTTGCTTTTGGATTTCCTTAGTTTCCTCTGGATTGGCTCTATAGGCAGGTCTGTTAGGCAGAACAGCTCCTGGAATGAAATCTATTTGATGCTCAATGCCTCTTAGAGGTGGTAAACCTGGGGGATCTCCTTCAGGAAACAAGCTAGAAAATTCTTGAAGTAAAGATGCAACTTCACTTGGTAAAGTAGATGGTATCTCAAATGAAGAGAATAGAGCTTCTTTGTAAAGCAAGATATAAACATTTTTGTGTGAATTGATAGCATGGAATACCTCACTTTGAGATGCAAAGAATGCGCTTTTCTTTAGAGATGGTTCAGCAGAAACTTTGTTTTCTTTCGGTTCAATTTTAAGATGAGAACTTCTCAGTTGGTGTTCTTTGATAAAGATCCTTTCTAATTCCTTTTCTTTTGGATCATTATAGCTTTTTAACATTCGTTGTTGATCCTCAAAGACTTTGTGTGGGGGCAAGGCATTTAATTTGAACAGTTTGTTGTTATGCCTAAAGGAATATTTATTTAGGTAACCATCATAAGTAACTTTGTTGTCAAATTGCCACGGTCTACCTAATAAGATATGACTTGATTGCATAGGGGCTACGTCACATAACACCTCAGCAGAATACCCACCAATTGACAAAGGAACTAGAACTTGCTTTGTTACTTTAACTTCACCACACTCATTAAGCCACGTAAGTCTATAAGGACGGGGGTGATTAATTAAAGGTAACTCAAGTTTCCTAACAAGTTCAAAACTTGCAACATTGGTACATGAACCGGAGTCAATGATTAAAGTGCGGACTTTCTTTTAACCATACAGTGAATGTGGAATATGTTCTCTCGTTGTATTTCAGGTTCTTCAGTTTTAATTTGGGCACTTAGGGCTCGACGGACAACTAAGAACTCTTTTGCTTCACACTCATCAAGCTCTTCACTAATCTCTTCTTCCTCCTCACATGTTTGCTCGATTTCTTTGTTTTCTTCACTCTCTTCCAATTCTTCCTCAGAATAATACTCATTAGACTCTTCAATAAACAAGATGCGTTTAGAGTTGGGACATTGATTAGCAAAATGACCTTTTCCTAAGCATTTAAAACATTGAATATCACGAGTCTTAAAATTAGACGTACCTTCCACCTTGGCTTTGCCTTTTTCAATGATTGGAAGCTTTGGACGATTTTGGATGTTCTGGGTTGATTTTCCTTGGGATCCACGGCCTTGACCTTGTTGTGGACGGAATGGCGTCCTGGGCTGTGTTCTAGAAAAACTCAAGGGATTAGTCCGAAAAGAAGGGTTAGAAGTTTTTACCTTCAATTGTCTTTCCACTTTCTCAGCAATGTGAACCATAGAAGCCAGATCTGAGTAAGGTGTAAGTTCCACCTTAAATGCAATTTCTTTGTTCAAGCCAGCTAGAAATCTAGCCATGGTGGCTTCCTCAGCTTCTTCTATGTTAGCCCTGGTAAGCAAATGTTCTAACTCTTTATAAAATTCATCGACAGATCTATTACCTTGAGAAAGTTGTTGTAATTTCTGGAAAATGCTTCTTTCATAGGAAGGAGATATGAATCTCTTCCTCATCTCTTGTTTCAGCTCGGACCAAGTAACAACAGGGGGTTGTCTTGTTCTTCTCCTGGTGTTTTTCAGTTGTTCCCACCAAAGTAAAGCATAATCTACAAATTCAAAAGTTGCATACCGCACTTTGGCCAATTCAGAATAGTTAGTGCAAGAATACATATGATCTACCTTTGTTTCCCATTGCAAATATGTTTCAGGATCACTTTTTCCATGGAAGGGGGGAATTGTCAGTTTTGTAGTAATGTATTCTTCTTCAAGATGTTCATCCCTATCAGGTTGACGTTCATCATATCTTTCCTCTAGATAGGGTTCTTCATTGTACTCAGGGAGACTATCAAATCTCTCCTCAAAAGAAAGGTTCCTACGACCACCATTACTACCTCGACCTCTACCTCTACCTCTAAGTGATGTGACTTTTCTACGTTCAACATGAGACTCATTACCATAAGAGGTGCCTTCTTGAAAAAGTATACTAGGTTCCTTGTGATCTGAGGTTGGCTTTTCTACTTTGCTTATCCTCTGTTTGTTATCCTCTATGTCACTTCTCATTAAACCAAATTGATTAACAAGGAAAGTGAGTGTTTGCTGTATATTCTCTAGGGTAACAGGGACTGGGGATGGGACAGGAGTAGATGGGGACGGGGATGATGCATTATCTTTCTGTTGGGGACCCATGATTCAGAAAACAATCTCGAAAGCCAAATAAAATATTGACAAGATGTGAATACTCTACTTTATGTTGACAATTGTTCAAAACAGCAATTTGGACTATTTCTCCTAAAGATTCAAGCAAATCACAGAAGTCAAATTGTTGTTCGGGCAGAAAGAAATCTACGGGGTTGTTTTAAGACAATCCCTCAATTTACTTTACAGCATATGCAATTATCAATTGTAGTAAAGTGAAAGTAAAGACACACAAACAAAGTGCTAGCAAGGGTTTGCTTTAGAAACTTTCAATATTTCAAAACTACAACACTTTGGGGTTTGGTTTGGGCACTTTCTTTCTTTTGAGCTTTGCACGGGATTTTCCCTTTATACAACGTTTATCTTTGGGCTTTTTCCTCACTTGGCTTTCTTGTGCAATTCTCTCTTGTCTTGCCTCTTACTTGTTGACAAATATTGGCTTTTCTCTCGCGTATTTCTCAATCAAGCTTAATTTTCTTTCTTTGGATGGTTTGCTTGATTGTTGTGAGACTACTCCTCACGGCCTACATGAGACATTGCCCACGGCCTTTAATTGCACAAGGTTTGTTGTATTTGGAATTTGAAAGTTCCTCGTACACAACACGGCTAAACACTATGTAGTGAGAATTCAAATCACAATTACAACAAGTTCAAATTGTATATAGTGCAATGTAAGTTCAGAAATAGATCTAAAACAACAATTGGAAAGCTCTTTAACAATGTGGGGCTTAAACAATTCCTAACTTTCAGAATATATCTAAGTCCAACAAGTTGTTTGAAACAATTGAAATCAACAAAGAGATAAAGCTATTAGCATGTACCAAGATTTCAAATGAGCTTTAAAAGTTGTTTTAATCCACACGGTTTTTGGGCAGGTTGTTCTTTTTCCTTTTTCTGTTTTTGATGCAAGTGATCTAACTAATTCTAAGATGGCTAAATGCAACTTAGTTGTGTCTAAATGAAGTTTACAAAGGCTGGTTACTAACAACTAATGGAAAATCAGTTTTGATGCAACTAGGCTATCTTGTTTTGTTTGGTTTTTAAGTGATCTATCCTACTTTGTTTTTGTTTGTATGATGCAATTAGATTCTAAACTAAATGAGACTAGATGCAAGCTCCTAATCAAACGTGTATGGACTAGAACTAGGCAGCACACTTAGTTAGCTAAAACTACTTGGTTTTGGTTCTTTGGTTTTCGGATTTTTGGTGCTGAACTAATCAACCAACTAAAACACTTAAACTATGTTGTAATCTAGTCTAACTAAGCTATATAAGGCAGCACTAAAACGTTTTGGACAGTTTGCACACAAGTTACTAAAACAGAATTTTAACTACTTGATTACAAGCTAACTACCAACTAATCTATTTTGTGTTCAAGTTTTCTCTTTTAAGGACACAACTAAACTAACACTTAAGCTACTAGATTAAGGTCTAATGAAGATCAACTAAGCTAAATATGGCAGCATACAAAACGTTTAAACAGATTGCACATAAGAACTAAAAACAGAATTTCAACTACTACAATTTGATAAACTATCAACTAGTCTATTTTTGTGTTCAAAGTTTCTTGTTTTGAGGAGTTAATTAAACTACCATTTAAAACTTCTAGATTAGGGTCTAATGAACAATATCTAAGCTAGATTAAACAATTAGAAGCTGGTCACACACGGTTTTTGTTTCAAGCTACACAATCAACTCCTAACACACTTAAGTCTAGGCTAAGTTGTTTTTGTGGGGTGTTTTCGTTTTGCCTACTTAACTAAGTTACCAAACTATAGTATACTATCTAACAAGCACCTTAAAACATAAACTAACTACCTAAACAAGCAGCAACTAAACGCAATAAAAATCAGTTCACAAACGGTTTGGGCAGCAACATTCATTTGCAAATTTAAGCAATGTAAACATGAATAGAAGACTAACCAAATCTCTGATACCAATTGATGAGCCAAACGAAGGCTAGAAAACGTTGCCAAGGACTTTGTCTCCTATTCCAAACTGATTTGAACACAAGCTATGTCAAAGAACATCTCCAAGATACCCCTTGAACTTTAACCATTGTTCTTGGCTCAATTTATGCCAACACCTCTCCCTCTTTGGCACTCCAACACATCTAAAACCTCAATGAGACCCTAAGATGCTGTAAACCAAATGATGAAGCAAATACTAACAAGTTCTAGGCTGGAACTTGCAAGAAAACCGTTGGTGGTTTCAAACCTCAACTAAGAAATAGTTGTGAACTCCTTGAAGAAAATCTGATTGAATTGTATTTGATAATGGTTGTTCTTTACATTCAGCTTCTTAATCTACTTATAACCAACGAAAATTTACAAGGTACAAACTTTAAAATACAAAGTACAAGTCTAGGAATAACATGCTTTCTTTTTGAACAAGTTGGAGCAATTCTCGGTTCCAAGGAGCTGGTTGCTTCCCACATCTTCTTTGCTTGTCTTCTGCCTTAATTTTGATTGGTTTGAATATTGAGCAGCTTGCTTGAAACTTAGCCTTGATTGGTTGTGAGTTGTAGCTTGAATTTTCAACCAACTTTCCCTTAAACAACCGTTCCTTCTCTTGCTTGAATTCAGCCAAAGTTTTGATTGGTTTATGGAGTGTGCAGCTTGGTTAAAACTTGGCTTTGATTGGTTCTTACTTTGGTGTTGAATATTCAAACAAAATAGCCATGAACCAGCCGCCCTTCTTGATGTTTTGTGATTGGATCCTTGGTTGAGCAGCTTGTTGAACTTTCTTTAGTTGTTCATAATTGGATCAAGCATTTAGAAGACTCCTTTCTATTGGTTGAAGGCTTGAGCTGGTTGTTTCTTCCTTGCTTGCGTGAAAAACAATCAGGTTTTTGACATGGGTGCTTGTCACCACCTTGCTTGTAAGTTACTTGCATTTTACCTCTTTGCTTGGACAAAAATTTAGGTTTGATTTGCATCTTCAAGCTAAAAACGTGTACCTGAAAGATAAGGCAAGAATACAACACAAACTATCCTAAAACAAAGTTAACAAACTAACAATATCAAAAGAACATCTAAAGATATGTACAACATGCATTTGATACAACTAGATCATAGCTTGTATCATATAAACTCAATGGATGTCATCTTTGCTTGGTTCATCCTCTTCATGCCTGTAAAGAAATGATTCAACACAGTGTAACAATTTCTTAGCCATACTCCTTGTTATGGGACCATTGTGGGGCAATGAGGTGTCATCGTCAGTGTTTGCATCTACAAGGTTAGGCTGTAGCTCATCATGCTGTCACCATGAGGTATATGCCTCCAAGCCAGATTGACCGCAGAAGTATTTCTGAGTGCAAGCCAACTTGCAAGTTCTGCAAGAAAGTTGGGCACACTGAGGATAGGTGCTATGCCAAGCATGGGAGGCCTCCTCCTCAATTCAATCAAGAGTCCATACATGCAACTGTGGCAAGTTATGGTAAAACATCTAAACTGCTCTCTACATGGATTGTTGATTCTTGTGCTACTCACCACATGATTTGGAATAAAGATAAGCTAACCAACTATGTTTCCTTCATCAATCATGCTAAAGTTAAGGTTGCTAATGGGGCTGGAATTAGCATTATTGGCAATGGAAACATTCAATTAACCACAACATTAAAATTGAAGAATGTATTGTTTATTCCTGAACTAAGTTTTATCTTAATTCTGTGGGACAAATTGCTTAAGATAACAGTTGTGAAGTAAGGTTCTCACCTTCTACACGTTATTTTCAGGAGATCTTCTCCAAGAAGATGATTGACAGTGCTAACAAGGCCAATGATATTTTCCTTCTTCAGGCTGAAGAATCAAGTCTTCTCAGTAATGAAACTAGTTTAGGCACATGTATAGCAGCTACTAGGAGTACTAAGAGTATTTTGATATCGCGTAAGAGATTAAGACATCCTAACTTCTTATATCTCAGACGGCTTATGCCAGCCTTGTTTCCCAATATTAATAAAAAGAAATTTGTTTTGTGAAGAATGTCAATTTCCTAAGAGTACCAGAACTAATTTTCCTGCTAAATGTTATGAGAAAAGCTCTCCAGTTAGCCTTGTGCACTCAGATGTTTGGAGACCCTCAAGGGTTGCCAACATCAATGGGAGCAAGTGGTTCATTACCTTTGTAGATGACCACTCCAGAGTCACTTGGGTATTTCTGATGAAACGTAAGTATGAAGTTGGTGATATAATTAAGAGATTTATCAGTATGGTTCAAAACCAATTCAATGCATCAATTAAAATCCTAGCAACTAATAATGGAATGGAATATCTTGAAAAATCAGTTAAGGACTATTTTGGAACTGAAGGAATCCTTCATCAAACCTCCTGCACCTGCACTCTACAACATAATGGAGTCGCAGAAAGGAAGAATAGACATCTACTTAAGGTTACCAGGGCCATCATGATGTCAATGAAGGTTCAAAAGCATTTCTGGGGTGAGGGAGTGCTTACTGCCACTCACCTCATCGACAGAATGCCGAACAACAGTAAACTAGAGATGAGGTCTAAGAGGTGTATCTTCCTTGGATATGCCCTTACTCAGAAGGGATACAAATGTTATTCACCTACTACCAGAAAGATGTATGTCTCTCTAGATGTTGTGTTTGATGAATCTAAGCCTTACTACGTGACCATCTCCCCTGATGTTAATCATGAATCTGAGAATGATATGTGGAACATCATAGATATAGCAAGACCTGAGTCTATAAAGGAGACAGGGAATCCACCTGAGGGGGAGTGCAATTCCCTATCACAAGCAGGTGCACCAGACTTTAATCAAACTACTAGCACTCCAAGGAGTATAGGAGGGGGCTGATGAGCCAAATGAAGGCTATAAAACGTTGCCAAGGACTTTGTCTCCTATTCCAAACTGATTTGAACACAAGCCATGTCAAAGAACATCTCAAAGATACCCCTTGATCTTTAACCGTTGTTCTTGGCTCAATTTATGCCAACACCTCTCCCTCTTTGGCACTCCAACACATCTAAAACCTCAATGAGACCCTAAGATGCTGTAAACCAAAAGATGAAGCAAATACTAACAAGTTCTAGGCTAGGAACTTGAAAGAAAACCGTGAGTGGTCTTAAACTTCAACTTGAAATGTTGATAACTCCTCAAGGGAAATTCTGGTTGAAATGTATTGATAAATGGTTGTAGTGTTGTTTGTACATTCAGCTTCCTATGCTATTTATAACAAATGAAAATGATAAAGAGTACAAGTTTTAATGTACAAAGTACAAGACTAAATGACATGCTTGCTTTGAAAATTTGTTGGAGCAACTTTCGGTTGCAAGAAGCTGGTTGCTTCCCCTTTCTTCTTTGATTGACTTCAGCCATAATTTGATTGGTTTAAACATTGAGCAGCTTGCTTTGATCTTGGCCTTGATTGGTTGAAAGTGTGGCTTTGAATTTTCAAAAGAATGAAGCTTAATCCAACGTTTCCTCCTTGCAAGTTTCAGCCAAAGTTTTGATTGGATAATGTAGTGTGCAGCTAGGTTTGAACTTAGCTTTGATTGGTTCCAAGTTTGGTGTTGAATATTCAAACAAATTATGCCATGAACCAGCCGATTCTTCCATGGTTGTGATTGGATGGTTTAAGGTGCAGCTTGCTAGTTTGTTTCCTTGCTTGTTTGTGATTGGTTTAAGCATATGCAAGACTCCTTCCTATTGGTTAAAGATTTGAGCAGCTTGTCTCTCCATTCTTACGTGAAGAACATTTCTTGAATTTGACATGAGTGCTTGTCACCTCCTTGCTTGTAAGCTACTTGCTTATCACCTCCTTGCTTGAACAAAAATTCAGGTTTTAGTTGCATCTTCAAGCTTTGTTTGAACAATGCAAAGCTCTCTTTGACCTATCTTCAAAGACACCAAGCAACAAACACAAGATACACAACATATATGACATGTCCTAAGGGTTAGTTAAGACTATAAGACATAAGAAGTAGCACTAGTGTGTGCGGAGTTAACAGTGATATGCCATGTCTTACAGAACTAACATGTGACAATAAATGATACATGAAAATATGTTGCGTTGACCCCATCGTGGGCTTATCATTCCCTCCCTCTTGAAAATGATTCATCCTCGAATCTCAACATGGATAGAATAAGGGATAGGGGTTTAGGATGTACACGTATGCTCAACTACACCATAACCAAATAGGAACATGATAATACAAATGGTGAAGGTGAAATAGCTTGGTGCATCCTTATCTTTGAAGAAAGAATAAGGTGTGTACACGCTTTCTAAAATGTTTAGGATGTATTAACAATATGATAACAAAAATTTTAGAACACATACATCCTATCAGATAAAACAACATCCAAAAAACATATTGCAGCATGTTAACACTAAGTGTACAAATCTTACAGACATGTGCAATATTTAGACAAGATGTATCAATTGAGATGACAACAGGCAGACATTCAACAAGATGAGATGAAATAGATATTTCAGAAATAGAATCTTCATCTATACTAAATATGTCATTCAATTCATTAACTAGTTCATCCAAGGATTTATGTTCATTTGTAGCTGAATCTATTTCAATAATGACATCATGATCAAGCTCTACATCAAGTAGACAATCTAGTTCAGCTAACATCAAATCATAAGAATCTAGTTTATCAATGTCATTCTCAACAGAATTACTTACATCAATGTCATCAATGAAATGTACAGGATGTAATTCAGATTGTAACCCAGAAACAAGCATCTCAGCAGAATGCAGATCATGCACAGGGATTTCATTTATATGCATGTCACAACGTAAATCATTTTCAGACTAAGTGTTATCACAATTAACATCATCTATAAGCAAACGACTAACACTTTGGAAATCACCAACAGATTCAAGTGAAGGGTCTTCTTCAGACAGTACACAAGGTTGAACATGCAATTCAGATAAAGGAGTTCCAGTTTCAGGCATGTTGGGGCTAATTTCATACAAACCATCATTCATAGAAATGTCAGATTGCAAGTCTTTGTTCTTTTCAGATTCTATCAATACTTGCACCATGTCTCTAAGTTGAAGCAATGCATTTTCAATATTATCCATAGGCTGACTCAAATTGCTTAACTTAACTGGATTTGGTTTGTCATTTTCAGAATCACAAGAGTTCAGTTCATACCCATCGTTTTGATTAACTTGCCATGGGATTAGGTTTGATTGAACAATCTTTGCCTTTTTATACATGTCACAAAGTGATGAGAATTTTTCATTTAACATGCAATCGGCAATTTCTTTATCTAGACCAGCAAAGAACCTAATCATGCTTAATTCCTCATGTTCTTCAACATAAGCATAGTACAAATCATCAAGCATTTCATTGTAATATGCACTAACGTCTTTATTGCACTGAGAAAGAGTTTGATATCTAGGAGTTTTACATTCCCAATATCCAACCCATAAACCATTCATACGATCAAAGGAGTTCATACGTTTTTCCAGTTCATCATAGTCTCTCCTATGGCATTCAACTCCCCAAATGGTTTTTAGAATCATGTTTAATCAAAACAATCTCAAAAGCCAATTAAAGTATTGACAAGATGCAAATGCTGTACTTTATGTTGACAATTGTTTAAAACAGCAACCTGGACTATTTCTCCTTAGGATTCAAGAAAATCACAGAAGTCAAATTGTTGTTTGGGCTGAAAGAAATCTACGGAGTTGTTTTAAGACAATCCCTCAATTTACTTTACAGCATATGCAATTATCAATTGTAGTAAAGTGAAAGTAAAGACACACAAACAAAGTGCTAGCAAGGGTTTGCTTTAGAAACTTTCAATATTTCAAAACTACAACACTTTGGGGTTTGGTTTGGGCACTTTCTTTCTTTTGAGCTTTGCACAGGGATTTTCCCTTTTTGCAACGTTTAACTTTTGGGCTTTTTCCTCACTTGGCTTTCTTGTGCAATTCTCTCTTGTCTTGCCTCTTACTTGTTGACAAATATTGGCTTTTCTCTCGCGTATTTCTCAATCAAGCTTAATTTTCTTTCTTTGGAGGGTTTTGCTTGATTGTTGTGAGACTACTCCTCACGGCCTACATGAGACATTGCCCACGGCCTTTAATTGCACAAGGTTTGTTGTATTTGGAATTTGAAAGTTCCTCGTACACAACACGGCTAAACACTATGTAGTGGGAGTTCAATTCACAATTACAACAAGTTCAAATTGTATATATTGCAATGTAAGTTCAGAAATTGATCTAAAACAACAATTGGATAGCTCTTTAACAGTGTGGGGTTAAACAATTCCTAATTTTCAGAATGTATCTAAGTCCAACAAGTCGTTTGAAACAATTGAAATCAACAAAAAGATAAAGCTATTAGCATACACCAAGATTTCAAATGAGCTTTAAAAGTGTTGTTCTAATCACACGGTTTTAGGGCACTTATCTTTTTTTTTTGATATAAATGATCTAACTAATCTTAAGTTAGCTAAATGCAACTTAGTTGTGTCTAAATGAAGTTTATAAAGGCTGATTACTAACAACTAATGGGAAATCAGTTTTGATGCTAAGTATGCTAACTTGTTTTGTTTTGTTTTCAAGTGATCCAACCTACTTTGTTTTTGTTTGGTTTTTGTTTGTATGATGCAATCAGATTCTAAACTAAATGATACTAAATGCAAGTGTTTATGTCCTACTTATCAAACGTATAACACTAGGAACTAGGCAGCACACTTAGTTAGCTAAACTACTTGTTTTGATCTTTAGTTTTCGGTTTTGCTTGTGCTAACTAAACAACCAACTAAAACACTTAATCTATGTTGTAAACTAGTTTAACTAAGCTAAATAAGGCAGCATATAAAACGTCTAAACAGTTTGCACACAAATACTAAAAACAGAATTTTAACTACTACAACTTGATGAAAAACTAAACTATCAACTAGTCTATTTTTGTGTTCAAAGTTTTCTGTTTTAAGGAGTCAATTAAGCTACCATTTAAAACTTCTAGATTAGGGTCTAATGAACAATATCTAAGCTAGATTGAACAAGTACAAGCTGGTTACACACGGTTCTAAACTTGAGCTACACAAACAGATTTTAACAACACTAAGTCTAGTCTAAGTTCTTTTTGTAGGGGTTTTCGGTTTTGCCTACTTAACTAAGTTACCAAACTATAGTATACTATCTAACAAGCACTTTAAAACATAAACTAACTACCTAAACAAACAGCAACTAAACGCAATAAAAGTCACTTCAACATACGGTTGGGCAGCAACATTCATATGCAAATTTAATCAATGTAAACATGAATAGAAGACTAACCAAGGCTCTGATACCAATTGATGAGCCAAATGAAGGCTAGAAAACGTTGCCAAGGACTTTGTCTCCTATTCCAAACTGATTTGAATACAAGCCATGTCAAAGAACATCTCAAAGATACCCCTTGATCTTTAACCGTTGTTCTTGGCTCAATTTATGCCAACACCTCTCCCTCTTTGGCACTCCAACACATCTAAAACCTTAATGAGACCCTAAGATGCTGTAAACCAAAAGATGAAGCAAATACTAACAAGTTCTAGGCTAGGAACTTGAAAGAAAACCGTGAGTGGTCTTAAACTTCAACTTGAAATGTTGATAACTCCTCAAGGGAAATTCTGGTTGAAATGTATTGATAAATGGTTGTAGTGTTGTTTGTACATTCAGCTTCCTATGCTATTTCTAACAAATGAAAATGATAAAGAGTACAAGTTTTAATGTACAAAGTACAAGACTAAATGACATGCTTGCTTTGAAAATTTGTTGGAGCAACTTTCGGTTGCAAGAAGCTGGTTGCTTCCCCTTTCTTCTTTGCTTGACTTCAGCCATAATTTGATTGGTTTAAACATTGAGCAGCTTGCTTTGATCTTGGCCTTGATTGGTTGAAAGTGTGGCTTTGAATTTTCAAAAGATTGAAGCTTAATCCAACGTTTCCTCCTTGCAAGTTTCAGCCAAAGTTTTGATTGGATAATGTAGTGTGCAGCTTGGTTTGAACTTAGCTTTGATTGGTTCCAAGTTTGGTGTTGAATATTCAAACAAATTATGCCATGAACCAGCCGATTCTTCCATGGTTGTGATTGGATGGTTTAAGGTGCAGCTTGCTAGTTTGTTTCCTTGCTTGTTTGTGATTGGTTTAAGCATATGCAAGACTCCTTCCTATTGGTTAAAGATTTGAGCAGCTTGTCTCTCCATTCTTACGTGAAGAACATTTCTTGAATTTGACATGAGTGCTTGTCACCTCCTTGCTTGTAAGCTACTTGCTTGTAACCTCCTTGCTTGAACAAAAATTCAGGTTTTAGTTGCATCTTCAAGCTTTGTTTGAACAATGCAAAGCTCTCTTTGACCTATCTTCAAAGACACCAAGCAACAAACACAAGATACACAACATATATGACATGTCCTAAGGGTTAGTTAAGACTATAAGACATAAGAAGTAGCACTAGTGTGTGCGGAGTTAACAGTGATATGCCATGTCTTACAGAACTAACATGTGACAATAAATGATACATGAAAATATGTTGCGTTGACCCCATCGTGGGCTTATCAGGGGCAGTGAGGCCTCTTACACCTACAAGGAGATAACTCCAGTGTATAACAGGCATATTGCAATAAGAAAAAGAGCCAGAGCCTGTGTCAAGAAGCGGTATCCAATCACCAATTTTGTATCATATGGTAGTCTCAGCAACAACATCAAAGCTTTTGTTTCTAGTTTTGACAATACAAAAATCCCAAGGAACATTCAAGAATCCCTAGCATAGCCTGAATGGAGGAAGGCAGTCCAAGAAAAGATATCTGCATTGCTGAAGAATAGAACCTTGTTGTTGATTCCAGTTGTTGAGGGTATAAGACCTATTGGATGTAAGTGGATACTTTCTGTTAAATACAACTCTGATGTCTATAAACAGGTGCAAAGCAAGGTTGTGGCCAAAGGCTTCACTTAAATCTATGGGATTGACTATGAAGAAACATTTGCATCTGTTGCAAAGCTCAACACTATAAGGATTTTATTCACTCTTGCTGTAAACCTTGACTGCCTCTATTCCAACGATATTAAGAATGCATTTCACAATGGTGATTTGGAGGAAGAAGTACACATGCATTTCGCCCTGGTTCATAACTGAGTCCAACATGAATATGGTGTGTAGGCTAAAGAAATATCTCTATGGCTTGAAGCATTCCCCTAGATGTTGGTTTACAAGGTTTAATACTGCTGTCATCTCTCTTGGTTTTACACAATGTCACAGTGACCACACTTTGTTCACTACACATGTTGATTCTGATCACCTTGTTGTTATTTTAGTATATCTTGATGACATTATCTTGACTGGTTACCATTACAATGAGATCATAAAAACCAAGAAGCAGTTGGCTGAATCATTTGAGGTCAAAGACTTAGGCCAACTTAAGTACTTCCTTGGAATGGAAGTATCCAGATCATCATAGGGCATTTGCCTGTCACATAGAAAATATGATCTTGATCTGCTTGAAGATACAGGTATGACCAATTGTATGCCTGCTAGCACACCGGTGGACCTAGGACACAAGAATTAAGAGGTATGGAGCTCTAATAAGACTGATAAGCCAACATATAAAAGGTTTACAGGTAAACTAATATATTTGTCTCATATTAGGCCTGATATATGTTATGGAGTAAATTTTATTAGTCAGTATATGCATGATCCATCTATTGAACATTAAAATATGCCTTAAGAATCCTCAGATATTTGAAATTCTCACCTGGACGGGAACTTTCATTCCAGAAGTCTCAAGATAGGAGCATCAAGATTTTCACAGATTCTGAGTGGACAGGTTCAAAGGATGATATGAGATCCACCTCAGGCTATGCTTCTTACTTATAGGTCAACCTTTGTCACATAGAAAAGCAAGAAGCAGCATGTTGTCTCTAAGAGCAGAGCAGAAGCTGAACTACAAGCATTATCCCTTGGTGTATGTGAAGTAATCTGGATCAACAGAGTGATGTCTGACTTAAAGCTACATGTCAACATGCTCATCCAAGTGTATTGTGATAACATTTTAGCCATTAACATGACTGAAAACCCTGTGCAACATGATAAGTCTAAGCACATTGAGATTGATAGACATTTCCTTAGGGAAAAAATTGAAGAAAAGGTGTTGCAACTTCATTATATTAGATCCAGGGATCATGTGGCTGACATTTTAACAAAGCATGTGGGTGTTACTTTCTTCAAGATACTACTTGGCAAGCCAGGTTGTATCAACATCTACAATCCTAGCTTGAGGGAGAGTGTTGGAATACAAGGCAAATGCATTGAAGACATCACAGAGGCATAATGAAGAAACTGTCCAAGCCAGAAGTTCTTTGGGGCATTTTATCAAACATTTAACTAATTGCGTCAAACATCTTCTTGGTGCTCAATTTATCCGTACTCTTTGAATCAATTTAAGTTGTAATTATGTAGTTGTATAGCTTAATCATTGTTCTAGACAATGATCATCAACTTGATGGTTAATTAGAAGCTTAGCACGCTCATTTGTCCGGCCAACTAGCCATTAGAAGATGTCACTGTCAAGTGACAGTCTAGCCGTTGTAAACTTTGTATAATTCCCCCCCTCCTCTTCATCTGAATACAAGAAGTGTTTTTTCCATTCATGAACTGTTTTTTGTGTGCTAAGTGAGTAAATTTCTCTATATTTCTAGACACTTCCATAACTCTTGAGCACTATAGCAATTATAGACACAACTAGATTCACTTTTACTCAAACCATTTAAGAGAAGTTGCATGGCTTTAGTATTCATACTCAACTTCTTTTTATTATCACTAGTATATTCTTGTTTGTGTTTTACAACCTGTAAGGCAACACCATCAACAGTGGATATTTTTGTTGGACCTGTATAGCACCACTAGAGGGGGGGTGAATAGTGGGTTAGCGGAAATTACACTACAATTACCTTCAAAAAGTTGTTTGAAGACCCCTTTGCCTCTTTAGCCTCAGGTTCTGGAATTTCCAGAAACAGTTCACTGTTTTGAGCGCTTTGGTTGAACCACTTATACACCTGTGCAAGCTCTCAAACTTGGCAGAGATCAAGTTTAGAATGTTTATAGTATGTCATAAAAATTTCAGTCAATTCCAAGCAAGTTTGCACGTTCAAATAAGCAAGATAAGTAAAGTGTGCAATTCTGGCAGTTTCAGGCAGAATGTTAGCTTAACTTCAAACGATGATATCTCAAAATCTACCCGTGCTATTTTGATGAATCTTATGTCAAATTAAACCTTACGATGTCTAGTTTAATTTGATATAAGGCTCACTTCAAGATTCGTAGGATAACCTATTCAAATTGAACAAGTTTTGCACACTGGTCAGAATTGTTCACAGAATGTAGCAACAATTTTGTGAAGACGATTTGAATATGCTAAACTCCTTAGAATTTAGTGATTCTTGCGGCTAATGAAAGCTAACACATTGAAGTATAATATATCCAAAATTCATGCAATTCTAAGACTGTTTGCTTGTTCAATTATGCGTGCCAAGTTAGTGTAATTCTCAGGCAGAAAACAGTAAGTGCAGGAAATAAGTAAAGAACACAAGGAATTATCCTGGTTCGGTCAATGTGACCTACTCCAGTCCCAAGAGACACCTTCTCTTGGATTTCACTAAACACCAAACACCAAAGTCACCTTACAAAGCCAAAGGAAGAAGCTTTTCACCAACTTCTTCAAGAGACTTCACCAAAACAAACAGCAACTAGTTTGTTTCACCTTTGCACCTTTGCACCTTTTGCTCACCTCTAAGGAGTTAGCTTTATACACCAGCTTCTCCCTTACAATATGTCGTTTAAAGGTGTTGAAATGACAAGAAATGAAGAACTATACAATCATAAAGCTTGCTGCAAATGTGTTCTTCAATATAGAAGAATAGAAGAGAAGAATGGAGACAAAGAGCTGAATGTCTTGCTTGCTTTTCTTTTGTTTTTCGTTGGTGCACTTTTACTCTTCACCTTTGAAGCTATTTATAGCCAAGAGGACAGCCTAAAGGCTCCTCAAAGTAGACGTTGGAGCTGGTTGAGAATGGAGAAAAATCAGCACTTTTCTAGCTATCCAAATGAAGCTTATCTTTTGTTGCTTTGAATTGGTCTTCAAACTGAACTTTTATCCTTCATCTTATCCCATTATAGACGTTGGAATGAGGTGGAAAATGACTTCATTTGAACGTTTAAAAGGCAGCTCCCAATCAGCAATGTCCATGTGTAAATAACTTGCCATGTGTGCAGCTGAATTGGCATGTATTTTGAACAAATTTGGCTCCTCATTTTGAACATTAAATGGCCGTTGGAATGTAGCTAAAAGATAGAGAGAATTCAGCTAAGCCTTTGAATTTGACTTGGTCTTCAATCATATAGCCGTTGCATGGCATTGGTTGAGAAACTTTTGCTTCAAATTTGCTACATTGTAGGACTTGTTTTTGTCACACATTATAACCTGAATCTTGACCATATAACATACGAAATTTTTCTTCATTTTTGAGCCAAAATAGCCGTTGAAAACAGCTCAAGAATAGTCACTTGAGATCAGCACCAAAATAGGGTTTGTTTCAACTTGCCTTGACTTGTTCAAAAGCTGAAAGTTTTGTGCGCCAATATCCGTCAATATCCGTGTGCACACATATAATATATAGTCATTTATGTCTTCAACATGTAGCATAGAATACCATATGAAGAATGCCAAGAATTCCAAGAAAACCATATATGTGATAACCATAAGAATTCCATTTGAGATACCATGCTGCCCATTTCCATAAATATAGGGCACGTACCATATGTGACATAAACACATATAAACATCATATAAACAATATATAACACGTTAGAAGATCCATTGGCAAGTGAAGAGACCAGAATACCCCTTAGCACAAAAATAGGAATTTTGTCCTAGGATGAACCTAGACATGGTGCTGCTCCAGATTCATTTTTGCCATGATGTGACATGACTTATAAATGTGTCATATGATCATATAAATCAGTTGGAAGAAGACCAAATAAGAATGAGAAGTCCAAATGGTGAAATTACCAAAATAACCCTTATAAAGATCAATAAGCTTCACCACCGTGTCAAGTCAGTTTTTATCCGTGTCAAGCATGCTTTTCCTCAGCCAATTAGATTCTAAATTGAATAAGGATCATGTGGGCTTTTGAATGACTCAATTTGGAGTTCATTTGCTCAAGATATGAACCAAAACCTGCAATAGAATACTAAACCGAGCAATTTGCCTTATATTGTAAGTCATGTGACTTCAAGGCTTGGTTAGATCATATAATTAACATGTATTGGCATATATATCATCTAAGATCAGTTTGAACATGTCTTGATTTAGACATGTGATTGAATTGGCCAAGTTCAATCTCATGATCTTAATCAAACTTGTTCAATCTTGATTCATTCAATCAATTTCACATTTAGCTCATAAATTCAATCTCATGCACACATATACTTTAAACGTTACACACACATACATGCTCACATATGCATTTTGCAATATATCACAACAATCTACATGCTCACATATGCATTTTGCAATCATTCAAACATGATATATCACAACAATCTCCCCCTTTTGATGATTTGCAAAATTACCCCACATATGTGTATATTAAGCATCTAAATCAAGTATAAGCTGCTCCCCCTTAATGTGTATTAAGCATCTAAATCAAGTATAAGCTGCTCCCCCTTAATGTGTTATCTCCCCCTTAACATGATATACATATATCTCTCCCCCTTAATTTTGTAAATTATGCAAAAGACTGAACTATGTGCACGGTGTAGTAGTCAGGTGTGAGCAATTAATCCAAGTCTTGCACGTAAATGCTCAAAGATAGCTTGATTAAGGGGTTTAGTGAATATGTCAGCTACTTGTTGATCAGTTCTAACATGTTCAATGTGTATATGTCCAAGATTAACATGATCACGGAGAAAATGATAACGTACTTCTATATGCTTTGCCTTAGAGTGTAGTACAGGGTTTTTAGACAAATTTATAGCACTTGTACTATCACAATAGATGGGGATATTATTTACTTGTATTTCAAAGTCTGAAAGTTGTTGTTTAATCCATAATAGTTGAGTACAACATAGACTTAAAGCCATATATTCTGCTTCAGTAGTAGAAAGTGCAACACTAGATTGTTTCTTTGAAAACCAAGATATTAGTGAGTTTCCTAGGAATTGACATGTTCCACTAGTGCTCTTTCTATCTACTCTACATCCACCATAATCTGCATCTGAATATGCATGTAGACTTAGACTAGATTGTCTATCATACCATAAGCCTAATGTTGGTGTATGTTGAAGATATCTAAATATTCTTTTTACAGCTTTAAAGTGTGACAACTTAGGCATACTTTGAAATCTTGCACACATACATACTGCAAACATAATATCAGGTCTACTAGCAGTTAGATATAGCAATGAACCAATCATAGACCTATATAGTTTTTCATCAAATGCAACACCATTTTCATCTTTGTCTAATTTTGTTGAAGTACACATTGGTGTTGGAGATGGTTTCAAGTTTTCAAAGTTGAATTTCTTTATCATATCTCTTATGTATTTGGTTTGATTGATATGTATACCACTTGATGTTTGTTTTATTTGCAAGCCTAAGAAATAGTTTAATTCACCAACCATAGACATTTCAAACTCAGACTTCATACAATCTTCAAAGTCTTTTACTAAGTTAGGATTAGTTGAACCAAAGATTATGTCATCTACATATATTTGTATTACAAGCAAATCTTTGTCTTTCTTTTTCAAGAATAAGGTACTATCTATGGTTCCTCTTTGAAAGTTGTTACTTAGTAAAAAGTTGGCAAATCTTTCATACCATGAACGGGGGGCTTGTTTCAAACCATATAAGGCTTTCTTAAGTTTATATACATGATTAGGGTTCTTTGGATCTTCAAAGCCTGGTGGTTGTTTAACAAAAACTTCTTCTTGGATATAGCCATTTAAGAATGCACTCTTAACGTCCATTTGGAATAGTTTGATGTTATTATAACATGCAAAAGCTAATAAGAGGCGTATGGATTCTAATCTTGCTACGGGGGCAAATGTTTCATCGTAATCAATACCCTCTTCTTGATTATATCCTTGAGCTACAAGTCTTGCTTTATTTCTTACTATAACCCCTTGTTCATTCATTTTGTTCCTAAACACCCATTTAGTTCCAATGATTGATTTATCCTCGGGTTTAGGTACTAAATCCCACACATTGTTTCTTTCAAATTGGTTTAACTCTTCATGCATTGCATCTATCCAATATGCATCGTTTAATGCATCATTCACATTCTTAGGTTCAATTTGGGATATAAGTGCATGCCATTGATCATATTCATTAGGATCTATTTGCCTACGTGTTCTAACCCCTTGATTTACATCTCCTATGATAAGTTCTTGAGGATGCTTTTGTTTATCTCTTATTTGCCACCAATTACTTGGTTGTGCATCTTCAATAGGTTCATGATGTTCAATAGGTTGGTTAGGCACATTTTCTTCATTATGTTCTTGTGTAGGGGGAGTTTGAACTTCATGCATTTCAAGAGTTTGATTTGGTGTTTCAATTTGTTCATTTGTAGGTGGTAGGATAAGTTCATCTTCATCATGAAGTATTTGATCATTTGGTACATAGATTTCATGTTGATTACTTGTTTGGAGATATGCATTTTCATTGAACTTCACATGTATAGATTCAACTATTTTTCTTGTTTGTGCATTATAACATCTATATGCTTTAGAGTTCATTGAATATCCCACAAATATATGTTCATCAGACTTAGGATCAAACTTATCTAAGTTATCTTTTGTGTTCAATACAAAGCATTTACAACCAAAGACTTTTAGATAGTTTACTTTTGGGAGTCGTCCATTTAAGATTTCAAATGGTGTTTTGTTCAATTTCTTTCTTATTGATAGTCTGTTGATCATATAACTTGAAGTGTTTACTGCTTCAGCCCATAAGAATTTAGGTACTTTGTTTTCTACCATCATTGTTCTTGCTACTTCTTGAATAGTCCTATTCTTTCTTTCAACTACACCATTAAGTTGAGGAGTTCTTGGTGGGGAGAATTCATGTTTTATACCCTTTTCATTACAGAATTTGATTAATTCACTATTTTTAAACTCACCACCTCTATCACTCCTTATCTTAATAACATGTGATTCATGTTCATTTTCAAGTTGTCTAATTAGATTAGTTATAGATGATGCACTTTCATCTTTTGAAGCAAGAAACAATGTCCAAGTATATCTTGAGAAATCATCAACTATTACACATACATAATAACTTCCACCTAAGCTTCTTGTTCTACATGGACCAAATAAGTCTATATGCAAGAGTTCTAGTATTCTTGATGTTGTGACCTCGGTTTTAGGCTTAAGGGATTCTCTAACATGTTTGCCTTTGATACAAGATTCACATAGTTGAAAATCATTCAAGTTAAGTTTAGGCAATCCTTTAACAAGACTTTTAGCGTGTAGTTTTTCTAAGGTTGATATACCAATGTGTCCTAAACGTCTATGCCAAAGATTGGGATCAGATTCATGTGAAACAAGACATTTTGTGTTACTACTTAGCATATCATCCATGTTAAGCACATATATGTTTCCTTCACGTTTTCCTTTTAACACAACTTGATTGTTTTTATCCATTATCTTACAAGAGGTGGAGGAGAAGAGAACATTCAAGTTGTTGTCACATAGTTGAGAAACACTTAAAAGCTCAAAGGTTAAGTTACTTACAAGTAGGACGTTTTTGATCTCAAACTTGTTTGGATCACCAACCTTGCCTTTGCCAATTATTTGGCCTTGGTTGTTGTCTCCAAAGGTAACTTTGCCACCTTTTGCAACGTTCTTAAGTGTGCTAAACAAATTTTTGTTGCCCGTCATATGTCTTGAGCAACCACTATCAACTATCCAATTGGTTTTGTTCTTTTCATCTTCTTTGTTGTTATAACCAGCAACTTGTCTTTCTTTGATGTTATGTACCTACAAATGTAAATAACAACTTAGGTACCCTTTGATTTTGGGTCCTTTCAAGGTTAGACAAGTTAAGTTCATGTTAGTGTACCTTTAGGTACCCAAACTTGAACAACCTTTCTTGGTTTTGAAATGTTAAAATCATGTTGCATATAATGAACAAATAGTGGATTTTGATACATAGAATATGATGGAAAAGGGGCTGCACATTTATGTCTAGTTGAATAAGTATTGTAAGTTCTATATGCATTTGAATGTTGCCATGTATATGAGTTATATCTTGGCCGTGTATAAGCATTGAATTTAGGCCGTGTATTGTAAACTGATTTAGGCCGAGAGTATGTCATGTTCTTCACATAAGCATGTTGTTGCATATAAGGCATAACTTGAGCAGATTTCATACTACTTTGTTTAGGCATTCTTGTATACATGTAAGCATGGTTTCTAGGTGTATTTGCCTTCCTATATGTTGATGCATTTTGCAATCTTTGTGATGAAGGTGGTGTGGGCAGAATAGGTTCATTTCTAAATGCATTTGGCCTATATTTCTTGTTGGTTGAAGATGATACAAATGTTGTTTCCTTAGGTGTGTATTCAGCTTCTTTAACATATCCAAGACCTTGTTTGTCATTTCCATGCTTTTGAGATGCAATAAGAGTGTCTAACATGTTGGAACCATTCTTAAATTGTTCTAAAGATTTGTTCAAGTCTAGGTTGCATGCTTTTAATGATTCAAATTCAGTTTGTATTTCATGTAATTTAGACTTTAAAACGTTGAAATCAACACATTGCACGCATTGCACATTTTCATGTTTGTTCTTAAGTTCCTTAATCTGATTTTGCATTGAACTAATAGTGTTAGATGATTCAAGTTGAAGAACTTCTAGTTGAGAAGTTAGATTCAAGTTAGACGTCTCTAACTTGTTCTTCTCCTCAACTATTCTTTTCTTCTCCTTGGATAGCTTCTTATATCTATCATGCAACTTTTCTAATTCATCCAACAATTCATCTTGAGTAAAATCACATTCGGAGTCAGAATCGAATGTTACCTCATTTGTAGACTTTGAAGCCAAACATGTTTGTGCAACTTCAGGTTCTTCCTCGGATTCGGATGAAGATGTGTCATCCCAAGTGCTTGCCTTAAGAGCTTTCTTCCTCCTTTGCTTAGGTTCTACTCTAGTTTGTGTCCTTGTCTTTTCATCCATGTCACGGTTTTTGTTCTTGTTTGGACAATCATATGATATGTGTCCTTGTTTGCCACATTCATAACACTTAAGTTCTTTATCATACCATTTACCATCTTGTTTGTTAGATTTCACATTGATAGGGGCAGCTGATTTTGCTTGTCTTTTAGTTGGTCTTTTCTTGAAAAACTTCCTTAAACGCCTAGCTAACAACATTATGTCTTCTTCATCACTTTCATCATCACTTTCATACTCGGCTTGATTAGATGATTCGGGTTCATTTGTTACAAATGCAAGTGATTTAGACTTGTTCTTAGTTTCAGCCTTTCTTATATTCAATTTGTTTTCATAAACTTTTAAAGAGCCTATCAATTCATCAAGTTTTATTTGAGAAAGATCTTTGCTTTCTTCAATGGCACTAACTTTGGCATCCCATTCAATTGGCAAACTTCTCAAAACTTTTTGCACTTTTTCTTTCATCAAAAACGTTTTACCAAGGGATTCAAGTGAGTTGTATAAGTTTGTAAGCCTTAAATCCATATCAACAATTGATTCATTAGGCAGTAAATGGAATGATTCAAGTGTAGTCATTAACATGTTAATCTTTGATTCCTTTACTTGATTAGTTCCTTCATGCTTCATTTCAAGACATTTCCACATATCCTTTGCACTTAAACATGAAGAGACATAGGCAGATTCACTCCTACTTAACCCATTCAACAATAATTGCATTGCTTTAGCATTAAGACTCATTTTCTTTTTATCTTCATCACTCCAATCTTTTCTATATTTCTCAACTTCTTGTGATAAGCCATCAATTATAACATGCTTAGTAGGCACATAAGATCCATCTTCAATGATAGACCACAAGTCTATATCAATAGCCATTAAGAACAATTTCATCCTAAGTTTCCAATGACTAAAGTTTTCTCCATCAAAAAGAGGTGGTCTTTGTGTGGACATGCCTTCTAATTCTATTTTCATGTGTGACTTAGACATGCTTCTTAGTGTGTGAGAAAACGTTTAAAACACTTATAAGAAGGAAAGAAAGTGTCACCTTGTTGTAGATACCAAATATGAAGAATATAAGAAAACCAGAAAATTTCCAGCAACTTTGCAACTTGGAGTGTAAACTGTTTTCAGCTCAAATAAGAATATGGTGCTCAACCTTGCTCTGATACCACTTGTTGGACCTGTATAGCACCACTAGAGGGGGGGGTGAATAGTGGGTTAGCAGAAATTACACTACAATTACCTTCAAAAAGTTGTTTGAAGACCCCTTTGCCTCTTTAGCCTCAGGTTCTGGAATTTCCAGAAACAGTTCACTGTTTTGAGCGCTTTGGTTGAACCACTTATACACCTGTGCAAGCTCTCAAACTTGGCAGAGATCAAGTTTAGAATGTTTATAGTATGTCATAAAAATTTCAGTCAATTCCAAGCAAGTTTGCACGTTCAAATAAGCAAGATAAGTAAAGTGTGCAATTCTGGCAGTTTCAGGCAGAATGTTAGCTTAACTTCAAACGATGATATCTCAAAATCTACCCGTGCTATTTTGATGAATCTTATGTCAAATTAAACCTTACGATGTCTAGTTTAATTGGATATAAGGCTCACTTCAAGATTCGTAGGATAACCTATTCAAATTGAACAAGATTTGCACACTGGTCAGAATTGTTCACAGAATGTAGCAACAATTTTGTGAAGACGATTTGAATATGCTAAACTCCTTAGAATTTAGTGATTCTTGCGGCTAATGAAAGCTAACACATTGAAGTATAATATATCCAAAATTCATGCAATTCTAAGACTGTTTGCTTGTTCAATTATGCGTGCCAAGTTAGTGTAATTCTCAGGCAGAAAACAGTAAGTGCAGGAAATAAGTAAAGAACACAAGGAATTATCCTGGTTCGGTCAATGTGACCTACTCCAGTCCCAAGAGACACCTTCTCTTGGATTTCACTAAACACCAAACACCAAAGTCACCTTACAAAGCCAAAGGAAGAAGCTTTTCACCAACTTCTTCAAGAGACTTCACCAAAACAAACAGCAACTAGTTTGTTTCACCTTTGCACCTTTGCACCTTTTGCTCACCTCTAAGGAGTTAGCTTTATACACCAGCTTCTCCCTTACAATATATGTCGTTTAAAGGTGTTGAAATGACAAGAAATGAAGAACTATACAATCATAAAGCTTGCTGCAAATGTGTTCTTCAATATAGAAGAATAGAAGAGAAGAATGGAGACAAAGAGCTGAATGTCTTGCTTGCTTTTCTTTTGTTTTTCGTTGGTGCACTTTTACTCTTCACCTTTGAAGCTATTTATAGCCAAGAGGACAGCCTAAAGGCTCCTCAAAGTAGACGTTGGAGCTGGTTGAGAATGGAGAAAAATCAGCACTTTTCTAGCTATCCAAATGAAGCTTATCTTTTGTTGCTTTGAATTGGTCTTCAAACTGAACTTTTATCCTTCATCTTATCCCATTATAGACGTTGGAATGAGGTGGAAAATGACTTCATTTGAACGTTTAAAAGGCAGCTCCCAATCAGCAATGTCCATGTGTAAATAACTTGCCATGTGTGCAGCTGAATTGGCATGTATTTTGAACAAATTTGGCTCCTCATTTTGAACATTAAATGGCCGTTGGAATGTAGCTAAAAGATAGAGAGAATTCAGCTAAGCCTTTGAATTTGACTTGGTCTTCAATCATATAGCCGTTGCATGGCATTGGTTGAGAAACTTTTGCTTCAAATTTGCTACATTGTAGGACTTGTTTTTGTCACACATTATAACCTGAATCTTGACCATATAACATACGAAATTTTTCTTCATTTTTGAGCCAAAATAGCCGTTGAAAACAGCTCAAGAATAGTCACTTGAGATCAGCACCAAAATAGGGTTTGTTTCAACTTGCCTTGACTTGTTCAAAAGCTGAAAGTTTTGTGCGCCAATATCCGTCAATATCCGTGTGCACACATATAATATATAGTCATTTATGTCTTCAACATGTAGCATAGAATACCATATGAAGAATGCCAAGAATTCCAAGAAAACCATATATGTGATAACCATAAGAATTCCATTTGAGATACCATGCTGCCCATTTCCATAAATATAGGGCACGTACCATATGTGACATAAACACATATAAACATCATATAAACAATATATAACACGTTAGAAGATCCATTGGCAAGTGAAGAGACCAGAATACCCCTTAGCACAAAAATAGGAATTTTGTCCTAGGATGAACCTAGACATGGTGCTGCTCCAGATTCATTTTTGCCATGATGTGACATGACTTATAAATGTGTCATATGATCATATAAATCAGTTGGAAGAAGACCAAATAAGAATGAGAAGTCCAAATGGTGAAATTACCAAAATAACCCTTATAAAGATCAATAAGCTTCACCACCGTGTCAAGTCAGTTTTTATCCGTGTCAAGCATGCTTTTCCTCAGCCAATTAGATTCTAAATTGAATAAGGATCATGTGGGCTTTTGAATGACTCAATTTGGAGTTCATTTGCTCAAGATATGAACCAAAACCTGCAATAGAATACTAAACCGAGCAATTTGCCTTATATTGTAAGTCATGTGACTTCAAGGCTTGGTTAGATCATATAATTAACATGTATTGGCATATATATCATCTAAGATCAGTTTGAACATGTCTTGATTTAGACATGTGATTGAATTGGCCAAGTTCAATCTCATGATCTTAATCAAACTTGTTCAATCTTGATTCATTCAATCAATTTCACATTTAGCTCATAAATTCAATCTCATGCACACATATACTTTAAACGTTACACACACATACATGCTCACATATGCATTTTGCAATATATCACAACAATCTACATGCTCACATATGCATTTTGCAATCATTCAAACATGATATATCACAACAATTTTCGATGGAAAAAAGGACCATCTTCTATTATAAACCATAGGTCTATGTCAATAGCCATTGAAAAATTTTCATCCGAAGTTTCCATTGATTAAAGGACTCACCATCAAAAATTGGAGGCCTTTTCCTTGACATGCTTTTCTTGCTCAGTTTTGTGGCTAGTGGATGCCATCTCACAAAGATTGTTGGATCTTTTTGTTGTGAGGTCAACCTCACTCTGATACCACTTGTAGGACCTGTATGGCACCATTAGATTTGGGGGGGGGGGG
>AP025057.1:8789359-8923406 GCA_036186865.1 Eustoma russellianum | reverse complement strand
TTTGGGGGGGGGGGTTGAATAGTGAGTGCGGAAAAATTGGTTTTTAAAAATGTTTATTGACCAATACTCACTTCTGAAAACATATTCTCTTTTCAGACCCTGTTTTTGAATAATTAAATAAATAGGTTCTTGACGTCTAAAATTCGTGGAATTCTGTCACACTGTACTTTAAGATGTTATATATATATATCATATAAAGTTGAGATCAAAATTCAAAGTCTAAAGCCCTTAAAAACCGTTTTTGATTGAACCCTGTCAATCAATGAAAAACTTTTCCTTATAATGCAAAATTAATTCCCAATTAATGAAAACTCCAAATGATCTGAAAATTTGATGAAATATCCCTTAACATGTTTAGTCTAATGGGATGAAACAATTTTGCAAAATTCTTTTGGAAAGTATATCAACCACGTAGATGTTCTCAACTTCTACCAGTTTGAAAATCAGATTGCAGTAGTCTCCGAACTTTAAATTCTTGGATGACTTATACTTATCTAAATTCATTGAGACTTGTCTTAAATTAAATCTAAGACCTTTATCTACGTCTCTGCAAAATTTAGTGATATTTGAAAATTGTTTGCTAATATTTTCAGCTGGTTTGAAAACGTTACAAAAATAGTACTGAAAGCAAAAGTAAGGACGCACATATTTTTATACTGGTTCAGTCAATGTAGCCTACTCCAAGGACACCTTACTCGGTATTCACTAATCAGCAAAGTCACCTTAGAACAAGGATGGTTGGAGTTATACACCAACTCCTTTAATGTCTAACCCTTTTACAGCAATCATAACAACAATCACCAAAATCACTATCACCTCATTAATGAAGGTTTGATCGCATCTTGATCAACCTTTTACAAGTATGAAATGTGTAAGGGTGGTTTGTGCAAGAGAAGAAGATAAGAGATGAAGAGAATTCTTGTTTTTCACATGATAGCTTATAGAATGTGTGTCATGTTTGCATTTGATCTTCCTCCTCTTTTTTGTATGATGATGCACGCCCCCTAAAGCTTAGAAGAGTCTTGAAAAATGTCTTGAATGCTCTTAGAATATATCTTGCAAATCCTTGTGACATACCTTTGCTTATCTAGCGAGATATGATTGGACAAGTGATATGCCTTTGCTTTGTTGTCACTCTATGATTGGTTCTTCATTAAGCCACCTTGGCACTTAATATGTGACATGGGTAATCATTAAAAATCGGAAAATGATTTGAATTTTGAATGTCTTGATTCCCCAATCAACCATTAGTGTGATGTCTTCTCATTTTTTGGAAGGATTTTGTGTCTTGAGAGACCTTCCAAAAATCGGCAACATGCTGAAAATTTCAGCATTGTTTTTGAAACTATTGAAACATTATCTTGTATCTTTGATCTCCATAAATTTTTTAATTCTTTTGTAGATCATTCTCCACCAATCATAGTGCAAGATAAACTCCACCTAGGCTCCATGTAGGCACCAATCAGCCGCCCACTTCATGCGCACGTGTGCTGAAAATGGTTTTGAATGTTCAATGAATAATAATGTAGCAACTTCATAGAAAGTGTAAATTTCAATCAATATTTAACCTTGCCTTCCAGAATACTCTAAGATAGGCCTTGTAAAACATGTCTAGGTACATGTCACAACATGTCAAAAATCGTGCCCCTTTAGTATAGAGTGAATATGAATTTTCGAATTTCGTCGATTGCTCGATTTTTCTCCAATTGATTATAAACCCTTTAGACATGTAAAATGTGATATACACCATATAGTATACAAAAAATGTATAATCTCAACTCCATATAGCGTACGGAATTCAGCCATGAAGGTGCAACATTTTTAAATTTGAAGTCCAAAGAGAATAAGGAAAATTATGAATAATTTATATATGTAACTATGGTATGACTTTGGTCTTGAATATTTAATGTGGTGCACACAATTGTGAGATGCTTGTAGTGTATATTGTCCGGCCATCTTTGTATGGTGAGTTTAGGATGTGTCGGTGAAGGTTCGGTAGTCATTTGATGTGGCAATTTTCGGTTTACGAACTTTTGACGTTTCGATGTATTTTTGGAAAATCAATGACATGGAATATATGATGTGGAATATCTTGGATATGTATATACACATAATATGACGTGTATATGATTGCTTGACATTGATGACGTGTCTTTGAAATGCTGGGATAGAAGAATATAGCTTGACATCTTGAGAAAAGAAACATCGTTTTTTTTGATGAAAAGTGGTCATGCCCCCACATTTTATTTATAGACCCTCACTTATGGCGGAGGAAAACTATGTATGTATGAATACAAATGATATTCCAAAGCAAGAGAATGTAACAACTATGAGGACCAAATACATAACAATGTAGCCGTAGAAACAATGAGTGTAGGTAATGATGTCCACCGCTGATATGATATGCCTTATTAAAACCTTGGCAAACAAAACCACCCTTGTGGATAACTTGAGAAAAGAAACATATATATATATATATATATATATATATATATATTTATCGAAAGAAAATTTTATTAAAAGCCTCACTTATGGCAGAGGAAAACCATATTACAATCATCATCGTATGAGAATAAGTGAAATAAAGAGCTAATAATGGTGTATCTCCAGTCGTATATGATATGTCGCATTAAAACCTTGCCAAGTAAAACCACCCTTGTGGATAAAACATTGGCAAAAGAAAAAGCATACATATTTATATGACTGGCATTGATACTGAAGCTATAGAAACATGAATACATGGATGTAATTATGGTATAATAAAAAACGCTATCGGTCCGTTGGCGTTGGGGATCGGTGGATGATGTTGAAGGATCTCGACTTGATCTTGTTGAATCCACGTTGACATGTACCTCGTCAAAGTGCAAGGAAGCAGACATAACAATGGCAATGAGAAATGAAATGATAGCATATGCAATGGCCAAATTCATACCCAAGTCGCCCTGGCTCAGTTCAAGCCAAGGCAACGACATCTTCTTCTAGCCACCGAGCAATATAGTCCTGCTATACTGGCATGTGACATTAGTACTTGTGGATTTCCTCGTCAATGATATGTGCATTGATGTCCACCATAACAAAAGAAACACAAGACAAAGTGATTCATATGAAACGATAACGTGGAATGGCGCATGAATAATAAGTAGCACATAAAAAGAAAACACACCAGCGTTGCCTGTGTTCGAAAACACAGACAACGACAAGGGTGCATAGCCGATGTAATGTCCGACATGTTTCAGTGCCGAAGCTGGATTTGAAGGCTGTGGGTGCCGGGTTTCCTCATCCGTAGCATACATCAGGAGGAACCATGCACATGTAAGGGGGAAAACAGCTTTAAAAGGGATTACAGAGCATAACAAAAACCGTATGACCAATGGAGTACAAAGCATACCGAGTCTGCCTACACCCCGCAGGATACAGGCAGAAGGATTAAATGAATGCCAATCCATTTGGAAGACTTGATTAAGGGACGCGCAAATGAGCTGTGGAGAAATCCAATGAAATGGAGCCACGCACTAATGGAGGAAGACTGCGAGAGGTGAAAACTTGCGTGCTTGGGTTCAACATTGGATGTTGAGCAAGATAGTGAGCAGCCATATTTGCCTCCCTATATATGCAAAAAGTCTAGTCGATGAAGATATGTTAAAGTATGTAGCAAGCGAAGATAGTAATTCCCATGAACCAGACATGGTCGCGAGAGGCGGGATAGCAGTTGCGAACAATCCGTCTCTAGAATGATTGAGCGATACAGTGGAAGAAAGTATAATAATCCAAAGACTGCAGACTGTATCTCACCATTTAGAGGTGTACTTGGTGGAAGTCGGAAAGAGATTGTCCCCACACATGAGCCAACGTGATCACACAAAATAGCACCCCTGCACAATAATGTCTGCCTACCGCCGCATCTATATTTAATTTCAATCTACCTGAAGGCGGAGTACGCCAACGCACCGATATAGGGCGTGGCAGCTGAGGCGAGGGAAACCAAGCAAACTGCTGCAAAGGTCCAGCCGCTAGTTTTGATCCAGCAATTGTTTTGCTCCATATAGAAATGTCATAGTTGATAGATGCCCGAAGGGCTGACACAGAGAAAGTAAGCTTATAACCGTATATTAACAATGCATAAGAGCGCCATGTATTGTACACTATAATCGATGGAACGACAATCTTTATAGCCCCAGGGAGAGATGAAAAAGAAGACCGGTACCACCATGATAGAAGATATTGGCGAAGATGCAATGATGATGGTGGGGGACAATGCAACTCACAAGCAAAGTAATGCCAAAGAAAACGAACTCGCGAGCAGTATATAAATATATGATCTACTATGGCTGATGCTACCTTACAGAATGGGCATTGCGATGGCCGTGAAGCATTATACCTTCCAATGTAGTCCTCAAATGGTAGAGCCGAATGAAAAACGCGCCACAAAAAAATTTGTGTGACAGGTGAATGATGTTTGAACCATATAAATTTTGCCGAGAGCATTGTAGGACTGGATTCTCGGCAGACATCGTATGCCAAACACAAAGAGAATTCTCCTGATGCCGTGGGAAGCCAGCTGAGATGGACCCCCTGCCCCTCAGTCTGGGCAAGGCAGATTGAGTGAATACGACAAATAATCCTCCAAATGGGTGAGTCAGGCAAACGAGGAACATAATCTCCACGTCTACCATATTTGGCATGCATATACTTGCTCCAAAGGGTAGAATGCAGCTGATATGACCACCATATGCGACAATGATAGGCTTATTGAAGCGTGCGAAGGTCACGGAGTCCCAGTCCTCCCTCTTCACGCGGCTTGGTGATAGCTTCCCAGGCAACCCAATGATGTCGTCGTCCCCAATAAAATGCTGTCATCTTCCTATTTATTGTTTTGATCACCGACTTTGGGAGGGCTCCAGCTGCTAGAATATGTAATAGTAGGGCCGAAATGACTGAGCGAAGCAAGACAAGACGACCAGCAGAAGAGAGAAATCGGGAATGCCAGCTCTGAAGCCGGTTGTCTACATGTTGTAATAACAGAGTGCAATATCGAGAGCGGTTGATTCCCTTATGCAGATGAGAACTAAGATATCAAAATGGTAAACCAGAACATTGCACACTCAGGAGAGTCGCAAACCTGCGGCGCTGATGAGTAGTTATGGCCGAAGATGGAATTAAACTGCTCTTTTGATAGTTAACTTTCTGACTAGAGGCAGCCTCATATTGCATTAAGAAAGCATGAAAACGTTGTAACTTTCTCTGTGTGCCGCTTCAAAAAGACCAAAAGATCATCCGCATAGGCCAAATGCGTAATTGTAAAAGGGACTCTGCCGAGACGGAAGGGCTGTATTGCTCCAGATGAAACCAGTGATTTTAAACCTCTAATGAAGCCCTCAGAGGATAGAATGAAAAGTAGGGGAGATAAAGGGTCACCTTGTTTGACCCTTCTATATGACCGAAACGTGGCAGACGGTTGCCCATTAATTAAGACCGATAATGTTGTTGCACGTAAATGGTTCAAAATTATCCGAATGAAGAAGCCAGAAAAACCGAAGTTGTGCAGGAGAAGTTCCAGATATCCCCAGCTGACCCTATCAAATGCCTTCATCATATCGAGCTTCAAACACAGCTGAGAGCGGCCCTTATCTAGCATATGTATCATCTCACGTGCCATTAACACCTGTGTGGAAATATCCGAGCCTGGTAGGAAGCCCGTCTGCTCAGGTGATATTAATTTTGGAAGCAGTGTATTCATAATTTGTGTACATACTTTACTCAGAAAATTTGTCAGGCAGATTGGGTGAAAGTCACTGAATGTTGTGGGTGACTGCTTCTTGGGAATCGAGGTGATTAAGGCACTAGACATCACAAAAGGCTGGGGAACACCGAGAAAGAATTCCTGCACCGCTTTAAGAACATCAGCATGTATGACTGACCAGCAAGAACGATAAAACTTACCATTGAAGCCATCTGGTCCTGCTGCGCTTTGAGGGTCTAAATGCCAAACTGTCTCTTTAACCTCGTCTTCCATAGGCAGTTGTGTAAGTATGTAGTTATCATCTGCAGTCACCAACCATGGGATATGGCATAGAATTGTGTCATAATTATGCGTTGTCTCGCGTGCAAAAAGGATAGTATAGAATGTCACCTCTTCATCCATTATTGATTCGGGTGTGGTGCATTGCTCCCCAGTGGCTGTGTTAATTTGCTGGATGCGTAGTTGCATCCTCAGCCCTTTGACAATAGAGTGATAGTAACGCGTGTTTGCATCACCTTCTTTTAACCATCGTACTCGCGCTTTTTGTTTCCAAAACTGTAGTTCATATGTAGAGGCCCGTAGATACTCAGCTTTTGCCCTATGGTATTCCATTCGATTTTCGTCCGAAGGGTCCGTGTCCCAGATGCCCTCAGTGCGAGTGAGATTCGTTTCAGCTTGCATGATGTTGGTAAATATATTGCCAAAAATTTCTTTATTCCATCGCTGGATGTCCTTCCTTAGGCGGAATAATTTTGTATAGAAACCGTACATACCTCCTGTGGTAGAATAAGATGTCCATGCATTCTTCATATAAGTATGGAAATCTGGATGTAAAAGCCATGCATCCAGAAAGCGAAAAGGGCGGTAGCCCTCGGGCAAATGCTGTTGACATATGAATAATAAGGGCGAGTGATCCGAGGAAGCACGCGATAGATGTGTAAGCTACATATCGTCAAACACATCATGAAAGGAAGAATTGACAAATAACCAATCCAATCTCCTGCGGACTTGTCCAAGTCCCCTGCCATCAACCCAAGTAAAACGCGGAACTTTAAACTGTGGCGCCATCAGAGAGCAAGTTTCAATGCAATCATTGAAATCCTACAGTGCTGTTAGAGAGGGGTGCGAGCGACCATCATGATCTTCAAGGGAGCGAAAAGTATTGAAGTCACCTCCAACTATCCACGGTAAAGTGAAATTTTCCGAAAATGTACATAATGAATGCCGTAATGTACGACGTAAGGGCGGAGTGTGTTTGCCATAGACCACCGATAGGACAAAAGTAAACTGTAGGGGCCGATAGAGAAGGGTGAAGTGTACCACTTGTTCTTGTTCATATCAAATGATGCAGTCTAGGCATAGAGGCACGCATGCCTCTTATATTCCATATTAAAACATTCATTGAGAAAGGGTAGTGTTACTTCCCTGGATGGTGTGGAAGCACTGCGTGTAAGGATAGTGGAAGGGGGCAATGGCGGCAAATCTTTCCTTGTACGACGCTTACGACGAGGAACCACGGGAATAAATTCCGCAGTCTCTGTGGGTTCCTGTAAACGTGATATCAAAATATCCACTTCCGGGGATGGAGGGATTAACTGCATACGCCGGATCACATCTTCAGGAACATTCGGCATATCTGAGGTTTGATCGGCTACAGGCAGCTCATTATTTGAAGAATGGCCCAAGTCGCAATGATCCAAATTATCCTGCAGTGGAGGATCTGTAGCCCCGGTAAAAAAATCTGCATTCAGGTCACTGATTGGATCATGAGGAGGTGCCATAGTGAAAGTTTCAGTCGAAGAAATATCACATGTATCGGTGGTAACAGCTCTTGAAGGTACATCCAGCTGCGGCTCAGAAGTATCCTAGGAAAGAACTATCAATGGAGGTTCAACTGGAGGGTTGGAACTGGTTTTTTCTTTACCGGTGTCTATCGCTGCGTAGGCGGGCGAGGTGGTGGAGGCGGCGGCGCAGGAGGCACAGCTGTAGGAACTTTCGGAGGGCATGATCCTGCTGCATGGCCTAATCTACGACAAGTGGCGCAAAAAAGGGGCAGATCTTCATAGACAACTGACTGCAGAATAAACCTATTCTTGGCCTGCAAATATATTTTCTGTGGCAATTCTTGGGAAACATCAACTTCAACACACATCCAAGCAACAGAAGGTTGCAGGCTGTCCGTGATGGCGACATCCAATTTTATTGGAGACCCTATCGGCCGCACAATTTCAAACAAAGCCTCTCTGCGATGAAGGTGGATCGAAAGACCTGGAAAGGCGATCCATACTGGGACAATGGGAACATCGGCTGTGGGATCAAAATTAACAGTCCATTTTGTTATTCGCATATGACAACCCGAAATATGCCATGAACGATGATAGAAACATCGCAAGTAATCCGCCTCATTTCGAAAATTCAACAAAATATGCATTTGATCAATAAGGGTGATTCTCAAATCATGGTGAAAGCCTATTTTTTCAAAAACCTCACGTATGACTGTCAATGGAGGACGACCATACCAGAATGTGCCTACCAAAGAGTATTTGAATGGCGCAGCAAGGGCATCAATTTCGGAATCCAGGAAGGAGATCATCGGGATGCCTTTATATCTTGAAACGGTCTTTGGCGAGATGGATATTTTCTGTGATGATGCTTCAACGGAAACCACCGCCGCAAATGATGGCAGCGGCGCTGTTGACATTGGATATGCGATGCCAGTGTATCGCGGAATGAAAAAGGAAAATCAATAAAAAGCCCAGACGTCAGGAACGGCGGGAGAAACAGCGGCGGTGGCAATGTGGTGTTGGACTGGTTGGAGAAAAAGCGGCGGCGGCGGCTATCGCCGCAGGGGCGTCGGCGATCGCCAGAGCATTCCGAAGGTTTTTTTATATATACATACATTTACATACATACATTTACATATATATATACATATATATACATATATATATATATATAGTAGATGTTGATATAAAAATTTAATTTTCTTTCTTTCCCCTCATGCACCACTATGGAGATTTCCGGCGGCGAGTGTAACTGTCGCCGCCGCTGCCGCCACCCTCATTCACACTGAAGACCTTCCTTTCTCATCTTTTCTTGTCGTTCTCTTGTTGGACCTGTATAGCACCACTAGAGGGGGGGTGAATAGTGGATTAGCGGAAATTACACTACAATTACCTTCAAA
The DNA here is from genome assembly GCA_036186865.1 of Eustoma russellianum. Lineage (NCBI taxonomy): Eukaryota > Viridiplantae > Streptophyta > Magnoliopsida > Gentianales > Gentianaceae > Eustoma > Eustoma russellianum. The sequence continues at coordinate 8,914,482 of AP025057.1, read as the reverse complement.
AACTTGTTTGAAGACCCCTTTGCCTCTTTAGCCTCAGATTCTGGAATTTCCAGAAACAGTTCACTGTTTTGAGCGCTTTGGTTGAACCACTTATACACCTGTGCAAGCTCTCAAACTTGGCAGAGATCAAGTTTAGGATGTTTATAGTATGTCATAAAAATTTCAGTCAATTCCAAGCAAGTTTGCACGTTCAAATAAGCAAGATAAGTAAAGTGTGCAATTCTGGCAGTTTCAGGCAGAATGTTAGCTTAACTTCAAACGATGATATCTCAAAATCTACCCGTGCTATTTTGATGAATCTTATGTCAAATTAAACCTTATGATGTCTAGTTTAATTTGATATAAGGCTCACTTCAAGATTCGCAGGATAACCTATTCAAATTGAACAAGTTTTGCACACTGGTCAGAATTGTTCACAGAATGTAGCAACAATTTTGTGAAGACGATTTGAATAGGCTAAACTCCTTAGAATTTAGTGATTCTTGCGGCTAATGAAAGCTAACACATTGAAGTATAATATATCCAAAATTCATGCAATTCTAAGACTGTTTGCTTGTTCAATTATGCGTGCCAAGTTAGTGTAATTCCCAGGCAGAAAACAGTAAGTGCAGGAAATAAGTAAAGAACACAAGGAATTATCCTGGTTCGGTCAATGTGACCTACTCCAGTCCCAAGAGACACCTTCTCTTGGATTTCACTAAACACCAAACACCAAAGCCACCTTACAAAGCCAAAGGAAGAAGCTTTTCACCAACTTCTTCAAGAGGCTGCACCAAAACTGAAAATCAGCACTAGTTTGTTTCACCTTTGCACCTTTGCACCTTTTGATCACCTCTAAGGAGTAAGCTTTATACACCAGCTTCTCCCTTACAATATGTCGTTTAAAAGGTGTTGAAATGACAAGAAATGAAGAACTATACAATCATAAAGCTGTTACAAACGTGTTCTTCAATAGAGAAGAGTAGAAGGGAAGAATGGAGACAAAGAGCTAATTGTCTTGCTTGCTTTCTTGCTCTTTTTCGTTGGATGCATTTACTCTTCATCTTTGGAGCTATTTATAGCCAAGAGGACAGCCTAAAGGCTCCTCAAAGAGACGTTGGAATGGCTTGAGAAAGGAGAAAAATCAGCACTTTTCTAGCTTATCCAAATTCAGCATTTGACTTTCAAGATAAAGTTGATCTTTTGATGCTTTGAATTGGTCTTCCAACTGAACTTTTATCCCATTATAGACGTTGGAGCTGAGGTGGAAAATAACTCCATTTGAACGTTTAAGAGGCAGCTCCCAATCAGCAATTTCCATGTGTAAATAACTTGCCATGTATGCAGCTGAATTGGCATGTATTTTGAACAAATTTGGCTCCTCATTTTGAACATCAAATAAACGTTGGAATGGCCTAAAATATAGGCATTGGAGAATAGTTCAAAGATAGATAGAAATCAGCCAAGCCTTTGAGTTTGAATTGGTCTTCAATTCTTTATCATATAGCCGTTGCATATGCTTCAAATTTGCTACATTGTAGGACTTGTTTTTGTCACACAATATAATCTGAAACTTGACCATATATCACACGAAATTTTGCTCCAATTTTGACCCAAGTAGCCGTTGAAATATATGCAAGGATAACCATTTGAAATCAGCAACAAAATAGGATTTATTTCAACTTTGCCTTGACTTGTTCAAAAGCTGAACATTTGTGCGCCAATATCCGTGTGTATCCGTGTGCACACATATAATATATAGTCATTTATGTCTTCAACATGTAGCATAGAATACCATATGAAGAATGCCAAGAATTCCAAGAAAACCATAGATGTGATAACCATAAGAATTCCATTTGAGATACCATGCTGCCCATTTCCATAAATATAGGGCACGTACCATATGTGACATAAACACATATAAACATCATATAAACAATATATAACACGTTAGAAGATCCATTGGCAAGTGAAGAGACCAGAATACCCCTTAGCACAAAAATAGGAATTTTGTCCTAGGATGAACCTAGACATGGTGCTGCTCCAGATTCATTTTTGCCATGATGTGACATGACTTATAAATGTGTCATATGATCATATAAATCCGTTGGAAGAAGACCAAATAATAATGAGAAGTCCAAATGGTGAAATTACCAAAATAACCCTTATAAAGATCAATAAGCTTCACCACCGTGTCAAGTCAGTTTTTATCCGTGTCAAGCATGCTTTTCCTCAGCCAATTAGATTCTAAATTGAATAAGGATCATGTGGGCTTTTGAATCACTCAATTTGGAGTTCATTTGCCCAAGATATGAACCAAAACCTGCAATAGGATACTAAACCGAGCAATTTGCCTTATATTGTAAGTCATGTGACTTCAAGGCTTGGTTAGATCATATAATTAACATGTATTGGCATATATATCATCTAAGATCAGTTTGAACATGTCTTGATTTAGACATGTGATTGAATTGGCCAAGTTCAATCTCATGATCTTAATCAAACTTGTTCAATCTTGATTCATTCAATCAATTTCACATTTAGCTCATAAATTCAATCTCATGCACACATATACTTTAAACGTTATACACACATATATGCTCACATATGCATTTTGCAATATATCACAACAATCTACATGCTCACATATGCATTTTGCAATCATTCAAACATGATATATCACAACAATCTCCCCCTTTTGATGATTTGCAAAATTACCCCACATATGTGTATATTAAGCATCTAAATCAAGTATAAGCTTCTCTTTAACTCAAGTTAAGCTGCTCCCCCTTAATGTGTTATCTCCCCCTTAACATGATATACATATATCTCTCCCTTTTAATGTGTTATCTCCCCCTTAACATGATATACATATATCTCTCCCCCTTAATTTTGTAAATTATGCAAAAGACTAAACTATGTGCACAGTGTAGTAGTCAGTTGTAAGCAATTAATCCAAGTCTTGCACGTAAATGCTCAAAGATAGCTTGATTAAGGGGTTTAGTGAATATGTCAGCTACTTGTTGATCAGTTCTAACATGTTCAATGTGTATATGTCCAAGATTAACATGATCACGGAGAAAATGATAACGTACTTCTATATGCTTTGCCTTAGAGTGTAGTACAGGGTTTTTAGACAAATTTATAGCACTTGTACTATCACAATAGATGGGGATATTATTTACTTGTATTTCAAAGTCTGAAAGTTGTTGTTTAATCCATAATAGTTGAGTACAACATAGACTTAAAGCCATATATTCTGCTTCAGTAGTAGAAAGTGCAACACTAGATTGTTTCTTTGAAAACCAAGATATTAGTGAGTTTCCTAGGAATTGACATGTTCCACTAGTGCTCTTTCTATCTACTCTACATCCACCATAATCTGCATCTGAATATGCATGTAGACTTAGATTAGATTGTCTATCATACCATAAGCCTAATGTTGGTGTATGTTGAAGATATCTAAATATTCTTTTTACAGCTTTAAAGTGTGACAACTTAGGCATACTTTGAAATCTTGCACACATACATACTGCAAACATAATATCAGGTCTACTAGCAGTTAGATATAGCAATGAACCAATCATAGACCTATATAGTTTTTCATCAAATGCAACACCATTTTCATCTTTGTCTAATTTTGTTGAAGTACACATTGGTGTGGGAGATGGTTTCAAGTTTTCAAAGTTGAATTTCTTTATCATATCTCTTATGTATTTGGCTTGATTGATATGTATACCACTTGATGTTTGTTTTATTTGCAAGCCTAAGAAATAGTTTAATTCACCAACCATAGACATTTCAAACTCAGACTTCATACAATCTTCAAAGTCTTTTACTAAGTTAGGATTAGTTGAACCAAAGATTATGTCATCTACATATATTTGTATTACAAACAAATCTTTGTCTTTCTTTTTCAAGAATAAGGTACTATCTATGGTTCCTCTTTGAAAGTTGTTACTTAGTAAAAAGTTGGCAAATCTTTCATACCATGCACGGGGGGCTTGTTTCAAACCATATAAGGCTTTCTTAAGTTTATATACATGATTAGGGTTCTTTGGATCTTCAAAGCCTGGTGGTTGTTTAACAAAAACTTCTTCTTGGATATAGCCATTTAAGAATGCACTCTTAACATCCATTTGGAATAATTTGATGTTATTATAACATGCAAAAGCTAATAAGAGGCGTATGGATTCTAATCTTGCTACGGGGGCAAATGTTTCATCGTAATCAATACCCTCTTCTTGATTATATCCTTGAGCTACAAGTCTTGCTTTATTTCTTACTACAACCCCTTGTTCATTCATTTTGTTCCTAAACACCCATTTAGTTCCAATGATTGATTTATCCTCGGGTTTAGGTACTAAATCCCACACATTGTTTCTTTCAAATTGGTTTAACTCTTCATGCATTGCATCTATCCAATATGCATCGTTTAAGGCATCATTCACATTCTTGGGTTCAATTTGGGATATAAGTGCATGCCATTGATCATATTCATTAGGATCTATTTGCCTACGTGTTCTAACCCCTTGATTTACATCTCCTATGATAAGTTCTTGAGGATGCTTTTGTTTATCTCTTATTTGCCACCAATTACTTGGTTGTGCATCTTCAATAGGTTCATGATGTTCAATAGGTTGGTTAGGCACATTTTCTTCATTATGTTCTTGTGTAGGGGGAGTTTGAACTTCATGCATTTCAAGAGTTTGATTTGGTGTTTCAATTTGATCATTTGTAGGTGGTAGGATAAGTTCATCTTCATCATGAAGTATTTGATCATTTGGTACATAGATTTCATGTTGATTACTTGTTTGGAGATATGTATTTTCATTGAACTTCACATGTATAGATTCAACTATCTTTCTTGTTTGTGCATTATAACATCTATATGCTTTAGAGTTCATTGAATATCCCACAAATATATGTTCATCAGACTTAGGATCAAACTTATCTAAGTTATCTTTTGTGTTCAATACAAAGCATTTACAACCAAAGACTTTTAAATAGTTTACTTTTGGGAGTCGTCCATTTAAGATTTCAAATGGTGTTTTGTTCAATTTCTTTCTTATTGATAGTCTGTTGATCATATAACTTGAAGTGTTTACTGCTTCAGCCCATAAGAATTTAGGTACTTTGTTTTCTACCATCATTGTTCTTGCTACTTCTTGAATAGTCCTATTCTTTCTTTCAACTACACCATTAAGTTGAGGAGTTCTTGGTGGGGAGAATTCATGTTTTATACCCTTTTCATTACAGAATTTGATTAATTCACTATTTTTAAACTCACCACCTCTATCACTCCTTATCTTAATAACATGTGATTCATGTTCATTTTCAAGTTGTCTAATTTGATTAGCTATAGATGATGCACTTTCATCTTTTGAAGCAAGAAACAATGTCCAAGTATATCTTGAGAAATCATCAACTATTACACATACATAATAACTTCCACCTAAGCTTCTTGTTCTACATGGACCAAATAAGTCTATATGCAAGAGTTCTAGTATTCTTGACGTTGTGACCTTGGTTTTAGGCTTAAGGGATTCTCTAACATGTTTGCCTTTGATACAAGATTCACATAGTTGAAAATCATTCAAGTTAAGTTTAGGCAATCCTTTAACAAGACTTTTAGCGTGTAGTTTTTCTAAGGTTGATATACCTATGTGTCCTAAACGTCTATGCCAAAGATTGGGATCAGATTCATGTGAAACAAGACATTTTGTGTTACTACTTAGCATATCATCCATGTTAAGCACATATATGTTTCCTTCACGTTTTCCTTTTAACACAACTTGATTGTTTTTATCCATTATCTTACAAGAAGTGGAGGAGAAGAGAACATTCAAGTTGTTGTCACATAGTTGAGAAACGCTTAAAAGCTCAAAGGTTAAGTTACTTACAAGTAGGACGTTTTTGATCTCAAACTTGTTTGGATCACCAACCTTGCCTTTGCCAATTATTTGGCCTTGGTTGTTGTCTCCAAAGGTAACTTTGCCACCTTTTGCAACGTTTTTAAGTGTGCTAAACAAATTTTTGTTGCCCGTCATATGTCTTGAGCAACCACTATCAACTATCCAATTGGTTTTGTTCTTTTCATCTTCTTTGTTGTTATAACCAGCAACTTGTCTTTCTTTGATGTTATGTACCTACAAATGTAAATAACAACTTAGGTACCCTTTGATTTTGGGTCCTTTCAAGGTTAGACAAGTTAAGTTCATGTTAGTGTACCTTTAGGTACCCAAACTTGAACAACCTTTCTTGGTTTTGAAATGTTAAAATCATGTTGCATATAATGAACAAATAGTGGATTTTGATACATAGAATATGATGGAAAAGGGGCTGCACATTTATGTCTAGTTGGATAAGCATTGTAAGTTCTATATGCATTTGAATGTTGCCATGTATATGAGTTATATCTTGGCCGTGTATAAGCATGATGTTGTGTGTGTCTAGGCCGTGTGTTGTAAACTGATTTAGGCCGAGAGTATGTCATGTTCTTCACATAAGCATGTTGTTGCATATAAGGCATAACTTGAGCAGATTGCATACTACTTTGTTTAGGCATTCTTGTATACATGTAAGCATGGTTTCTAGGTGTATTTACCTTCCTATATGTTGATGCATTTTGCAATCTTTGTGATGAAGGTGGTGTGGGCAGAATAGGTTCATTTCTAAATGCATTTGGCCTATATTTCATGTTGGTTGAAGATCCATAAACACATATAAACATCATATAAACAATATATAACACGTTAGAAGATCCATTGGCAAGTGAAGAGACCAGAATACCCCTTAGCACAAAAATAGGAATTTTGTCCTAGGATGAACCTAGACATGGTGCTGCTCCAGATTCATTTTTGCCATGATGTGACATGACTTATAAATGTGTCATATGATCATATAAATCCGTTGGAAGAAGACCAAATAATAATGAGAAGTCCAAATGGTGAAATTACCAAAATAACCCTTATAAAGATCAATAAGCTTCACCACCGTGTCAAGTCAGTTTTTATCCGTGTCAAGCATGCTTTTCCTCAGCCAATTAGATTCTAAATTGAATAAGGATCATGTGGGCTTTTGAATCACTCAATTTGGAGTTCATTTGCCCAAGATATGAACCAAAACCTGCAATAGGATACTAAACCGAGCAATTTGCCTTATATTGTAAGTCATGTGACTTCAAGGCTTGGTTAGATCATATAATTAACATGTATTGGCATATATATCATCTAAGATCAGTTTGAACATGTCTTGATTTAGACATGTGATTGAATTGGCCAAGTTCAATCTCATGATCTTAATCAAACTTGTTCAATCTTGATTCATTCAATCAATTTCACATTTAGCTCATAAATTCAATCTCATGCACACATATACTTTAAACGTTATACACACATATATGCTCACATATGCATTTTGCAATATATCACAACAATCTACATGCTCACATATGCATTTTGCAATCATTCAAACATGATATATCACAACATCTCTCTGATTCCATCACCAGTTTTCTCGCTTTACTTCTCTGCATGCTGCGATCATATTCATGGAACTGCTGAACCCGTCACTGCCGCAACCTTTTTCGCCAATGATGCGAACCTTTGCGTCGTTGTTCAAACATACATCCACTCCAATCATTGCACCAAAAACAATTCAGAAATATAAGGGCAGTCCAATGATTGCCTTCACGGATGAAGAGATTCACATATTGGCTGCACCATACAGGTTTTCGCTCGTAGGCACTTTTTGGTATGGGCGCCCGCCAATTACTACCATACTGCTACTATGGATCGTATCGGACTCCTCGGCACGGTATGTATAGGCCTACTCGACTCAACCCATGTTTTACTGCATTTTGCACAAGAGCAGGATTATTTGTGTTGCTTTGCCAAAAAATGTTGGACTACAGCAGGCAAGTATATGCGAGTCACCATGTGGACACCCGATTATGACCCCGAAGTAGATGTTCCAGTTGTTCCTGTATGGGTTTCTTTGTCGGGTCTTCCAGTTCATTTTCATCAACGTGAGGCTTTATTTCAAATTGGACGTACGTTAGGCACGCCGATGAAAATAGACACAGCCACAGCCGAAAATCAGAGACCATCTGTGGTGCGGTTATGTGTTGAACTTGATGTGTCACATGAGCTTCCTTCCCATGTTTTCATTCAGGTTTCGAATCATTGTATTTCACAGTTGGTTGTTTATGAAGATCTGCCAATGTATTGTACGAGCTGTTCTCGACTAGGGCACAAATCATCCACGTGTGGAAAAGACGATCCAAAAGAGGACCAGCCACCAGAGGAACCGAGGATAACTAAAGCTATAAATTGTCCGAATAAAGAAAAACCTCAGCGTTGGACGCCAAAACAATCGCCACAAGATGTGCAGCCTCAACATCATTTGGAATCGGATCATTTGGAATCAACACCACCGCATAATTCTGAGGGTCAGAAACTTTTTCCTACGACAACATCTTCTTTGGTATTGCTCTCTCCTGACTTGATTCCGTATAGCCCAGTTTCAGATACACAAGATATTTCCAGGTTAAAGGGAGTTGATGATAGTATGATCACTGATTTGCCTGCTAATAATGAATCGTTATCTTTTTCGGATAGTGAAGTGCAGATTTGTTGTAACCAGTTGAATGCAACATCTTCTGAAGATGCATTTGCTACTTTAGTTTGTGATTTAGTTCAAGCGGTTGTTATTGATGAGATGCATCGAGAAAGGCATGGGGTTTCCCATGGTTGTCCTACCATGCCAACAGCTTTAGGGCCCGATGGACAGTTTCAGGTGCCATATAAACTACTGCGTCGCCAGCGTAGGAATATTTCTCCACTTTCTCTGCCATTTACACGGTCTCGAGCAGCTCTCTCAAACTCTTTTGATACAATGTCAACCCAATGAAAGCAATGATTTGGAATGTTAGAGGTATTCAAACCTCCATTGATCGTTTATTATCATTAGTTCGTAAATATCATTTACAACTTCTTGTGGTTATTGAGCCTATGGCACGCCCTTCGTCCTTGGTCTCTTATCGCCTCAAACTTGGTTTCTTCCATGCGTTGTCTGTTAGTGATGATCGAATTTGGGTATTTTTTAATCATTCATTTTTTCGGCTAGAATGACAACGACCAGATATTCAAAATCACTCTATGCGTTTTTGTTGGTTGCCTACAGGATATGTTTTTTAGTGCACATTTGTATATGCTTTACATTCTATTGCTGCCCGGTGACCTTTGTGGGCGGATCTTGTCACATTTCATGGTGCGATAGACACACCTTGGCTGCTTGGAGGTGATTTCAATACATATTTAACACTTTAAGAACATAAAGGGCGGTCTTCTCCTCCACTGCGCACGTTGCAGGATTTCAATGATTTTATTTCTGCCTGATCCCTACAGTCGATTAATTTTCAAGGATCACCCTATACTTGGAGAGATGGAAGGGGGATATGATAGGTATGGCGTAGGTTGGATCGATATCTTTGCTCCTCTGATTTTTTTGACTTATTTTGGGTTGTTCACTCGCGCACCTCAATAGAACTACTTCAGATCACTCTCCTATATGCCTGGATTGTTCTGCCGATAATATCAACCATGCCTGCTTCTTTCAGATATTTGGATGTCTGGACCACACATCCAGATTTTGACAGCTTTGTTACCCATCAGTGGCAATCGTTCCAAGCAACAGGGGGAATGCAGGGTTTTTATTCAAAATTGACCCAACTTAAGAAACATATACGGCAATGGAATATAGTTGTCTTTGGTAATATTTTTGATGCAGTGGTGGTCGCAGAAACTGAGGCAACGGCTTGTGAGCGAGCTTATGACACCAATCCATCGGATGCTACACGGTCAGAATATCACTTGAGTATGGCTAAACTTCGCATTGCAAAATCTCGAGCATTACTATATTGGAAACAAAAGGCAAACGTAAAATGGATGCAAAAAGGAGATGCTAATACGCGGTTCTTCCATCAAACGGTTAAAGAGAGGCGACATCGGCAGGCTATAACTCGGATCATCCGTGAAGACGGTGTAGAGTGTGACAATCTACAGGATATTGAGACTGAGGCTATTCGTTATTATCATACACTGTTTGTAGGAACACAAACTGCACATCATGATGATATACTACAATATATTCCGCGGCTTGTCAATGACGATGACAATCACCAACTACTCTCCTTGCCATCTTTGCAGGAGGTAAAGCAGGCGGTGTGGGATCTAAGCCCCACAAGTGCAGCTGCACCTGATGGTTTTCCTGGATCCTTCTATCGCATTTTTGGCAAGTAATATCCATGGACGTTTATAAAGTAGTTCAAGAGTTCTTCATCGGTATTCGGCCGCCAGGTCAGGTGGCTGCGGCTCACATTACATTTATTCCCAAAGTGGCAAATCCCGCAATGTTTTCTGAATTTCGACCTTTTTGGTTAACTAATTTCTTAGACAAGTCAATCACACGACTTCTTGCCACTAGGCTATCCTCTCTTTTACCGCGGTTGATATCCCCAGAGCAATCTGGATTTATGAAGGGTCGGGACATTATGGGGCAAATCCTTTTGGCTTAGGAAAGGGTACGTGTATTGGATAGACCAGCTCGTGGTGGTCATGTTATTCTCAAATTAGATATGGCAAAGGCATTTGATCGAGTATGCTGGTCTTATCTAGTGCAGCTTTTAACGAGGATGGGATTTCATCCGTGTTTAGTGCGCATTCTCATAAACAATCTATCCGCCACTCGATGTCTATATTAATAAATGAAAAGCAGGCGGATTACTTCTCGGTGTCACGAGGAGTTAAGCAGGGTGACCCACTTTTGCCTCTCTTATGTATTCTGGCTTCAGAAGGCTTCTCTAGAGGACTTAACACTCTGATGGAGGTTGGTGCATTACGTGGGTTTTAAGCAGGCGGAGTCCCTAGGGTATCTCATTTGGGATTTGCGGATGATCTTGTAATATTCTTGAATGGTGTAACTCGGAATTTGAGATGTTTTCGTCGGCTTTTTGATAAATACAAGCAAGCATTGGGCCATATGCTGAACCTTCATAAAAGTCAAGTCGTTGGAATGGGTGTTTCAGGGACTCGAGTTTCTCAAGAACTAGGTATGCAATTGATTGCATTGCCTGTGAAATTCTTAGGCTCTTTTATGTATAAAGGAATAAAATGTGCTGCATATTGTACTTCTTTGATTGCACATTTTGATGCTACTTTAAATTCTTGGTCCTCTAAGCTTCTCTCTATGGCTGGTCGTGTGGTTCTCATTCGGCATGCTCTCTGTTCCATGCCACTTCATATTATAGCTAGCTCGAGATTGCCAAAGAGTTTTCTGCATATCTTACACCAGAAAATGTCAAAATTTTTATGGAATGGTCGTCACCGTTGGAAACCTTGGGATAATATTTATCGGCCTAAGGAGTATGGAGGCTTGGCTATTCGTAATTTATCACTGGTTCAGCAGGCTTATGATTGTCTTTTTTGGTGGAAATACCATCAATCTCATTCCTTATGGGCAGCCTACACTCAGGCAAAATATGGCCGACAACCTAATCTACATGCTAATATTTATGACTCATCTACCTGGAAGCGCATTTATTGGATTAGTGATTATATGGCTCATCATGTGGAGTTTACATCGGATGGCCTTTCCTAGCCTGCTGAAGCTTCTGGCCAATTTTCGCTAAAGTTGGCCTATAGCCAACTTGTATCTACTTCTTCACCATTTGATTATTCAAGGTATATTTGGTGGCCAAGTATGCCTTTGGGGGCTGTTTACTTATTTGGAAATTATGGATGTGCGCATTACCTCTGGCTGACAATCTCTGTACTTGGCAAACCATATTTCCAACACAGTGTGTTTTCTGCAGGATACATTCAGATCGTCTAAATCACATATTTTTACACTCCTTCTATACAGCCATAATGGCAGAAGATCTCCATTTTTATTTTCTGGGCCCATGCCACGTCTATTGACAATTCGCGTGTCACACTTGATGGTAATATGGGTCATTTGAAAAGAATATACAAACATCAGATTTGGGGATATCAGCTTCTCATATGGGAGATTGTTTGAGAGGGTTCGAGGCCATGTCACACTTGGTGCACAGCAACACAAGGAGGGAAATTTTCACAGCATATCTCACATTTGACTGTGCGATCCTTTTCTCCTCCAATAAGATCGCGTCGTCCGCGAATCATTCATTGGGCACTGCCACCAACAGGTAAGTTAAAACTAAATGTCGATGCAGCGGTGGGGAGATCTCATTCCGCTACAGGTGCGGTATTATAGAATCACCAAGGGAATTTTGTCTCAGTGATTTGCTTCTGCCCTTCTGCCATTGAGAGCTGAGCTCATGGCGCTACAGTATGCACTCATGTCCTATAATAGAAACGGATTGCCGCTTGTTATTTAATCATCTTTCCTACCCTGACCACTTTACAGGGCCATACACTTCAGACTTGAAGCGAACTATACAGTTTCTCACTCTTAATGCTTCCTCCCTACACTACTGTCCGCGGGAGACCAACATGGCGGCGCACACACTATCAATGCACGAATTACGATCGGTGGCTGTAACTACTTACACATCTTTCTCGGCCTTGCTGATGAGCCCACGATGGGGTCAACGCAACATATTTTCATGTATCATTTACTGTCACATGTTAGTTCTGTAAGACATGGCATATCACTGTTAACTCCGCACACACTAGTGCTACTTCTTTTGTCTTACAGTCTTAACTAACCCTTAGGACATGTCATATATGTTGTGCATATTGTGTTTGTTGCTTGGTGTCTTTGAAGATAGGTCAAAGAGAGCTTTAAATTGAAGAAGCATGAACACCGATCGATCCATGTCCCATCTGATCGGATGATATCATTATTCAAACAAAGCTTGAAGATGCAATTAGAATCTGAATTTTTGTCCAAGCAAGTAGGTGATAAGCAAGTAGCTTACAAGCAAGGTGGTGACAAGCAACCATGTCAAAACTGAATTTGTTCTTCACGTTGAAACAAGATGAAACAAGCTGCTCACATCATTAGCCAATAAGAAGGAGTCTTGTAAATGCTTAAACCAATCACAAACAAGTGAAGAAAATTCAGCAAGCTGCACAACAATTCAACCAATCAGCTCCTTTTGAAGAAAACGGCTGGTTCATGGTTAATTCCTTTGAAATTCAACACCAAACTTGCAACCAATCAAATGCAATCCAAAGGAAGCAGCTCAATGTGTTAACCAATCAAAATTGTGGCTGAAAACTAGCATGGAAGAAACGTTGGATTAAGCTTCATTCTTTTGAAAATTCAAAGCCACACTCTCAACCAATCAAAGCCTAATTCCAAGCAAGCTGCTCCAAGTTTTATCCAATCAAATTGATCAAGAAAAGAAGGCTGAAAATAGCAAGGAATACACGGCAAGCAACCAGAATTCTTGGAGCCAAAGTTGTTCAAAAGCAAGCACCTTATTCTAGTCTTGTACTTTGTACATTAAAACTTGTACTCTTTATCATTTTCGTTTGCTATAAATAGGTAGGAACCTGAATGTACAAAAACAACAATACACCACAATTAAAACACATTTCAATCAGATTTTCCTTTAAGGAATTCTCAACTTTTTCTAGTTGAAGTTTAAGACCACTTAACGGTTTTCTTTCAAGTTCATAGCCTAGAACTTGTTAGTATTCACTTCATTTTTGGTTTACAGCATCTTAGGGTCTCAATGAGGTTTTAGATGTGTTGGAATGCCAAAGAGGAAGAGGTGTTGGCATAAATTGAGCCAAGAACAAACGGTTACAGTTCAAGGGGTGTCATTGAGATGTTCTTTGCCATAGCTGTGGTTCAAATCACTTTGGAGTAGAAGACAAAGTCCTTGGAAACGTTTTTCTAGCCTTCATTTGGCTCATCAATTGGTATCAGAGCGTTGGTTAGTCTTCTATTCATGTTTACATTGTTTAAACTTGCATATGAGTGATGCTGCCCAAAACTGTTTAGTAAACTGTTTTATGTCCGTGTAGAAACTGTTAGTTTAGGTAGTTAGTTTATGTTTTAAAGTGTTTATTAGATAGTTTACAATAGTTTGGTAACTTAGTTTAAGTAGCAAAACCGAAAACACCACAAAAAGAACTTAGACTAGACCTAAGTGTTGTTAGAATCCCTTTGTGTATTTTAGATTAAAACTGTATGTAAAACTTGTTGTTCTAGTTCAATCTAGCTTAGACAATGTTCATTAGGTCCTAATCTAGAAGTAAACGGTAGTTTAGTGATTCCTTAAAACAGAAAACTTGAACACAAAAATAGATTAGTTGATAGTTTAGTTTGTAATCAAGTTGTTAAAATTCTGTTTTAGTAGTTGTGTGCAAACTGTTTAGGCGTTGTAGTTGCTGCCTTATTTAGCTTGGTTAGACTAGTTTACAACATAGTTAAAAGGTTTAGTTGGTTGTTTAGTTTAGCACAAGCAAATCCGAAAACTAAGAACAAAAAAAGGTAGTTTTAGTTAGCTATGTATGCTGCCTAGTCTCTAGTTGATACACGTTTGTTGTGTTGAATACATAAACACTTGCATCTAGTATCATCTAGCTTAGAAACTGATTGCATCATACAAACGAAAACCAAAACAAAAACTTAAAAAAAACCGAAACAATTTAGTTTAAACTTGATTAAATCTTTGAATGCTATTTGTTTAAACTTGTTGAATTTGATTTCACCACCCCCGTTACACCTTAAGTCATTGTTTGGCACAAACTTGATTGAATCTTTTAATTGAAACATTATTGACTTGAGATTTGTTAAAAGTGAAGTAAATTTGTAAGAAACAAGATTTGATTTCAAATTTTAACGTTGGCTTTATGTTTATCTTTACTTGGGATTGATTCAATTGTTTAAAGACTTTATTGGACTTAAGTTCTTACTTAGGATCACTTTGTCTATATTTATCCCTACACTGTTAAATTGCCGACCCTGTTATCATCTTGTTGTCTTTACACTTCTTCAACTTGCATTGAACTTTAATCTATATTTGGTTGTTAAATTTGTGAAACAGTTTTCATATCATTAGTGTTCTTCCGTGTTGTTCAAAGAACGTTTCACAAAAGCCACACCAAAACTTGTGCAAGTAAAACCAAAGAAAAAGAAACCGTGAGCAATGTCTCATAAAGGCAAGTGAGCAGTAGACTCACAAAACAGACAAAGCCAATCCAAAGGAAAATAATTAGGCTTGTTTGTGAAAGAAACTGAGAGAAAAGTCATTTTTAACGTCAAAAAGCAAGAGACAAGACGTATGAGTGATTTGCACAAGAAGTGAGATATAGCCATCCAAAGTTCACAAAAGGTGAATTGTGCAAAACCAAAAGCAAATACCTACACCAAAAGTGTTGACTGTTGTAAAAGGTTCCTCGAACAAACCCTTGTTGAACACTTGTGTGTATGTACTGTCTTTCACTTTATTTACAATTGAATGTGCATTAAAGTTTAAAGTAAATTAAAGGATTGTTCTGTACAAACCCTTAGATTTCTTTGATTCAGCCAAAAACATCACTTGACTTCTATTTTTCTTTGAATCATAGATAGTCCAAGATTGTTGTTTATTCAATTGTCAATTTGAAGTAGAAATTTACGTTTTGTTAAAGTTATAGTTTGATCTTACTTGCTTGTATTCTGACTTATTTATCTCATTGTTTTACCATCTTGGTTGATTGTTTTGATTAAACATGATTCTAAAAACCATTTGGGGAGTTGAATGCCATAGGAGAGACTATGATGAACTGGAAAAACGTATGAACTCTTTTGGTCGTACGAATTGTTTATGGGTTGGATATTGGTAATGTAAAACTCCTAGATATCAAACTCTTTCTCAGTGCAATAAAGACGTTAGTGCATATTACAATGAAATGCTTGATGATTTGTACTATGCTTATGTTGAAGAACATGAGGAATTAAGCATGATTAGGTTCTTTGCTGGATTAGATAAAGAGATCGCTGATTGCATGTTGTCTGAAAAATTCTCATCACTTTATGACATGTATAAAAAGGCAAAGATTGTTCAATCAAACCTAATCCCATGGCAAGTTAATCAAAACTATGGGTATGAACTGAACTCTTGTGATTCTGAAAATGACAAACCAAATCCAGTTAAGTTAAGCAATTTGAGTCAGACTATGGGTAATATTGAAAATGCATTGCTTCAACTTAGAGACATGGTGCAAGTATTGATAGAATCTGAAAAGAACAAAGACTTGCAATCTGACATTTCTGTGAATGATGGTTTGTATGAAATTAGCCCCAACATGCCTGAAACTGGAACTCATTTATCTGAATTGCATGTACAACCTTGTGTACTGTCTGAAGAAGACCCTTCACTTGAATCTGTTGGTGATTTCCAAAGTGTTAGTCGTTTGCTTATAGATGATGTTAATTGTGATAACACTTTGTCTGAAAATGATTTACATTGTGACATGCATATAAATGAAATCCCTGTGCATGATCTGCATTCTGCTGAGATGCTTGCTTCTGGGTTACAATCTGAATTACATCCTGTACATTTCATTGATGACATTGATGTCAGTAATTCTGTTGAGAATGACATTGATAAACTAGATTCTTATGATTTGATGTTAGCTGAACTAGATTGTCTACTTGATGTAGAGCTTGATCATGATGTCATTATTGAAATAGATTCAGCTACAAATGAACATAAATCCTTGGATGAACTAGTTAATGAATTGAATGACATATTTAGTATAGATGAAGATTCTATTTCTGAAATATCTATTTCATCTCATCTTGTTGAATGTCTGCCTGTTGTCATCTCAATTGGTACATCTTGTCTAAATATTGCACATGTTTGTAAGATTTGTACATTTAGTGTTAACATGTTGCAATATGTTTGTTGGATGTTGTTTTATCTGTTAGGATGTATGTCTTCTAAAATTTTTGTTATCATATTGTTAATACATCCTAAACATTTTAGAAAGCGTGTACACACCTTATTCTTTCTTCAAAGATAAGGATGCACCAAGGTATTTCACCTTCACCATTTGTATTATCATGTTCATATTGATTATGGTGTAGATGATCATACGTGTACATCCTACATCCCTATCCCTTATTCTCTTCATGTTGAGATTCGAGGACGAATCATTTTCTAGAGGGAGGGAATGATGAGCCCACGATGGGGTCAACGCAACATATTTTCATGTATCATTTACTGTCACATGTTAGTTCTGTAAGACATGGCATATCACTGTTAACTCCGCACACACTAGTGCTACTTCTTATGTCTTACAGTCTTAACTAACCCTTAGGACATGTCATATATGTTGTGCATATTGTGTTTGTTGCTTGGTGTCTTTGAAGATAGGTCAAAGAGAGCTTTAAATTGAAGAAGCATGAACACCGATCGATCCATGTCCCATCTGATCGGATGATATCATTATTCAAACAAAGCTTGAAGATGCAATTAGAATCTGAATTTTTGTCCAAGCAAGTAGGTGATAAGCAAGTAGCTTACAAGCAAGGTGGTGACAAGCAACCATGTCAAAACTGAATTTGTTCTTCACGTTGAAACAAGATGAAACAAGCTGCTCACATCATTAGCCAATAAGGAGTCTTGTAAATGCTTAAACCAATCACAAACAAGTGAAGAAAATTCAGCAAGCTGCACAACAATTCAACCAATCAGCTCCTTTTGAAGAAAACGGCTGGTTCATGGTTAATTCCTTTGAAAATTCAACACCAAACTTGCAACCAATCAAATGCAATCCAAAGCAAGCAGCTCAATGTGTTAACCAATCAAAATTGTGGCTGAAAACTAGCATGGAAGAAACGTTGGATTAAGCTTCATTCTTTTGAAAATTCAAAGCCACACTCTCAACCAATCAAAGCCTAATTCCAAGCAAGCTGCTCCAAGTTTTATCCAATCAAATTGATCAAGAAAAGAAGGCTGAAAATAGCAAGGAATACACGGCAAGCAACCAGAATTCTTGGAGCCAAAGTTGTTCAAAAGCAAGCACCTTATTCTAGTCTTGTACTTTGTACATTAAAACTTGTACTCTTTATCATTTTCGTTTGCTATAAATAGGTAGGAACCTGAATGTACAAAAACAACAATACACCACAATTAAAACACATTTCAATCAGATTTTCCTTTAAGGAATTCTCAACTTTTTCTAGTTGAAATTTAAGACCACTTAACGGTTTTCTTTCAAGTTCATAGCCTAGAACTTGTTAGTATTCACTTCATTTTTGGTTTACAGCATCTTAGGGTCTCAATGAGGTTTTAGATGTGTTGAAATGCCAAAGAGGAAGAGGTGTTGGCATAAATTGAGCCAAGAACAAACGGTTACAGTTCAAGGGGTGTCATTGAGATGTTCTTTGCCATA
Source organism: Eustoma russellianum (assembly GCA_036186865.1). Taxonomy (NCBI): domain Eukaryota; kingdom Viridiplantae; phylum Streptophyta; class Magnoliopsida; order Gentianales; family Gentianaceae; genus Eustoma; species Eustoma russellianum. Next base: position 8,896,120 of record AP025057.1, on the reverse strand, counting down.
GCTGTGGTTCAAATCAGTTTGGAGTAGAAGACAAAGTCCTTGGAAACGTTTTTCTAGCCTTCATTTGGCCCATCACTTGCCAAGTGAAGTTCGAGGAGTAATTCATTTTGATAAGTCCGTGCCTCACCTGCGATTTTGATTTTAAGCCTCCTAATGGGTTGGTGTTTGCATAACTTAGTTACCTATGTCCATTCTTGGCATAGGCAACGTCGGTATGTTTTCATCTAACTCTCTTAGCATTATTCAGTACATTTGATCATATTTACACTGCAGATACTAAGCATTTCTTTCTCACATTGCTGATGAATATAACCGATTGCAAAACAGATATTGGCGTACCTTGCCAACATTGGCAATCTCGGAAGATTGATCAGTGTATTGTTGCTTGTGTTCATCACGAATACAAGCAACGTTGGTATGTACATGGCCTTCAAAATGTTATATTCACCATATCTTGTTTATACAGTATTGACCGTTTTTCTTTATGTGACATGCACGGACTCTGAGGATCAACCCATTAGAAATCATCTGCAGCAACATATGTCAATCTTTGACTAGTTATGTATATAGCATAGAATTAACATCGCATTTCCTGTTATCTTTTTGCAACAATAACTTTGTGTTGTATTTTTTTCATTCAATTTTCTTTCTGTGGGAGAGTCTCCTACAATATATGTAACCACGGTATTCCTCCGCCATAAGTGAGAGCTTTATGATTAATAAAAACACCAGACGGTACCGTCCGTCTTCCACCAATATATATTTTATACGTACATACATACATATACATACATACATACATACATATATACATATATATATACATATATATATACATATATATACATATATATATACATAGATATATATATATATATACATATATATATACATATATATATATGTATATATTGGTGGATATTCTGGGCTGCTTCGCTTTTGAGATTTTTAGATGTGCAGCTTGGAGCCCAAACCTCTCATTTATCCTTCGTGCACATACCTACGCAGCAGTCTTTTACATGGTCAGCCGTCTATGGTAAACACACAATTGCAGAAAGACGGTCATTATGGGAGACTCTAATCCAATTTTCACAGAATAACACTTTACCATGGATTTTAAGTGGGGATTTCAACACTTATCTGTCACTTGATGAGCATGATGGTCGCTCATCCCCACCCCTTCGACACTTAGAAGACTTCAATCAATGTGTAGATATCTGTGGGCTACAAGATCTCCCCTTTGTTGGATCACCATTTACTTGGTCGCGTGGAACTGGTCAAGGTAGAGTACGGCGCAGGCTTGACAGACACTTGTGCACTGTAGCTTTTACAACAATGTTCACCAATATCTCTGTACAGCATTTATCCCGAGCAACATCCGATCACTCCCCATTGTTACTTAAATGTACTACAACAGCAGAAAGGGTTCATGTTCCCTTTCGTTATATCAACGCATGGGCAAGTCATCCAGATTTTAAATCATATGTGCAACAGCAATGGACTCAATACCCTATGATAGGTGGCATGCGTGGGTTATACAACAAGCTTAATAGATTGAAAAAAGATCTTCGTATTTGGAATAAAAATGTCTATGGAAACATCTTTAGCAATGTTGCGGAAGCTGAGGCAAATTACCGTAGGCTTGAAACCCAATTTGATTCGGATCCCTCTCCTGCAAATCGTACATCCCTGTCGTTTGCCCAGGCCAAACTGATACAAGCTACTAACGCACAAACATCTTATTGGGCGCAGAAATCTAGAATAAGGTGGGTCTCTGAAGGAGAGGCCAACACAACATACTTTCATGCCATCGTTAAAGACAAGCATAGACGGCAGCAAATTGCCAACCTTCGGAATTCTGCAGGTGTTCTTTTACAGAACAACGCATCCCTTGGAGCTGAGGCTGTCTCATATTATCAGCAACTTTTTACACACGAAGATGTTGCTGGGGTTCCTGATTTTATAAACCACATCCCCTCGATTGTGACATCAGAAAATAATTGCATGCTGTTGCAAATGCCAACTGCGAATGAAATTAAGGAGGCAGTGTGGAATTTAAGTCCAAGCAGTGCAGCAGGTCCTGATGATTATAATGGGCATTTTTTCCGCACATGTTGGGACATCATACATCTTGACGTCACTATAGCGGTGCAAGAGTTCTTTCTGGGAGTGCCTCCTCCATGAGTCATGTTATCATCCCTTATCACATTGATTCCCAAAAAGACTCGACCAGTTACATATGCGGATTTTCGGCCTATTTGTCTCTCCAATTTTATTAACAAGGTAACCACGCGCATACTAGCAACTCGGCTAAGCATTTTACTCCCGCAAATCATCTCTTCAGAGCAAATTGGATTTTTAAAAGGACATGATATAAATGAACATGTCAACATGGCCAATGAGATGGTACATCTACTAGATAAAAAAGTCCGCCACGACCAAGTAATGATAAAGTTAGACATGACCAAAGCCTTTGATCGTGTTAACTGGTCGTACCTAGAGGCCATTATGCTAAAGTTTGGATTCGACTCTCGCCTTCTACGTATCATTCTTAACAATATGCGGCTATCCAAGCTCTCCATTTCGGTTAATGGCACAACACATGGCTTCTTTTTACCTTCTCGTGGAGTCAAACAAGGTGATCCTTTATCACCGCTATTATTCATAATATGCTCAGAAGGTTTTAGTCGTGGGTTAAATAGGTTATTCAGCTCTCAGCATATTAAAGGTTTTGCATCTGGAAGAGTAGCGCCAGTCTCTCATTTAGCTTACGCGGATTATTTATTGATTTTTCTCAATGCCTCAACACACAACTTGGCACGATTTCAGTCCTTTCTACATGATTATCAACGCGCTTCGGGTCAGTTTGTCAACTTAGCGAAAAGCCAATTTGTGCTAAGCTCGTATGTCACACAAAGACAGCAAAGCAATGTTGTCCAAGTTTTGGCAATGCAGCCGTCATCTTTGCCAATCAAATACTTGGGCTCCTATCTTTATCGAGGGGTCAACAGAGCTTCTTACTGTGTCTCACTATTGCAGCATTTTGACTCCAAACTGACGGGCTGGGCTAGCCGTCTCTTGTCTCCAGGAAGTCGTCTTACCTTGCTCAAATCGGTTCTAACATCTATTCCTCTTCATCTTTTAGCAGCTTCTCGCCTTCCAAAGAGTGTCATTCATGCGCTTAACAGGAAAATCTCGCTTTTTATATGGGGAGGTCAACATCACTGGTCTTCTCTCGAAAAGTTATGTTATCCGGAGACAGAAGGAGGATGGGGAATCAGAAATCTAGTACACATACAGTGTGCTTATGACTGCAAGCTTGGGTGGAATTATCATTCAAGTACCTCACTGTGCGCATATGTCATCGAATGGATTACTTGGCCCGCCTTTACGACTCCCCTAGTTGGAAAAGGATATGTTCTTCACACACTCTTTGCATGCAGCTCACGACAGGCCACCCCGCTCCACTTTGGCGATCCAGCCCTACTGGTCAATTTGCACTCAAATACGCGTATGAAGATATCAGACCGCATCATGCTCATCTTCTCTCACATAAGTTCATATGGTGGAAAGGAGTTCAAACATCTATATGTTTGTTTATCTGGAAATTGCTGCATTCGGCACTGCCCATGGAGGACAACATAAAGGCCTTTTCTTGCATATGTCCAACAGTATGCCCATTCTGCAAAAATGCCTCAGCTTCTATATCTCATGTATTTCTGCTATGTCCGCATGTCCAGCCTGTTTGGACGCAACTAGCTGTGTTACTTGATGGTCCGATGCCACAAACTGGAAACATACGCCAATACCTTCTCCAATGGTGGATACACTCTTCAGTCACATCCTTAAAAGGTAACTTTAAAGTTGTTGGACCAATCATGCTTTGCTGGGCTATTTGGCGAGTTTATACAAATCATCAATTTGGCGAATCTGATCTGCCGGTAACCCAAATCCTACACTTAGCTAAACAGTCTTGTTTTGCTTGGGCTGCCACACTTTCTGGCACGGCATTGGCACAATACGTTCCATCCTTGATTAACAATGGTTTCTCTCCTCATCTCTGACCAAAACGCGTAATCCCATTGAAGTGGACGCTTCCCCCAACAGGAAAATTAATGCTGAATGTAGATGCTTCGGCTGGCCACTCACACGCTGCGGCAGGAGCCATTCTTCGCGACTCCAATGGCAAGATAGTTGCAGGCATATCATTTCAACTTCCTATCGTGTCCCCTCTTCGAGCAGAACTACAAGCAACTGTTTTCAGTCTACTATACTTTGGCTTACAACATCGTAATATCATCATTGAGACGGACTGTCAACAACTAACGCAGATGTCAGATACTACAATCAACGCACTTCCGGAATACAATAGGCTTCTACAACTCTTACAGTTGACGGGAAACACGTTACATCATATCCCTAGAGAGATTAACATGGTGGCACACCATCTATGTCAACATGCTCGACTGCATCCTGCCACTTGTCTGTTTACCTCCGCCGACCAGTTGCCACATTCGGCACGTGTTTTTTACCACACAGATGGACACATCCATGCGCTTAGAACGTAATATACACAGCTGGAGACGAAGATTGGTTGCCTGCATCCTTTGTATGCAGGCAACGCGGGTATACCTTCTATCCTTCAATTCATATAGCTGCTGCATTTGTTTCTATCTGTTGCCCGTAGTCTATGGACTTCGGGCAACACCGGTATGATTCTGGAATTATACTATGCTGCTGTCCTTTATATTTTGTGCTATGACTAATTCAGCACTAACTTTGTATTGTCGAGGGACATCTACATTGAAGCACGGTTTCCTGCTGCCACATGCACGCGCCCTTCCTCACAGCCTCCGCTTTCGGACCAGCAAGAATGATTTCATCAAAGGCTACAACAACCATCCACCACGACTGTTGAGAACCACCTTCGAGCAACTTCTCATAGACTTAAGGAAGTTACACATTGCTCTGCTTGTACCATCACGCTATCCCTCCAGTCAAATAAATATGTACGCTTTTTCCTTCGCCAAGGTTTTATCTACAAGGGTGGTTTTACTTGGCAAGGTTTTAATGCGGCATATCATATTTGACTGGAGATTGCACATTATAGCCGCTTTACATTTTTGGTTTTCGTATGATATCTACTGCTGTACCAAGGTATTCTCCACCATAACGGAGACTCAATTTCATTAATAAAATTTTTCTTTTAAAAAAAATATATGTGGTGTAGAGAGGAACTTTCTATGTTGAAATTTGTTGAAGAATAAACATTTTAAAATATCTCCTTAAATACTTAATTTAATGAACTAGTTGTCATGAAATAGGACATTTACTATGCCATTTGTGGTTGCAATTACTCCACACATGGCGAATCATGTAAATAAATATTTGGATAATGTATATAGCATTAGATAAGTGAATAGTAGTTGATATTTTTGGTTGATGGTGAAAAAAGAGCCATTGATAGCCCTGTTCTCCTAGCCGCTGCAGCATCCATCACTCCTCCCTGTTCCTGCACATCTGGTCAGCTGGAATAAAGAGCCGTTGGCTCTCTAAGAAGAAGAAACATGAAGAAACTCTCTTCCTATATATATAGTATCTACCTTTAACAGATTTGTAGAGAGAGTAGGAAAAATAATACAGATGCCTTCCTTTCTCCATTTGCTGACTCTTTCTTCTTCCTCTGTTTTAGTTTCCCTTTCTTCTTTCATAAGATGTTAGAAGTCAAAGTTCCTCTAATTGATTCATTCCATTCAATAATGAAATTCCAACATGGTATTAGAGCCATTGGTCGGGAAAATCGAATGTTCCGAAGCCTACCTTCTTCTTCTATCTTCTGTGTATTGAAGTCAAGTCATACATGATAATTGTCTTCATGGATCTGTTGCACAGGGCCCTGTCCTTAATTTCTTATGTTCGCACAGTTAAAATGCAGAAAGTTTTTGCCCAAAGGGGCCTGGTGCAATTTGTACCCACAAGGTGTTTGATGCAATTTCCCTATGGGCTCGGTGGATGACACAGCTTGCCTATGATTGTTCTCTTGTACTGCTATAAGGTCACTCTTTTTCATTCTTCCTCTTGCTCCATAATCAGGTGTGATCTAACCTTCTCACTATATATATATATATATATATTGCAAGAAAAGGTATGTTTTATTGTGCCTCACTTATGGCGGAGGAAAACCTTATTACAGTGTTTGTCAATGAATGTAAAATAATAGTATAACGAACATATAATTTGAAGTCTCCAATCATATATGATATGCCGCATTAAAACATTGCCAAGTAAAACCACCCTTGTGGATAAAACCTCGGCGAAGGGAAAAGCGTACATATTTATATGATTGGAGTAAGTACATGAGCATAAGAAAGATATCCGTAGAATGGCTGTAGCTTGCAGAAGGGTAGCGTAATGCAATCTATGCTTGATCTGCGCAAGTATGTTCCTCCGGTGTTGATGTTGCGACCAAGATTCCATGCACAAACAGAAAGGAAAGTTGTGAGAAACAGCAGCAGTATAATGCGATTCGATGCAAAAATTCGTGATGAAAAAGTTACCCTGGTTACCCATATCCGCTGATATGGGTAACGAGAATTTATGCCACGTTTGCTGTGCAACAAGTGTAATGCAATAGAGAAATGTCGCAATGAAAATGAGGCGTACCTGCGTTGCCCATATCTTATAATATGGGCAACAATACTGATCAAGACCTGTATCCATGTCGAATATGTGGGATGTTTTCAGTATGATAACTTGCACGTACTAGCGGCGGTAGTGAAGCTACTGTTGTGAAAATTGTGAGACATTGATGAAATTGACCATGTTGAGCTAGAAAATGAGCTGGTTGATTTGCCTCTCTAGGTGTGTATGTTATCTCAGATCTGGTCAAGTTCAATAGAGCTCGGAATAAGGAAGCATGCTGATGACTTGGGTTATGAGTCATTGAAAGGACTCCCTGCGCATCTACTTCAATATCCATTGGTCCCCACTGTACTGCGAAATATAAATAACTGAAATAGGCTGTTTGAAACTCCGCCATGGCTGGTGAAGATAGTGGAAGATGAAACGCGATCGCCCCTAAGAATGTACCATTGCTGTCACGTAAGATTGCTCCTGCTGCTGCTGAGTGTCTTCCATGTGCCGCATCCGTGTTCAACTTCAACCTACCCAGTGGAGGGTGATTCCATTTTACAATCCTGTATCTAGGAATGCTGAGGTGCGGACTTAAGCCTAGATCTATTAAGCCACGGTCTCAGTGAGCGAATTTTTTCCCTCTTTGGGCTGACGTCCAATCATATATTCCCCGTCGTATGCTTTCCATCACTATGTGTTTTCTCCAATGTCCCTCCCCATACGATCGATGTATAGCACTTCCATAATTCCCAATCAATGTAAGTGGGTGCAACTATTCGTAATATACCCTTAAGTGTGTTACCTGTGGTTGACATCCACCATTGCATGAGCTGTTGCTGTATTGTTCGAACAGTATTGCATGGGCCATCCAAATAAGCAGCGTATAGTTTCCAAATATCTCTGATTTCTGAACAATCCAAGAATATATGATCCACTGTAATTTGTGCTACAAGGCAGAAAGGACATTGAGTTGGATGAATGTAAACAAACTTCTGGAGATTCGCAGGTAGGGGAATTGCATTTTGATAGAGACGCCATAGGAATAGTCGAATGTTTGGAGGGATGTGCTTGTTCCATATATATTTGTATGAAAGGCGAGAATTCCTCACATGACGAAACTGATCATATGCGGTTCGAATAGTGTATTGATCTACATCCATATGACGAAGACAAATCGGGTGCACTCTACATATTCGCTTCCAAACTGGGGAGTCAGTGATCCGTATATCGTAAGAATTGCGGTTGGCATAACGTGCATGAAAGAATTTGCTCCACAAAGATTTGTTTTGTTGATATTTCCACCATAGTCTGCAAGAGTAAGCAGACTGAAGATCTTCTAACTTCCTTAGACCAAGGCCGCTCTCATCTGTTGGTCCGAAGAGTAGCTCACTTGATACCCAAGAGTGTCTAGTTTGTGCAGATGTACTTCCCCAAAAGAATTTGACCATCCATCTTGTAATAGTGCGAATTAGGCTCTGAGGCAACTTACATGCAGATATTATATGTAATGGAATTGAGGCCAAGACATGTTTGATCAATATCAAGCGTCCGGAGTGATTGAGGAATTTGTTTTGCCACATTGATAATTTCGCTTGAATTGACGAGAGAAGGCTAGTAAAATGCGATGCTCTTTCTTTGCCTCTCTGCAACTGGACTCCTAAATATTTTATTGGCAAAGATACTGATGTCATGTGTAGCCTTTGCTCCATTCTGCTAATCTGTGCTTGTGATAAATATGTTGCTGGCATAAAGCGGATCTTTTGAAAATTTACTGCTTGACCCGATGTCGCTTGATATAGTTCCAGGAATTTTCTAAATTTAACCAAATTGTGTAACCCACCATTGATGAACACTAAAAGGTCATCCACAAATGCCAAATGGGAGATTGTTTTGGCTCTGCCTGCTGTAAAAGGCATTATGGCACCCCGTGCGATTAAGTTGTTAAGACCCCTTGAAAAAGCCTCTGAAGCTAGAATGAATAATATGGGTGACAATGGGTCTCCTTGCTTGACCCCTCTAAATGGCTTAAAAAATCCAGCAGGCACTCCGTTGATCAAGATTGAGATGTATGTACCTTTGAGATGATTAAATATAAGATTGATGAACATGTCTGAGAAGCCAAATTTTGCTAGCAGTTTGGCAAGAAATGTCCAGTTGACTCTATCGAATGCCTTCATCATGTCTAGCTTGATTATTGCATTTGATCCTCGTATTTTCGCATGCTGCAAGTGGACCATTTCGCGAGCCATAACAATCTGGTCATACACATCTCTTCCCTTCACAAAACCCGCTTGTTCTTCTGTAATGAGCTTTTGCAAAAGAGGTTGAATGCGAGTTGCAATAATGCGTGTTGCCAATTTAGATATGAAGTTTGCTAGACTGATGGGTCTGTAATCAGAAAATGTGCGTGGTGTAGGTGTCTTTGGCAGCAATATAATTAGTGTACTTCTCATTGCCTTTGGCATAGGGAGTCCAAGAAAGAACTCCTGCATGGCTTTGTGAACATCCATTCGAACTATGTCACGCAAGCACGAAAAAAATAACCATTATATCCATCTGGGCCAGGTGCGCTTTTTGGATCAAGTGACCATACTGCCTCCTTTACCTCTGCCTGTGTTGGCATAACTGTTAACTGTTGATTATCCGACGCAGTTACAAGTTGTGGAATATACTGTAGAATGGTGTCATCCTCAGAAATTGGTTCCGCTGCAAATAGTTGCTTATAGTATGATTCTGCTGCCTGCTGAATTCCTTGCTGTGTGTCAATAACTGAACCATTCGCATCATGTATTTTTGTGATGGTCTGCCGTGTATGTCTATCCCTTACTATGTTGTGAAAAAAGGAGGTGTTTGCATCTCCTTCTGCTATCCATTTCTGTCGTGCTTTCTGAGACCAAAACAAGAGTGTTTTATGCTCCGCTAATTTGTATTGAGCCTGTACTGCATGATATTTCGTGCGGGTTTCTGGGGAAGGTTGAGCATCAAAAACTTCTTCACTGTGTTTAAGTTCCTGCTCCAGATGATATAGATGATCAAAAATATTTCCAAACACAGTGATGTTCCATTCTTGTAAGTCCTTTTTCAGTTTTTGTAGCTTATTATACAACCCACGCATTCCTCCTGTTGTGGGATACGAATCCCACGTTGCCTTCACAAATGCGTGAAATTCCTTGTGCTCTACCCACATATTTTGAAAGCAAAAAGATTTTGGTCCCATGAATGATGTTAGATTAGATCGCAGGAGCAGTGGCGCGTGATCGGATGTTAAACGTGGAAGATGTTTAACACGCAAATTAGGGAACAGACTGTTATATGATTCTGAACAAAGCATACGATCTAACATCCTTCGAACTATTCCAAGGCCACGACCACTTGTCCAGGTATAAGCTGATCCTTCATATGGTAAATCTATTAATTCACAAGACGCAACACAGTCGCTAAAGTCCTCCAACGAAGACATAGATGGGGTAGAGAGTCCATCGTGCTCCGCTACTGATAAAAACGTGTTAAAGTCTCCCCCAATTAGCCATGGCTCATGATTAGTATCATGGTGATGCTGTAATGAATGCCATAGTCTGCGGCGATCAGTTACGGTATGCATTCCATATATTGGTGTGAACCAAAAGATAACCTCGGTGCCCACCACCTGAAATTTAAAGTGAGAGCACTGTTCGTCATACATTGTACATAAGTGTCTGAGCGAATTACTTGTCCAAAATATCCAAATTTTTCCTCTGCAAATTGCTTCAGCATGTGTAAATTTCAGTTTTCTTTGAGTTTGTGTCAAATGCGCAGATTCTTTCTTTGGCTCGATTATCACTAATAACTGCAGTTTATGTGTTTTTACAAGCTTGCGAATGCGAACCAAGGAGTTCGCAATTCCCCTCACATTCCATATGAGACAATTCATTGAGACGAGGAGGAGGATATGATGAGCCAAATGAAGGCTAGAAAACGTTGCCAAGGACTTTGTCTCCTATTCCAAACTGATTTGAACAATAGCTATGGCAAAGAACATCTCAAAGACACCCCTTGAACTTTAACCGTTGTTCTTGGCTCAATTTATGCCAACACCTCTCCCTCTTTGGCACTCCAACACATCTAAAACCTCTATGAGACCCTAAGATGCTGTAAACCAAATAATGAAGCAAATACTAACAAGTTCTAGGCTAGGAACTTGAAAGAAAACCGTTAGTGGTTTCAAACTTCAACTATGAAATAGTTGTAAACTCCTTGAAGGAAATTTGATTGAAATATGTTTGATAATGGTTGTTATTGTTATGAGTTGTTGTTACAATCTGATTCCTATGCTACTTATACAAAACGAAATTTACAAAAAGTACAAGTTTTAATGTACAAAGTACTAGTCTAAAAATGACATGCTTGCTTGGTAATTGTTTGAGCAACTTTTGGTCCCAAAAGTTCTGATTGCTTGCCGTATGATCCTTGCTAGATTTAGCCTTCTTTCTTTGATCAATTTGATTGGATAACATATAGAGCAGCTTGCTTTGAGAAAGGCCTTTGATTGGTTGCAACTTGGTGTTGAATTTTCAAACAAGCTTTCCTTATACACGTTTCTTTCCTTGCTTGAATTCAGCCAAAATTCTGATTGGTTTAAACATTGAGCAGCTTGCTTGGATCTCACCCTTGATTGGTTGTAAGTTGTAGCTTTGATTTTTCAAAGAAATTCAGCTAAAAACATCCGTTCTCCTACTTGCAAGATTCAGCCAAAGTTTTGATTGGTTAAGGGAGTGTGCAGCTTGGCTTGAACTTTGCTTTGATTGGTTCCAAATTTGGTGTTGAATATTCAAACATAACTTGTTATGAACCAGCCAATTTCTCCTTTGAATTTGATTGGATCAAATGTTGGTCTTTGAATTTTCAATCCTTTCTTGCGTGAGCTAGGCTTTAAACAACTCAATTTGATTGGTTCTTTTGTTGCGCAGCTTGTTGAATTTTCTCAAGTTGTTTGTGATTGGTTCAAGCATTTGGAAGACTCCTTTCTATTGGTTCTTGAATTGAGCAGCTTGTTTCTTCTTTCCAACGTGAATAACAATCTTGAATTTGACATGAATGCTTGTCACCACCTTGCTTGTAAGCTACTTGAATATCACCTACTTGCTTGGACAACAATTCAGATTCTAATTTGCATCTTCAAGCTTTGTTTGAACAATGATATAATCTGATCAAATGGAACATGGATTGATAGGTGTTCATGCTTTTTCAATGCAAAGCTCTCTTTGACCTATCTTCAAAGACACCAAGCAACAAACACAATATGCACAACATATATGACATGTCCTAAGGGTTAGTTAAGACTATAAGACATAAGAACTAGCACTAAAGTGTGCGGAGTGAACAGTGAAATGTCATGTCTTACAGAACTAACATATGACAATAAATGATACATGAAAATATGTTGCGTTGACCCCATCGTGGGCTCATCATTCCCTCCCTCTTGAAAATGATTCGTCCTCGAATCTCAACATGGATAGAATAAAGGAAAGGGGTTTAGGATGTACACGTATGCTCAACTACACCATAACCAAATAGGAACATGATAATACAAATGGTGAAGGTGAAATACCTTGGTGCATCCTTATCTTTGAAGAAAGAATAAGGTGTGTACACGCTTTCTAAAATGTTTAGGATGTATTAACAATATGATAACAAAAATTTTAGAACACATACATCCTATTAGATAAAACAACATCCAAAAAGCATATTGCAACATGTTAACACTAAATGTACAAGTCTTACAGACATGTGCAATATTTAGACAAGATGTCTCAATTGAGATGACAACAGGCAGACATTCAACAAGATGAGATGAAATAGATATTTCAGAAATAGATTCTTCATCTATACTAAATATGTCATTCAATTCATTAACTAGTTCATCCAAGGATTTATGTGCATTTGTAGCTGAATCTACTTCAATAATGACATCATAATCAAGCTCTACATCAAGAAGACAATCTAGTTCAGCTAACATCAAATCATAAGAATCTAGTTTATCAATGTCATTCTCAGCAGAATTACTTACATCAATGTCATCAATGAAATGTACAGGATGTAATTCAGATTGTAACCCAGAAACAAGCATCTCAGCATAATGCAGATCATGCACAGGGATTTCATTTATATGCATGCCACAATGTAAATCATTTTCAGACAAAGTGTTATCACAATTAACATCATCTATAAGCAAACGACTAACACTTTGGAAATCACCAACAGATTCAAGTGAAGGGTCTTCTTCAGACAGTACACAAGGTTGAACATGCAATTCAGATAAAGGAGTTCCAGTTTCAGGCATGTTGGGGCTAATTTCATACAAACCATCATTCATAGAAATGTCAGCTTGCAAGTCTTTGTTCTTTTCAGATTCTATCAATACTTGCACCATGTCTCTAAGTTGAAGCAATGCATTTTCAATATTATCCATAGGCTGACTCAAATTGCTTAACTTAACTGGATTTGGTTTGTCATTTTCAGAATCACAAGAGTTCAGTTCATACCCATAGTTTTGATTAACTTGGCATGGGATTAGGTTTGATTGAACAATCTTTGCCTTTTTATACATGTCATAAAGTGATGAGAATTTTTCATTTAACATGCAATCGGCAATTTCTTTATCTAGACCAGCAAAGAACCTAATCATGCTTAATTCCTCATGTTCATCAACATAAGCATAGTACAAATCATCAAGCATTTCATTGTAATATGCACTAACATCTTTATTGCACTGAGAAAGAGTTTGATATCTAGGAGTTTTACATTCCCAATATCCAACCCATAAACCATTCGTACGACCAAAGGAGTTCATACGTTTTTCCAGTTCATCATAGTCTCTCCTATGGCATTCAACTCCCCAAATGGTTTTTAGAATCATGTTTAATCAAAACAATCTCAAAAGCCAATTAAAATATTGACAAGATGCAAATACTCTACTTTATGTTGACAATTGTTCAAAACAGCAATTTGGACTATATCTCCTAAAGATTCAAGAAAATCACAGAAGTCAAATTGTTGTTCGGGCTGAAAGAAATCTACGGGGTTGTTTTAAGACAATCCCTCAATTTACTTTACAGCATATGCAATTATCAATTGTAGTAAGGTGAAAGTAAAGACACAAACAAAGTGCTAGCAAGGGTTTGCTTTAGAAACTTTCAAAATCTCAAAACTACAACACTTTTGGTTTGGTTTGGGCACTTTCTTTCTTTTGAGCTTTGCACAGGGATTTCCCTTTTTGCAACGTTTAACTTTTGGCTTTTTCCTCACTTGGCTTTCTTGTGCAATTCTCTCTTGTCTTGCCTCTTACTTGTTGACAAATATTGGCTTTTCTCTCGCGTATTTCTCAATCAAGCTTAATTTTCTTTCTTTGGATGGTTTGCTTGATTGTTGTGAGACTACTCCTCACGGCCTACATGAGACATTGCCCACGGCCTTTAATTGCACAAGGTTTGTTGTATTTGGAATTTGAAAGTTCCTCGTACACAACACGGCTAAACACTATGTAGTGGAAATTCAATTCACAATTACAACAAGTTCAAATTGTATATAGTGCAATGTAAGTTCAGAAATTGATCTAAAACAACAATTGGATAGCTCTTTAACAATGTGGGGCTTAAACAATTCCTAACTTTCAGAATATATCTAAGTCCAACAAGTTGTTTGAAGCAATTGAAATCAACAAAAAGATAAAGCTATTAGCATGTACCAAGATTTCAAATGAGCCTTTAAAAGTTGTTTTAATCCACACGGTTTTTGGGCAGTTTGTTCTTTTTCTACTTTCTGTTTTTGATGCAAGTGATCTAACTAATTCTAAGATGGCTAAATGCAACTTAGTTGTGTCTAAATGAAGTTTACAAAGGCTGGTTACTAGTAACTAATGGAAAATCAGTTTTGATGCTAAGTATGATAACTTGTGTTGTTTTGTTTTCAAGTGATCTAACCTACTTAGTTTTTGTTTGGTTTTCTTGTTTGATGCAATCAGATTCTAAACTATATGATACTAGATGCGAGCTCCTAATCAAACGTGTATGAACTAGAGTAGGCAGCACACTTAGTTAGCTAAAACTATTTTGTTTTGTTCTTTGGTTTTCGGTTTTCTTGTGCTAAACTAAACAAGCATCTAAACACTTAAACTATGTTGTAACCTAGTCTAGCTAAGCTAAATAAGGCAGCACTAAGACGTTTTGGACAGTTTGCACACAAGTTACTAAAAACAGAGTTTTAGCTATTTGGTTACAAGCTAAAGTTTCAACTAATCTAATTTTGTGTTCAAGTTTTCTGTTTTGAGGACTTAACTAAACTAACACTTAAACTACTAGATCAAGGTCTAATGAAGTTTATCTAAGCTAAATAAGGAAGCATAGAAAACGTTTGGACAGATTGCACTCTAGAACCAAAAACAGAATTTTAAACAACTTGACTACAACTACTATCAACTAACCTATTTTTTTGTATTCAAAGTTTTCTGTTTTAGGGACCTATCTAAACTACCATTTAAACTTCTAGATTAGGACCTAATGAACATTATCTAAGCTAGATTGAACAAGTACAGGCTGGTTACTCACGGTTTTGTTCCAATCTTCACAAACAGCTCCTAACAACTCTAAGTCTAGTCTAAGTTGTTTTTGTGGGGTGTTTTCGGTTTTGCCACTTAACTAACTTACCAAACTATAGTATACTATCTAACAAGCACTTCAAAACATAAGCTAACTACCTAAACAAACAGCAAACAAAACGCAATAAAAATCAGTACACAAACGGTTTGGGCAGCAACATTCATTTGCAAATTTAAGCAATGTAAACATGAATAGAAGACTAACCAAGGCTCTGATACCAATTGATGAGCCAAATGAAGGCTAGAAAACGTTGCCAAGGACTTTGTCTCCTATTCCAAACTGATTTGAACAATAGCTATGGCAAAGAACATCTCAAAGACACCCCTTGAACTTTAACCGTTGTTCTTGGCTCAATTTATGCCAACACCTCTCCCTCTTTGGCACTCCAACACATCTAAAACCTCTATGAGACCCTAAGATGCTGTAAACCAAATAATGAAGCAAATACTAACAAGTTCTAGGCTAGGAACTTGAAAGAAAACCGTTAGTGGTTTCAAACTTCAACTATGAAATAGTTGTAAACTCCTTGAAGGAAATTTGATTGAAATATGTTTGATAATGGTTGTTATTGTTATGAGTTGTTGTTACAATCTGATTCCTATGCTACTTATACAAAACGAAATTTACAAAAAGTACAAGTTTTAATGTACAAAGTACTAGTCTAAAAATGACATGCTTGCTTGGTAATTGTTTGAGCAACTTTTGGTCCCAAAAGTTCTGATTGCTTGCCGTATGATCCTTGCTAGATTTAGCCTTCTTTCTTTGATCAATTTGATTGGATAACATATAGAGCAGCTTGCTTTGAGAAAGGCCTTTGATTGGTTGCAACTTGGTGTT
This sequence comes from Eustoma russellianum, assembly GCA_036186865.1. Lineage (NCBI taxonomy): Eukaryota > Viridiplantae > Streptophyta > Magnoliopsida > Gentianales > Gentianaceae > Eustoma > Eustoma russellianum. Next base: position 8,880,017 of record AP025057.1, on the reverse strand, counting down.
GAATTTTCAAACAAGCTTTCCTTATACACGTTTCTTTCCTTGCTTGAATTCAGCCAAAATTCTGATTGGTTTAAACATTGAGCAGCTTGCTTGGATCTCACCCTTGATTGGTTGTAAGTTGTAGCTTTGATTTTTCAAAGAAATTCAGCTAAAAACATCCGTTCTCCTACTTGCAAGATTCAGCCAAAGTTTTGATTGGTTAAGGGAGTGTGCAGCTTGGCTTGAACTTTGCTTTGATTGGTTCCAAATTTGGTGTTGAATATTCAAACATAACTTGTCATGAACCAGCCAATTTCTCCTTTGAATTTGATTGGATCAAATGTTGGTCTTTGAATTTTCAATCCTTTCTTGCGTGAGCTAGGCTTTAAACAACTCAATTTGATTGGTTCTTTTGTTGTGCAGCTTGTTGAATTTTCTCAAGTTGTTTGTGATTGGTTCAAGCATTTGGAAGACTCCTTTCTATTGGTTCTTGAATTGAGCAGCTTGTTTCTTCTTTCCAACGTGAATAACAATCTTGAATTTGACATGAATGCTTGTCACCACCTTGCTTGTAAGCTACTTGAATATCACCTACTTGCTTGGACAACAATTCAGATTCTAATTTGCATCTTCAAGCTTTGTTTGAACAATGATATAATCTGATCAAATGGAACATGGATTGATAGGTGTTCATGCTTTTTCAATGCAAAGCTCTCTTTGACCTATCTTCAAAGACACCAAGCAACAAACACAATATGCACAACATATATGACATGTCCTAAGGGTTAGTTAAGACTATAAGACATAAGAACTAGCACTAATGTGTGCGGAGTGAACAGTGAAATGTCATGTCTTACAGAACTAACATATGACAATAAATGATACATGAAAATATGTTGCGTTGACCCCATCGTGGGCTCATCAGGATAAGTTTGAAGATCTGGTTAGCCGCTCTGTAGCTTGAGTGTATGTGCTTAACATTTCTTGTTTCGTACGACGTCGTCTGGAAATAGGCATAGGATCCTCAATTTCCTGCAGCAGCTGATCTGTGGTCTTAGTAAAAGAGTCAGAGTTATCCAAGCCGTGTAAAACATCATCTACGTCAATTGTTGGGGCGTTGTGCAGTGCGTGAGTTTGCCTGTCTGCCTGAGGGGGGGGATATCTGCTGGAATTGTAAGAGGATTCTGAGCGTTTTCTGGGGTCTTATCAGTATGATGTATGTATACCTCTGAATCAGAGTTTGTGGCATCCAGAACATCGTCACCTTCTTCCTGAATGCTATCTAAGGATGCGCCAACCTTTGTCAAGTCTTGTTTGTCAGATAATAAGGATAAAAGAGTATTATCGTTTTGTGCAGTATTTGGAGTATGCGGATGTTCCACATTTGTTGGATGAATATCCTGTAGTATATGATTATCAATTGGTAGGGTAGGAATTTCCTCATGGACACCATCAATTGGAGTATCATCATTGTCCTCATCAACAAGCAGCGTGTGTGCAGATTTATTTTTCTTCGGAGTCCATCTTTTGGCTTTTTCCTTCACTGTATTTGATATAGGAGTTGCGTGCCTTTCTGTCTCTTGAAGATTCTCATCTAACGGCTTGCAAGATTTGGCTTCATGTCCTATAGTGCGGTAGGTAGTGCAGAATAATGGTATATTTTCATAGTCTACTGTCGGGTATATTTCATGATCTCCGCCTTGAATATGCAACCGGACTGGTAACGTCTTGGAGATATCTACTTCAATACACAATCTCACTACTGATGGACGCACTCCATTAGATGTAGCAGAATCCATTTTAACGGCAATCCAATCATATGAGCTTTATCCCACAAGGCTGGTTTATTTTGCAAGTATAATGGAATACCCCGAATGGATACCCAAATCGGAACTATTGGTTTATCAATCTTTGGATCAAAATCCGGCGTCTATTTTGTCACCCTCATAACATATCCATTAACGGTCCATGAACGACGTAAGAAGCATCGATGATAATCTTTCGGGTGTTGGAAGGTGAGTATAACATGCTGATCATCCAATAAACCTAGTTTGGGAGTCATTTTAAATCCAATTCTTTCCATGCAGGATGCTAACTGTTTCATATTGGGACGGCCATGTCAAAAAGAACCAACCAAAGTATATTTGAATGGTAATGAGTATCGATCTACTTCCTCTTTTGTGAATGTTATAGAGGGCATACCTTTATATCGCGAAATAGGCCTGATCGTTGCGGCGGTCTCCATATGAGTCGGAGCCAATGCTTCTGCAAAAGTTTTCTTGACCAATGGAGTATCCGACATTATCGTAGCAATGCACGCAGCGTGAAAATTCGAAGTAACAGTGAGCCGAGAAGGAATGCAGGTCAATATGAGATCGTAGCAGATAAACGAGTAGAAGATGCAGTGAATTGAAATCAAAGTTGACAGCTTTTGTCATGGTGGTGCGCCGTCGATGCTTTCTCCAGAGCTGCCGCCATCCCCATATATATATATATATATATATATATATGTATGTATGTATATATATATATATATATGTATGTATATATATATGTATGTATATATATATATGTATGTATATATGTATGTATATATGCATACATACATATATATACATACATATATATACATACATACATACATACATATATAGTAGAATGGCGTCGTCTTCTCCAGGTATCGCCGGTGATGAGCCCACGATGGGGTCAACGCAACATATTTTCATGTATCATTTATTGTCACATGTTAGTTCTGTAAGACATGGCATATCACTGTTAACTCCGCACACACTAGTGCTACTTCTTATGTCTTATAGTCTTAACTAACCCTTAGGACATGTCATATATGTTGTGTATCTTGTGTTTGTTGCTTGGTGTCTTTGAAGATAGGTCAAAGAGAGCTTTACATTGAAGAAGCATGAACACCGATTGATCCATGTCCCATCTGATCGGATGATATCATTGTTCAAACAAAGCTTGAAAATACAATTGGAACCTGAATTTTTGTCCAAGCAAGGAGGTGATAAGCAAGTAGCTTACAAGCAAGGTGGTGACAAGCACCCATGTCAAATCTGAATTCTTCTTCACGTTGAAACAAGGATGGAGAAGCTGCTCAAAGCTTTAACCAATAGGAAGAAGTCTTGCAAATATTCAAGCCAATCAAAAACAAGCAAGGAGACAATTCAGCAAGCTGCACAAAATTTGATCCAATCAAAATCCTTTGAAGAAAACGGCTGATCAAGGCAAATTCCTTTGAAAATTCAAAGCCTAAACTACAACCAATCAAAGGGAGTTCAAACCAAGCTGCTCATTGTATTAACCAATCAAAATTATGGCTGAAATCAAGCAAGGAAGAAACGGCAAGCAACCAGCCTTCTTGGAACCGAAAGTTGCTCAAACAAGTTACCAAGCAACCATGTCATTTTTAGACTTGTACTTTGTACTTTAAACCTTGTACTCTTGTAATTTTCGTTTGGTATAAATAGCTTAGGAAGCTGAATGTACAAAAACACAATTTCAAACACATTTCAATTAGATTTTCCTTTAAGGAGTTCTCAACTTTCTAGTTGAAGTTAAAACCACTTAACGGTTTCTTTCAAGTTCATAGCCTAGAACTTGTTAGTATTTTACTTCATTTTTGGTTTACAGCATCTTAGGGTCTCAATGAGGTTTTAGATGTGTTGGAATGCCAAAGAGGAAGAGGTGTTGGCATAAATTGAGCCAAGAACAAACGGTTACAGTTCAAGGGGTGTCATTGGGATGTTCTTTGCCATAGCCGAGGTTCAAATTGTTGTGATATATTATGTTTGAGTGATTGCAAAATGTATATGTGTGCATATGTGTAATTGTTGTGCAAAATGTATATGTGTGCATATGTGTAATTGTTGTGATGATTGCAAATAGATATATCATGTTTGAATGATTGGAAGATGCATATGTGAGCATGTATGTTTAACGTTTAAATGTGAAATTGTTTTGGCAAGGCATGAACTTATGAACTTATGAGCTAAATGTGAAATTGCTTGAATGAATCAAGATTGAACAAGTTTGATTAAGATCATGAGATTGAACTTGGCCAATTCAATCACACATCTTAATCAAGACATGTTCAAACTGATCTTAGATTATATATGCCAATACATGTTGTTCAAACTGATCTTAGATGATATATATGCCAATACATGTTAATTATATGCTCTAACCAAGCCTTGAAGTCATATGACTTACAATATAAGGCAAATTGTTCGGTTTAGTATCCTATTGCAGGTTTTGGTTCATATCTTGAGCAAATGAACTCCAAATTGAGTGATTCAAAAGCCCACATGATCCTTATTCAATTTAGAATCTGATTGGCTGAGGAAAGGCAAGCTTGGCACGGGTTAAAACTGAATTGACCCGGTGGGAAGCTTATTGACCTATATAAGGGCTATTTTGCATGGTCTATCAATTGGAATTCTTATATCATAGTTATCACATCTATGGTTTTCTTGGAATTCTTGGTATTCTTCATATGGTTTTCTATGCTACATGTTGAAGACTATATATTATATGGTTACATACGGATTTGGGCGCATATATCATGTTCAAACTTCAGATTTTGAACAAGTCAAGGCAAGTTGAATTACATCCTATTTTGGTGCTGATTTTAAGATGATTATTCTTGGCTATTCTTGTGATGATTCAAACGGCTATATTGGTTCAAATTTGGAGCAACATTTCGTATGTTATATGGTGAAAATTCAGATTATGATGTGTGACAAAAAGCAAGTCCTACAATGTAGCAAAGTTGGAGCAAAAATCTCTCAACCAAGAAAGCAACCAAACGGCTATATGATTCAAAGGTTGAAGACCAATTCAAACTCAAGTCAAGCTGATTTCTCTCTATCTTTTAAGCTCCATCTCAACGTCTATATGTTCAAAATTGGAGACCAATTCAAACTCAAAGGCATGGCTGATTTCTCTCTATCTTTTAGCCTCATTCCAACGTCTACTTATCATTCAAAATGAGGAGCAAAAATCTGTTCAAAACATATGCCAAATCAGCCGCATACATGGCAAGGTATTTACACATGGAAATTGCTGATTGGAGCTATCTTTTAAACGTTCAAATGGAGTTATTTTACATCTCATTCCAACGGCTACAATGGGATAAATATTCAGGTTGGAAGACTATTTCAAAGCATTCAAAAATTCAGATTTATCTTGAAAGTCAAATGCTGAATTTTGGTAGCTAAAAAGGTGCTGAATTTTCTCCTTATCTTCAACCATTCCAACGTTCACTTTGAGGAGCCTATAGGCTGTCCTCTTGGCTATAAATAGCACCAAGGATGAAGAGCAAATGTACACCAACGAAAGCAAAGAAAGCAAGCAAGACAAATCAGCTCTTTGTCTCCATTCTTTTCTTCTTCTCTTCTCTATTGAAGAACACATTTGTAGCAAGCTTTATGATTGTATAGTTCTTCATTTCTTGTCATTTCAACACCTTTCAAACTACATATTGTAAGGGAGAAGCTGGTGTATAAAGCTTACTCCTTAGAGGTAATCAAAAGGTGCAAAGGTGCAAAGGTGAAACTAGTTGCTGTTTTGGTGCAGCCTCTTGAAGAAGTTGGTGAAAAGCTTCTTCCTTTGGCTTTGTAAGGTGACTTTGGTGTTTGGTGTTTAGTGAAATCCAAGAGAAGGTGTCTCTTGGGACTGGAGTAGGTCACATTGACCGAACCAGGATAATTCCTTGTGTTCTTTACTTATTTCCTGCACTTACTGTTTTCTGCCTGAAATTTACACTAACTTGGCACGTATAATTGAACAAGCAAACAGTCTTAGAATTGCATGAATTTTGGATATATTATACTTCAATGTGTTAGCTTTCATTAGCCGCAAGAATCACTAAATTCTAAGGTGTTTAGCATGGTCAAATCGTTTTCACAAAATTGTTGCTACATTCTGTGAACAGTTCTGACCAGTGTGCAAACTTGTGCAATTTGAATAGGCTATCCTTTGAATCTTGAAGTGAGCCTTATATCAAATTAAACTAGACATCTTGAAGTTTAATTTGACATAAGATTCATCAAAATAGCACGGGTAGATTTTGAGATATTGTTGTTTGAAGTTAAGCTAACATTCTGCCTGATACTGCCAGAATTGCACACTTTACTTCTCTTGCTTATTTGAACGTGCTAACTTGCTTGGAATTGACTGAAATTTTTATGACATACTATAAACATACTAAACTTGATCTCTGCCAAGTTTGAGAGCTTGCACAGGTGGATAAGTGGTTCAACCAAAACGTTCAAAGTAGTGAACTGTTTCTGGAATTTTCAGAACCTGAGGTTAAAGAGGCAAAGGGGTCTTCAAACAAGTTTTTGAAGGTAATTATAGTGTAATTTCCGCTAATCCACTATTCACCCCCCCCCTCTAGTGGTGCTATACAGGTCCAACAATTGGTATCAGAGCCTGGTTGAGCACCATATTCTGATTTGAGCTGAAAACAGTTTACACTCCAAGTTGCAAAGTTGCTGGAAATTTTCTGGTTGTCTTATATTCTTCATATTTGATATCTACAACAAGGTGACACTTTCTTTCCTTCTTATAAGTGTTTTAAACGTTTTCTCACACACTAAGAAGCATGTCTAAGTCACACATGAAAATAGAATTAGAAGGCATGTCCACACAAAGACCACCTCTTTTTGATGGAGAAAACTTTAGTCATTGGAAACTTAGGATGAAATTGTTCTTAATGGCTATTGATATAGACTTGTGGTCTATCATTGAAGATGGACCTTATGTGCCTACTAAGCATGTTATAATTGATGGCTTATCACAAGAAGTTGAGAAATATAGAAAAGATTGGAGTGAGGAAGATAAAAAGAAAATGAGTCTTAATGCTAAAGCAATGCAATTATTGTTGAATGGTTTAAGTAGAAGTGAATCTGCCTATGTCTCTTCATGTTTAAGTGCAAAGGATATGTGGAAATGTCTTGAAATGAAGCATGAAGGAACTAATCAAGTAAAGGAATCAAAGATTAACATGTTAATGACTACACTTGAAACATTTCATTTACTGCCTAATGAATCAATTGTTGATATGGATTTAAGGCTTACAAACTTATACAACTCACTTGAATCCCTTGGTAAAACGTTTTTGATGAAAGAAAAAGTGCAAAAAGTTTTGAGAAGTTTGCCAATTGAATGGGATGCCAAAGTTAGTGCCATTGAAGAAAGCAAAGATCTTTCTCAAATAAAACTTGATGAATTGATAGGCTCTTTAAAAGTTTATGAAAACAAGTTGAATATAAGAAAGGCTGAAACTAGTAACAAGTCTAAATCACTTGCATTTGTAACAAATGAACCCGAATCATCTAATCAAGCCGAGTATGAAAGTGATGATGAAAGTGATGAAGAAGACATAATGTTGTTAGCTAGGCGTTTAAGGAAGCTTTTCAAGAAAAGACCAACTAAAAGACAAGCAAAATCAGCCGCCCCTATCAATGTGAAATCTAACAAACAAGATGGTAAATGGTATGATAAAGAACTTAAGTGTTATGAATGTGGCAAACAAGGACACATATCATATGATTGTCCAAACAAGAACAAAAACCGTGACATGGATGAAAAGACAAGGACAAAAACTAGAGTAGAACCTATGCAAAGGAGGAAGAAAGCTCTCAAGGTAAGTTCAAGCACTTGGGATGACACATCTTCATCCGAATCCGAGGAGGAACCTGAAGTTGCACAAACATGTTTGGCTTCAAAGTCTACAAATGAGGTAACCTTCGATTCTGACTCTGAATGTGATTTTACTCAAGATGAATTGTTGGATGAATTAGAAAAGTTGCATAATAGATATAAGAAGCTATCCAAGGAGAAGAAAAGAATAGTTGAGGAGAAGAACAAGTTGGAGACGTCTAACTTGAATCTAACTTCTCAACTAGAAGTTCTTCAACTTGAATCATCTAACACTATTAGTTCAATGCAAAATCAGATCAAGGAACTTAAGAACAAACATGAAAATGTGCAATGTGTGCAATGTGTTGATTTCAACGTTTTAAAGTCTAAATTGCATGAAATACAAACTGAATTTGAATCATTGAAAGCATGCAACCTAGACTTGAACAAATCTTTAGAACAATTTAAGAATGGTTCCAACATGTTAGACACTCTTATTGCATCTCAAAAGCATGGAAATGACAAACAAGGTCTTGGATATGTTAAAGAAGCTGAATGCACACCTAAGGAAACAACATTTGTATCATCTTCAACCAACATGGAATATAGGCCAAATGCATCTAGAAATAAACCTATTCTGCCCACACCACCTTCATCACAAAGATTGCAAAATGCATCAACATATAGGAAGGTAAATACACCTAGAAACCATGCTTACATGTATACAAGAATGCCTAAACAAAGTAGTATGCAATCTGCTCAAGTTATGCCTTATATGCAACAACATGCTTATGTGAAGAACATGACATACTCTCGGCCTAAATCAGTTTACAACACACGGCCTAGACACACACAACATCATGCTTATACACGGCCTAGAAACTATGGTAACTCACGGCCAAGATATAACTCATATACATGGCAACATTCAAATGCATATAGAACTTACAATGCTTATCCAACTAGACATAAATATGCAGCCCCTTTTCCATCATATTCTATGTATCAAAATCCATTATTTGATCATTATATGCAACATGATTTTAACATTTCAAAACCAAGAAAGGTTGTTCAAGTTTGGGTACCTAAAGGTACACTAACATGAACTTAACTTGTCTAACCTTGAAAGGACCCAAAATCAAAGGGTACCTAAGTTGTTATTTACATTTGTAGGTACATAACATCAAAGAAAGACAAGTGGCTGGTTATAACAACAAAGAAGATGAAAAGAACAAAACCAATTGGATAGTTGATAGTGGTTGCTCAAGACATATGACGGGCAACAAAAATTTGTTTAGCACACTTAAGAACATTGCAAAAGGTGGCAAAGTTACCTTTGGAGACAACAATCAAGGCCAAATAATTGGCAAAGGCAAGGTTGGTGATCCAAACAAGTTTGAGATCAAAAACGTCCTACTTGTAAGTAACTTAACCTTTGAGCTTTTAAGTGTTTCTCAACTATGTGACAACAACTTGAATGTTCTCTTCTCCTCCACTTCTTGTAAGATAATGGATAAAAACAATCAAGTTGTGTTAAAAGGAAAACGTGAAGGAAACATATATGTGCTTAACATGGATGATATGCTAAGTAGTAACACAAAATGTCTTGTTTCACATGAATCTGATCCCAATCTTTGGCATAGACGTTTAGGGCACATAGGTATATCAACCTTAGAAAAACTACACGCTAAAAGTCTTGTTAAAGGATTGCCTAAACTTAACTTGGATGATTTTCAACTATGTGAATCTTGTATCAAAGGCAAACATGTTAGAGAATCCCTTAAGCCTAAAACCGAGGTCACAACATCAAGAATACTAGAACTCTTGCATATAGACTTATTTGGTCCATGTAGAACAAGAAGCTTAGGTGGAAGTTATTATGTATGTGTAATAGTTGATGATTTCTCAAGATATACTTGGACATTGTTTCTTGCTTCAAAAGATGAAAGTGCATCATCTATAGCTAATCTAATTAGACAACTTGAAAATGAACATGAATCACATGTTATTAAGATAAGGAATGATAGAGGTGGTGAGTTTAAAAATAATGAATTAATCAAATTCTGTAATGAAAAGGGTATAAAACATGAATTCTCCCCACCAAGAACTCCTCAACTTAATGGTGTAGTTGAAAGAAAGAATAGGACTATTCAAGAAGTAGCAAGAACAATGATGGTAGAAAACAAAGTACCTAAATTCTTATGGGCTGAAGCTGTAAACACTTCAAGTTATATGATCAACAGACTATCAATAAGAAAGAAATTGAACAAAACACCATTTGAAATCTTAAATGGACGACTCCCAAAAGTAAACTATCTAAAAGTCTTTGGTTGTAAATGCTTTGTATTGAACACAAAAGATAACTTAGATAAGTTTGATCCTAAGTCTGATGAACATATATTTGTGGGATATTCAATGAACTCTAAAGCATATAGATGTTATAATGCACAAACAAGAAAGATAGTTGAATCTATACATGTGAAGTTCAATGAAAATGCATATCTCCAAACAAGTAATCAACATGAAATCTATGTACCAAATGATCAAATACTTCATGATGAAGATGAACTTATCCTACCACCTACAAATGATCAAATTGAAACACCAAATCAAACTCTTGAAATGCATGAAGTTCAAACTCCCCCTACACAAGAACATAATGAAGAAAATGTGCCTAACCAACCTATTGAACATCATGAACCTATTGAAGATGCACAACCAAGTAATTGGTGGCAAATAAGAGATAAACAAAAGCATCCTCAAGAACTTATCATAGGAGATGTAAATCAAGGGGTTAGAACACGTAGGCAAATAGATCCTAATGAATATGATCAATGGCATGCACTTATATCCCAAATTGAACCTAAGAATGTGAATGATGCCTTAAACGATGCATATTGGATAGATGCAATGCATGAAGAGTTAAATCAATTTGAAAGAAACAATGTGTGGGATTTAGTACCTAAACCCGAGGATAAATCAATCATTGGAACTAAATGGGTGTTTAGGAACAAAATGAATGAGCAAGGGGTTGTAGTAAGAAATAAAGCAAGACTAGTAGCTCAAGGATATAATCAAGAAGAGGGTATTGATTACGATGAAACATTTGCCCCCGTAGCAAGATTAGAATCCATACGCCTCTTATTAGCTTTTGCATGTTATAATAACATCAAACTATTCCAAATGGATGTTAAGAGTGCATTCTTAAATGGCTATATCCAAGAAGAAGTTTTTGTTAAACAACCACCAGGCTTTGAAGATCCAAAGAACCCTGATCATGTATATAAACTTAAGAAAGCCTTATATGGTTTGAAACAAGCCCCCCGTGCATGGTATGAAAGATTTGCCAACTTTTTACTAAGTAACAACTTTCAAAGAGGAACCATAGATAGTACCTTATTCTTGAAAAAGAAAGACAAAGATTTGCTTGTAATACAAATATATGTAGATGACATAATCTTTGGTTCAGCTAATCCTAACTTAGTAAAAGACTTTGAAGATTGTATGAAGTCTGAGTTTGAAATGTCCATGGTTGGTGAATTAAATTATTTCTTAGGCTTGCAAATAAAACAAACATCAAGTGGTATACATATCAATCAAGCCAAATACATAAGAGATATGATAAAGAAATTCAACTTTGAAAACTTGAAACCATCTCCAACACCAATGTGTACTTCAACAAAATTAGACAAAGATGAAAATGGTGTTGCATTTGATGAAAAACTATATAGGTCTATGATTGGTTCATTGCTATATCTAACTGCTAGTAGACCTGATATTATGTTTGCAGTATGTATGTGTGCAAGATTTCAAAGTATGCCTAAGATGTCACACTTTAAAGCTGTAAAAAGGATATTTAGATATCTTCAACATACACCAACATTAGGCTTATGGTATGATAGACAATCTAGTCTAAGTCTACATGCATATTCAGATGCAGATTATGGTGGATGTAGAGTAGATAGAAAGAGCACTAGTGGAACATGTCAATTCCTAGGAAACTCATTAATATCTTGGTTTTCAAAGAAACAATCTAGTGTTGCACTTTCTACTACTGAAGCAGAATATATGGCTTTAAGTCTATGTTGTACTCAACTATTGTGGATTAAACAACAACTTTCAGACTTTGAAATACAAGTAAATAATATCCCCATCTATTGTGATAGTACAAGTGCTATAAATTTGTCTAAAAACCCTGTACTACACTCTAAGGCAAAGCATATAGAAGTACGTTATCATTTTCTCCGTGATCATGCTAATCTTGGACATATACACATTGAACATGTTAGAACTGATCAACAAGTAGCTGACATATTCACTAAACCCCTTAATCAAGCTATCTTTGAGACTTTACGTGCAAGACTTGGATTAATTGCTTACAACTGACTACTACACCATTCAGTCTTTTGCATAATTTACAAAATTAAGGGGGAGAAATAAATGTGTATATATATCATGTTAAAGGGAAAATAGATATCATGTTAAGGGGGAGATAACACATTAAGGGGGAGCATCATGTTAAGGGGGAGATAACACATTAAGGGGGAGCAGCTTACACTTAGATGCTTACTTGATTACACAAATTACTACACTTGATGTAGATGCACACTTGATTTAAATGCTTAATATACACATATGTGGGGTAATTTTGCAAATCATCAAAAGGGGGAGATTGTTGTGATATATTATGTTTGAGTGATTGCAAAATGTATATGTGTGCATATGTGTAATTGTTGTGCAAAATGTATATGTGTGCATATGTGTAATTGTTGTGATGATTGCAAATAGATATATCATGTTTGAATGATTGGAAGATGCATATGTGAGCATGTATGTTTAACGTTTAAATGTGAAATTGTTTTGGCAAGGCATGAACTTATGAACTTATGAGCTAAATGTGAAATTGCTTGAATGAATCAAGATTGAACAAGTTTGATTAAGATCATGAGATTGAACTTGGCCAATTCAATCACACATCTTAATCAAGACATGTTCAAACTGATCTTAGATTATATATGCCAATACATGTTGTTCAAACTGATCTTAGATGATATATATGCCAATACATGTTAATTATATGCTCTAACCAAGCCTTGAAGTCATATGACTTACAATATAAGGCAAATTGTTCGGTTTAGTATCCTATTGCAGGTTTTGGTTCATATCTTGAGCAAATGAACTCCAAATTGAGTGATTCAAAAGCCCACATGATCCTTATTCAATTTAGAATCTGATTGGCTGAGGAAAGGCAAGCTTGGCACGGGTTAAAACTGAATTGACCCGGTGGGAAGCTTATTGACCTATATAAGGGCTATTTTGCATGGTCTATCAATTGGAATTCTTATATCATAGTTATCACATCTATGGTTTTCTTGGAATTCTTGGTATTCTTCATATGGTTTTCTATGCTACATGTTGAAGACTATATATTATATGGTTACATACGGATTTGGGCGCATATATCATGTTCAAACTTCAGATTTTGAACAAGTCAAGGCAAGTTGAATTACATCCTATTTTGGTGCTGATTTTAAGATGATTATTCTTGGCTATTCTTGTGATGATTCAAACGGCTATATTGGTTCAAATTTGGAGCAACATTTCGTATGTTATATGGTGAAAATTCAGATTATGATGTGTGACAAAAAGCAAGTCCTACAATGTAGCAAAGTTGGAGCAAAAATCTCTCAACCAAGAAAGCAACCAAACGGCTATATGATTCAAAGGTTGAAGACCAATTCAAACTCAAGTCAAGCTGATTTCTCTCTATCTTTTAAGCTCCATCTCAACGTCTATATGTTCAAAATTGGAGACCAATTCAAACTCAAAGGCATGGCTGATTTCTCTCTATCTTTTAGCCTCATTCCAACGTCTACTTATCATTCAAAATGAGGAGCAAAAATCTGTTCAAAACATATGCCAAATCAGCCGCATACATGGCAAGGTATTTACACATGGAAATTGCTGATTGGAGCTATCTTTTAAACGTTCAAATGGAGTTATTTTACATCTCATTCCAACGGCTACAATGGGATAAATATTCAGGTTGGAAGACTATTTCAAAGCATTCAAAAATTCAGATTTATCTTGAAAGTCAAATGCTGAATTTTGGTAGCTAAAAAGGTGCTGAATTTTCTCCTTATCTTCAACCATTCCAACGTTCACTTTGAGGAGCCTATAGGCTGTCCTCTTGGCTATAAATAGCACCAAGGATGAAGAGCAAATGTACACCAACGAAAGCAAAGAAAGCAAGCAAGACAAATCAGCTCTTTGTCTCCATTCTTTTCTTCTTCTCTTCTCTATTGAAGAACACATTTGTAGCAAGCTTTATGATTGTATAGTTCTTCATTTCTTGTCATTTCAACACCTTTCAAACTACATATTGTAAGGGAGAAGCTGGTGTATAAAGCTTACTCCTTAGAGGTAATCAAAAGGTGCAAAGGTGCAAAGGTGAAACTAGTTGCTGTTTTGGTGCAGCCTCTTGAAGAAGTTGGTGAAAAGCTTCTTCCTTTGGCTTTGTAAGGTGACTTTGGTGTTTGGTGTTTAGTGAAATCCAAGAGAAGGTGTCTCTTGGGACTGGAGTAGGTCACATTGACCGAACCAGGATAATTCCTTGTGTTCTTTACTTATTTCCTGCACTTACTGTTTTCTGCCTGAAATTTACACTAACTTGGCACGTATAATTGAACAAGCAAACAGTCTTAGAATTGCATGAATTTTGGATATATTATACTTCAATGTGTTAGCTTTCATTAGCCGCAAGAATCACTAAATTCTAAGGTGTTTAGCATGGTCAAATCGTTTTCACAAAATTGTTGCTACATTCTGTGAACAGTTCTGACCAGTGTGCAAACTTGTGCAATTTGAATAGGCTATCCTTTGAATCTTGAAGTGAGCCTTATATCAAATTAAACTAGACATCTTGAAGTTTAATTTGACATAAGATTCATCAAAATAGCACGGGTAGATTTTGAGATATTGTTGTTTGAAGTTAAGCTAACATTCTGCCTGATACTGCCAGAATTGCACACTTTACTTCTCTTGCTTATTTGAACGTGCTAACTTGCTTGGAATTGACTGAAATTTTTATGACATACTATAAACATACTAAACTTGATCTCTGCCAAGTTTGAGAGCTTGCACAGGTGGATAAGTGGTTCAACCAAAACGTTCAAAGTAGTGAACTGTTTCTGGAATTTTCAGAACCTGAGGTTAAAGAGGCAAAGGGGTCTTCAAACAAGTTTTTGAAGGTAATTATAGTGTAATTTCCGCTAATCCACTATTCACCCCCCCCTCTAGTGGTGCTATACAGGTCCAACACAAATCAGTTTGGAGTAGAAGACAAAGTCCTGGCAACGTTTTCTAGCCTTCATTTGGCTCATCAATTGGTATCAGAGCGTTGGTTAGTCTTCTATTCATGTTTAAATTGATTAAATTTGCATATGAATGTTGCTGCCCAACCGTATGTTGAACTGATTTCTATTGCGTTTAGTTGCTGTTTGTTTTGGTAGTTAGTTTATGTTTTAAAGTGCTTGTTAGATAGTATACTATAGTTTGGTAACTTAGTTAAGTAGGCAAAACGAAAACACCCCACAAAAACAACTTAGACTAGACTTAGTGTTGTTAGGAGCTGTTTGTGTAGTTTGGAACAAAACCGTGTGTGAAGCTGATTGTTCTTGTTCAATCTAGCTTAGTTAATCTTCATTAGACCCTAATCTAGAAGTTTTAAATGGTAGTTTAATTGACTCCTTAAAACAGAAAACTTTGAACACAAAAATAGACTAGTTGATAGTTTAGTTTTTCATCAAGTTGTAGTAGTTAAAATTCTGTTTTAGTACTTGTGTACAAACTGTTTAGACGTTTTATATGCTGCCATATTTAGCTTAGTTGATCTTCATTAGACCTTAATCTAGTAGTTTAAGTGTTAGTTTAGTTGTGTCCTTAAAAGAGAAAACTTGAACACGAAAATAGATTAGTTGGTAGTTTAGCTTATAATCAAGTAGTTAAAATTCTGTTTTTAGTCACTTGTGTGCAAACTGATTAAAACGTTTTAGTGCTGCCTTATTTAGCTTGGTTAGGCTAGTTTACATCATAGTTTAAGTGTTTAGTTGGTTGATTAGTTTGGCACAAGAAAACCGAAAGCAAAGATCAAAACAAGTAGTTTAGCTAAATAAAGTGTGCTGCCTAGTCTCTAGTTCATGTACGTTTGTTAGGTAAAACACAAAGAGCTGCATCTAGTATCATTTAGTTTAGAATCTGATTGCATCATACAAACAAAAAACCAAACAAAAACAAAGTAGGATAGATCACATAAAAACCAAACAAAACTAGTTAGCTTAGTTGCATCAAAACTGATTTTCCATTAGTTGATATAGTAATCAGCCGTATAGATTGCATTTAGAAACAAATAAGTTGCATTTAGCCATCTTAAGACTAGTTAGATCATTTGCATCAAAAACAGAAAAAGAAAAAAAAAGATAAGTGTCAAAACCGTGTGGATTAAAACAACTTTTAAAGCTCATTTGAAATCTTGGTGTATGCTGATAGCTTTATCTTTTTGTTGATTTTAATTGTTTCAAACAACTTGTTGGACTCAGATATATTCTGAAAGTTAGGAATTGTTTAAGCCCTACAATGTTAAAGAGCTATCCAATTGTTGTTTTAGATCAGTTTCTGAACTTACATTGCACTATGTACGATTTGAACTTGTTGTAATTGTGAATTGAACTCTCACTACATAGTGTTTAGCCGTGTTGTGTACGAGGAACTTTCAAAATTCTAAATACAACAAACCTTGTGCAATTAAAGGCCGTGGGCAATGTCTCATATAGGCCGTGAGGAGTAGTCTCACAACAATCAAGCAAACCATCCAAAGAAAGAAAATTAAGCTTGATTGAGAAATACGCGAGAGAAAAGCCAATATTTGTCAACAAGTAAGAGGCAAGACAAGAGAGAATTGCACAAGAAAGCCAAGTGAGGAAAAAGCCCAAAGTTAAACGTTGCAAAAAGGGAAAATCCCTGTGCAAAGCTCAAAAGAAAGAAAGTGCCCAAACCAAACCCCAAAGTGTTGTAGTTTTGAGATATTGAAAGTTTCTAAAGCAAACCCTTGCTAGCACTTTGTTTGTGTGTCTTTACTTTCACTTTACTACAATTGATAATTGCATATGCTGTAAAGTAATTGAGGGATTGTCTTAAACAACCCCGTAGATTTCTTTCAGCCCGAACAACAATTTGACTTCTGTGATTTACTTGAATCCTTAGGAGAAATAGTCCAAGTTGTTGTTTTAAGGAATTGTCAACATAAAGTAGAGCATTTGCATCTTGTCAATATTTTAATTGGCTTTTGAGATTGTTTTGATTAAACATGATTCTAAAAACCATTTGGGGAGTTGAATGCCATAGGAGAGACTATGATGAACTGGAAAAACGTATGAACTCCTTTGGTCGTATGAATGGTTTATGGGTTGGATATTGGGAATGTAAAACTCCTAGATATCAAACTCTTTCTCAGTGCAATAAAGATGTTAGTGCATATTACAATGAAATGCTTGATGATTTGTACTATGCTTATGTTGATGAACATGAGGAATTAAGCATGATTAGGTTCTTTGCTGGTCTAGATAAAGAAATTGCTGATTGCATGTTGTCTGAAAAATTCTCATCACTTTATGACATGTATAAAAAGGCAAAGATTGTTCAATCAAACCTAATCCCATGGCGAGTTAATCAAAACTATGGGTATGAATTGAACTCTTGTGATTCTGAAAATAACAAACCAAATCCAGTTAAGTTAAGCAATTTGAGTCAGCCTATGGATAATATTGAAAATGCATTGCTTCAACTTAGAGACATGGTGCAAGTATTGATAGAATCTGAAAAGAACAAAGACTTGCAATCTGACATTTCTATGAATGATGGTTTGTCTGAAATTATCCCCAACATGCCTGAAACTGGAACTCCTTTATCTGAATTGCATGTTCAACCTTTTGTACTGTCTGAAGAAGACCCTTCGCTTGAATCTGTTGGTGATTTCCAAAGTGTTAGTCGTTTGCTTGTAGATGATGTTAATTGTGATAACACTTTGTCTGAAAATGATTTACATTGTGATATGCATATAAATGAAATCCCTGTGCATGATCTGCATTCTGTTGAGATGCTTGTTTCTGGGTTACAATCTGAATTACATCCTGTACATTTCATTGATGACATTGATGTAAGTAATTCTATTGAGAATGACATTGATAAACTAGATTCTTATGGTTTGATGTTAGCTGAACTAGATTGTCTACTTGATGTAGAGCTTGATCATGATGTCATTATTGAAATAGATTCAGCTACAAATGAACATAAATCCTTGGATGAACTAGTTAATGAATTGAATGACATATTTAGTATAGATGAAGATTCTATTTCTGAAATATCTATTTCATCTCATCTTGTTGAATGTCTGCCTGTTGTCATCTCAATTGATACATCTTGTCTAAATATTGCACATGTATGTAAGATTTGTACATTTAGTGTTAACATGTTGCAATATGCTTTTTGGATGTTGTTTTATCTGTTAGGATGTATGTGTTCTAAAATTTTTGTTATCATATTGTTAATACATCCTAAACATTTTAGAAAGCGTGTACACACCTTATTCTTTCTTCAAAGATAAGGATGCACCAAGGTATTTCACCTTCACCATTTGTATTATCATGTTCCTATTTGGTTATGGTGTAGTTGAGCATACGTGTACATCCTAAACCCCTATCCCTTATTCTATCCATGTTGAGATTCGAGGACGAATCATTTTCAAGAGGGAGGGAATGATGAGCCCACGATGGGGTCAACGCAACATATTTTCATGTATCATTTATTGTCACATGTTAGTTCTGTAAGACATGGCATATCACTGTTAACTCCGCACACACTAGTGCTACTTCTTATGTCTTATAGTCTTAACTAACCCTTAGGACATGTCATATATGTTGTGTATCTTGTGTTTGTTGCTTGGTGTCTTTGAAGATAGGTCAAAGAGAGCTTTACATTGAAGAAGCATGAACACCGATTGATCCATGTCCCATCTGATCGGATGATATCATTGTTCAAACAAAGCTTGAAAATACAATTGGAACCTGAATTTTTGTCCAAGCAAGGAGGTGATAAGCAAGTAGCTTACAAGCAAGGTGGTGACAAGCACCCATGTCAAATCTGAATTCTTCTTCACGTTGAAACAAGGATGGAGAAGCTGCTCAAAGCTTTAACCAATAGGAAGAAGTCTTGCAAATATTCAAGCCAATCAAAAACAAGCAAGGAGACAATTCAGCAAGCTGCACAAAATTTGATCCAATCAAAATCCTTTGAAGAAAACGGCTGATCAAGGCAAATTCCTTTGAAAATTCAAAGCCTAAACTACAACCAATCAAAGGGAGTTCAAACCAAGCTGCTCATTGTATTAACCAATCAAAATTATGGCTGAAATCAAGCAAGGAAGAAACGGCAAGCAACCAGCCTTCTTGGAACCGAAAGTTGCTCAAACAAGTTACCAAGCAAGCATGTCATTTTTAGTCTTGTACTTTGTACTTTAAACCTTGTACTCTTGTAATTTTCGTTTGGTATAAATAGCTTAGGAAGCTGAATGTACAAAAACACAATTTCAAACACATTTCAATCAGATTTTCCTTTAAGGAGTTCTCAACTTTCTAGTTGAAGTTAAAACCACTTAACGGTTTCTTTCAAGTTCATAGCCTAGAACTTGTTAGTATTTTACTTCATTTTTGGTTTACAGCATCTTAGGGTCTCAATGAGGTTTTAGATGTGTTGGAATGCCAAAGAGGAAGAGGTGTTGGCATAAATTGAGCCAAGAACAAACGGTTACAGTTCAAGGGGTGTCATTGGGATGTTCTTTGCCATAGCCGAGGTTCAAATCAGTTTGGAGTAGAAGACAAAGTCCTAGGAACGTTTTTCTAGCCTTTATTTGGCTCATCAGCCGGCGATCGTTCCTTTGCGGCGGTGGTGGCCGCTTCCTCCACTGCAACCATCACCCCTAAAATCATATCCAAACACAAAGGTCATCCACTGCTCTCTTTTACGGATGACGAAATTGATTCACTCGCCGCTCCTTTCCGGTTTACTCTTGTCGGCACCTTCTGGTTTGGACGGCCTCCATTGAAGATTATACGAGATGTCTTTGAGCGTATTGGATTCAAATCTGATGTCAAGATCACACTTTTAGATCAATCTCTTATATTGATGAATTTTCTCCACGAACCAGATTATATCCGTTGCTTCTACAGGAGATCATGGACTATTGCGGGTTGCTCCATGCGCGTTACCAAGTGGACCATCGATTTTGATCCATCCGCGGATGCACCGATTGTTCCGATATGGATAGCACTGCCAGGCTTACCGATACATTACCAACAAAAGGAAGCACTTTTTGAAATAGCACGCATTATAGGGCATCCTATCAAACTCGACGTTGCTACTGCTGATGGCCTTCGTCTTTCAGTAGCAAGGATCTATGTGGAAGCAGATATTTCTAAGGATCTGCCAAAAAAAATTTTCTTGGAAGGGAAACATAAGATAATTCAACAACAGATAATCTATGAAGATCTTCCTTCCTTTTGTACGGACTGCCGCAGATTAGGACATGCAGCGTCAAATTGCGGCCAGATTGATCAAGATCTCCCGCCGCCGCCAAAGCCCCAAAAACCTATAACACGTTTGATGCGTGCAACTCGTGGGCTCCAACAATTCCACCTTCCAAACGTCCTTCACAAAGGGTTAGGCACAAAGAAGTAAACTTCCCCTTGCTTCCTTAGTGATCAAACGTGTGGACAACGAGCAAGACCAACACTATAAGATGGTCGTTGATCAGGCAAACCAAGATGGCCCTCCTGGACGGCACCTTTTAGCAATGGCAATACCTTCAAAACGCTCAACTTTGAAGGATCTTAACTTAGGTTTTTAATGCAAAACCAAGAAAACAAAGTATCACTCAAAGTGAAGAAAATATCAAGAATTGTTATTCATCGAAAGGTGAGTTTACAACCAGCCAAAGGGGTCTATTTATAGGCCTAGTAGACGCCCCCTTTAGCTTGAAAATGGCTAGAGATAATTCAAATAAAGCTATCTAACAAATGTTTAAATTTGAACTTTGCTTGAAAATTTAAACTAAGATAATTCTAGCTAAAACTTGAAATGCTTGAAAGATGTTATCTTCAATGAATCTAGACATGTTTGGTGATGAAATTGGCGTTGGAGATGTGGTTGAATTTGAATTCAAAGGCTAGTTGAAGATTGGATTCAATTTGACTTCAAACTTGGATTCAATCTTTGAATTATAATCCCATCCTTTTTTGATCTTCAAGTGGCGTGTGGATGGTTATCTAGCGTGTGAGATGTCTTCAAATGGTTGAGATGTTGAATTCAAATGCTGGTTGGAGATTGAGTTTAACTTGAACTTGAATTTAAACTTGGATTCAAATTTGAATTGCCATCTCATCTTTGCTTCAAAAAATGGCGTTTGGAGTGGTGTAGATTAGGCTGAAATCCTCTTGAACTTTAAGTCTCCAATTGATTGAGATTGAATTCAAATTAAGGTTGAATTTTAAATTCAAGCCTAGCTTTGAATTTAAACTCAATTGATCATTATCCATTTATTTGCTTTAGATATGGCCGCCCCCTTCTTGTGGATAATGGAGATGATTTTGATTTCAACTTGATCAAGAGACCCTATCTTGGACACTTTTGAATTTGTCTTAGCATAGACAAACATTCTCTTGAAACATTCTCTTGAAACATTTTCTTCAACATTCTCTTCAAACATTCTTTTGAAACATTCTCTTCAAACATTCTCTTGAAACATTCTCTTGAACATTCTCTTCAAACATTCTCTTGTACCTAATTTACCTACAAAGCAAATACATAAAACTAAGATCACACGACACAAAATAAAATCTAAAAACAAGAATGTAGGCGTGCATGCTGAGACAAGCTCAAGTTGAAGGTTCAATGAAATGAACCCAAGGAGTTTTAGGTTCATCTTGAACATGTTTGTACAAGAAGGTGGCAACTTGATGACAAAGTTCCCTTGCCCTCCTTCTTGTTATAGGACCTTTGACCTCTTGATGGGGCCCTTGATCCTCATCGGACCCTTGATCCTCATCAATCCCCCCCTCCTCAAAAGGATTCGTCCTCGAATCAAAAAGGTCATCGTTGAAAGGGGTGAGATCAGCAACATTAAAAGTAGGTGAAACTGAAGCATACCTGTCGGGAAGATCGAGGATGTATGCATTGTCACCTATGCGTTTCAATACTTTAAAGGGTCCATCTCCGCGAGGCAACAATTTTGACTTTCTTTCATTGGGAAATCTTTCTTTACGCAAATGTAACCACACTAAATCTCCAGGTTTGAACACAACTCTTTTCCGATGTTTGTTAGCTCGTCTTTCATAAGCTTTGTTTTTCTTTTCTAGTTGTGTTTTAACTTGTTCATGCAGTTTCTTTATGTTGTCCGCTTTTTGTTTACCATCCATACTAGAACGTTCATGCACGGGAATAGGAATCAAGTCAATGGGAGACAAGGGATTAAAGCCATACACGATTTCAAATGGGCTATGCAAAGTACCGTGATGGACACTCCTATTATATGCAAATTCGATATATGGTAAACAATCTTCCCAATGTTTAATGTGTTTTTGCAAAATGGCACGCAAAAGTTGAGAAAGAGTACGATTAACGACTTCAGTTTGTCCATCAGTTTGTGGGTGTGCGGTGGTGGAAAACAACAATTGTGTACCAAGTTTAGCCCACAAAACACGCCAAAAAGGACTCAAGAATTTCGTATCTCTATCACTTACAATTGTACGTGGCATGCCATGCAATCTAACAATTTCTTTGAAGAACAAATCAGCAACATGTGTGGCATCATCAACTTTTCTACATGCTATGAAATTTGCCATTTTTGAAAATCGATCGACCACAACATAAATGCTATCGCGTCCTCCCCGAGACCTAGGAAGGCCTAAAAAAAAGTCCGTAGAAATGTCAATCCAAGGGGAATCAGGGACGGGTAAAGGTGTGTAAAGGCCATGTGGTTGGGACTTGGATTTGGCTTGTTTGCAAGTGATGCAATTACCACACAACCTCTCGACGTCTACTCTCATGTGGGGCCAATAGAAATGTTCTTTAAGAGTCTCAAGGGTTTTGAACACTCCGAAATGACCCATTAAACCTCCCCCATGGGCTTCTCTGGTCAATGCTTCTCGTAGGGATGATTGGGGAACGCACAATTTTTGTTCTTTGAAAAGATAACCCTCATGTATGTAAAATTTTGCAAATGGTGCTTCTTTACATGCCTCGAATATGGTGCCAAAGTCATGGTCATTGGGGTACAAGTCCTTAAGTGATTCAAATCCTAAGAAGCGGGAAGATAATGTAGTCACTAACGTGTATCTCCTAGAGAGGGCATCGGCAACTATATTATCCTTTCCTTGTTTGTACTTAATCACGTAAGGGAATTGTTCTATGAACTCTACCCATTTGGCATGTCTTTTGTTCAACTTTCCTTGCCCTTTAAGATACTTAAGGCTTTCGTGGTCAGTGTGGATCACAAACTCTTTGGGTTGAAGATAGTGTTGCAAAGTTTGTAGGGATCTCACAAGGGCATAAAGTTCCTTATCATAGGTAGAGTAATTCAATGATGCTCCTTTCAACTTTTCACTAAAGTAGGCTATGGGTTTCTTACTTTGGGTCAAGACTGCGCCTATACCCACTCCACTTGCATCACACTCGATCTCAAAGGTCTCGTCAAAATTTGGTAGTCTAAGTATGGGTGCAGTGGTCAGCCTACGTTTGAGTTCCTCAAATGCCTGTTGTTGTGGCTCTTCCCACCTAAAAGGCACATCTTTTTTTACAATTTCGTTTAGGGGTGCAGCTATGGAAGAAAAATCTTTGACAAAGCGTCTATAAAAGCTGGCTAGTCCATGAAAACTGCGAACTTCCCCTACATTCTTAGGTGTAGGCCACTCCACAATTGACCTAACCTTTTCCTCATCCATCTCTACTCCCTCAGCCGAAATGACAAAGCCTAGAAAAACTACGCGTTCTAAACAGAAAGAGCACTTCTTAAAGTTGGCGTAAAGTTGTTCTTGCTTAAGCTTTTCAAAAACGGCTCTAATGTGGTCAAGATGATCTTCTATGGTGTGGGAATAGATTAGGATATCATCGAAATAGACAACGACAAAGCGTCCTATGAATGCACGTAAGACTTCATTCATTAGCCTCATAAAGGTACTAGGGGCGTTGGTGAGCCCGAAGGGCATCACTAACCACTCATAGAGCCCAAACTTGGTTTTGAATGCAGTCTTCCATTCGTCCCCTTCTCGAATGCGTACCTGGAAGTACCCTTGCTTAAGGTCAATTTTGGTGAAGAATTTGGATCCGTGCAACATGTCTAACATATCGTCTAGCCTAGGTATGGGGTACCTATACTTGACGGTAATCTTGTTTATGGCTCGGCAATCGGTACACATTCTCCACGTTCCATCCTTTTTGGGTACTAAAATGACGGGGACGGCAGATGGGCTCAGACTCTCTCGGATTTGTCCACTAGCTAGGAGCTCCTATACTTGCCTTTGGATTTCTTTGGTTTCTTCGGGGTTTGCTCGATAGGCTGGGCGATTGGGTAACACGGCTCCTGGGACAAAGTCGATTTGGTGTTCTATCCCTCTAATGGGTGGTAATCCGGATGGCGGTTCGGAAGGAAATAGAACTTCATATTCTTGGATAAGGGACGCAACTGAGGTAGGTAAGTTTGGTGGGAGTTCTTCAAGGGCAAGTTGACACGACTTTGGGATGATGATGAAGACAGTTTGGTTGTTATAAAGTGCACGGGTAACCTCTCTTTTCTTTGCGAAATACCCACACTTCTTTTTGGACTCGTTGACACTTAGGGGCACTACCTCTTTTCCCTTGCTCTCTTGTTTTTTGTTCTCACTTTTCATACACTCCACGAATTTTCTCTCGGCTTCTTTTTCCTTAGGGTCAGCTCTAGACTTGGACATGCGTTGGTGATCCTCGTGGACTTTGTGTGGTGGAAGTGCATGCAGTTTATACAATTTGCCATTCAATTTGAAAGAATAACGATTCAAATAACCATCATATGTCACATGTCTATCAAATTGCCATGGCCTACCAAGTAAGATATGACTAGCATGCATTGGTGCGACATCACATAAAACATCATCTTTGTAACTACCAATGCTAAGAGAAATCAAAACTTGTTTACTTACGCTAACTTCACCGCAGTCATTTAGCCATGCAAGTTTGTAAGGATGCGGATGATTAGTCATAGGCAAATTCAGTTTTCTTACTAATTCGATGCTAGCCACATTCGCACAAGAACCGGAATCAATGATCATGGTGCACACTTTACCATTTATCATGCAATGAATATGAAAAATGTTTTCTCTATGTTGTTCGTGATCATCTAATTTCGGATATGCATTTAAAGCTCTACGCACAACAAGAAACTCTTTAGTGTCAAAATCATCTAATGCGCCTAGATCCTCTTCAGGTTCAATTTCATTATCATGTTCAGACTCGTTTTCATGCTCGGACTCGGACACATATTCGTTAGTCTCTTCAATTAACATGATTCTTTTTGCATTAGGACATTCTTTTCCTATGTGACCACGTCCTTGACATTTATAACATTTAATGTCTCTAAACCTGTTTGAGGAATCCGAGGGATTTCCGGTAGGAGCCTTTTGTTGGGTGCGTTCATCTCTCCTTTGTGTGGATTGCACACGATTGTCCATTCTTTGTGATGCTCCTTGGTCACGCGTTTGGCCTCCTGTAGGCCGTGAACTTCCTGCTCCTGAAGGCTTGCTGTGCAATCTTGACGAAGATTGATTAGTATGATAATTGGAATTGAAATTAGAGGAGTTACGTACCTTTAATTGTGCTTCAATCTTCTCAGCCATATGGACCATGGTTGTGAGGTCGAGGTAAGGTTGAAGGTCAACCCTTTGCGCAATCTCCCTGTTTAAACCATGTAAGAATCGAGCCTTGGTGGCTTCTTCAGGTTCCTGCAAGTTAGACCTCTCCAACAAAATTTCTAACTCTTTATAGTACTCGTCTACACTTTTGGAACCTTGTCGTAAGTTATGCAAGCTTGTGAAAATAGAACTCTCATAATTGTTTGGAATAAAACGTTGTACGCATTTCAAACTTCATTTCTTCCCAAGTGGCGATTGGGGGTTGTCTTGTCTTAGTTCTATTTCGACACAAATTCGTCCACCAA
The DNA here is from genome assembly GCA_036186865.1 of Eustoma russellianum. NCBI lineage: Eukaryota > Viridiplantae > Streptophyta > Magnoliopsida > Gentianales > Gentianaceae > Eustoma > Eustoma russellianum. The sequence goes on along the minus strand of AP025057.1, from coordinate 8,854,081 downwards.
TTAAGTGCATAACCAGAAAATTCAATGGAAGCATACCTCACTTTTTGCAATTCACTATAATTGGTACAAGAAAAGATCAAATCCACTTTCGTTTCCCATTCTAAATATTCCTCCGCATTACTTTTACCATAAAACGTGGGGAATACTTATTTTGGTTTTGAGAAAATCGTCATCTTGTGGGAAAAGGGGATTTTGGCGTCTTTGGTAACCACGAGGATGGTGGTCATCAAAGTCATAATCATCATGCTCAAAGGGAATGTAATCATCATTGTACCTTCTTGGAGCGTACCTTCTTGCTTGTGTAGGAGAGGAGCAAACCGTCTCGCTTCGGTGTGTGGGGGTCGAATGTTATCGTCCTCAACTTCTTCCGGAGGATGGCGCCTTGGTTGTGGTGGTGGAACGGCCCTGCTTGTTCCTTGGCCATCACTTGTTTTGTAGCTTCGCTCCACGTCTTCCAAGCGATGCTTAATTATCTCATTGTCGTGCATGAGTTTCTTAAGCATTTCCAGCATTTGTTGTTGAGTATTGTCAACAATTTCGGCTCCTTTAGACTTGCTAGATGCGGAATTGCTGCTGGCCATTGTACCTAAGGAATTGAACGAAAAACAAAGAAAAAAATGGAGAAAGAAGCAAACTAACACAAAGACAAACAAACGTTAAGGGATTAGTAAAAAAAAATAAGCTATGGACACTCCGATTTCGACTCTTTCCACTCTCTTACCACTTTGGTTCTTGGATAACCTGAAGTTAAGAAGTCTCAAAGTGATCAATAAGGAAGTGTATTGCAAGGGCTTCTTCAAACCACAATGTTCTCCGCTTGTTTCTTCCTTTTTGCTTTCAAGTTGCACCAATTAGTATCAAAGTAGAATCAATTGAAATGAACTCAAACTTGAACTTTCTACTAAGAATCAAAGAAAATAAGCAACCAAAGTTGATGTATAAGGCTGAACCAAAGATAAACTAAGGGTTGCCGTGGGCAATCTTTAGTTAATTTTGATTCTATGCACTTACTATCCACAAAATGGTTCAAGTCATGCAACAATCGAGCAACCAAATGTGTGATTGGTTCAAGAAGATCAAGAGTTGGAGAATTGGGTATAGGGGACGACAATGTGGAGTAGTATGGTATCCAAGGTTTGCAAGTCGTACCAAAAATTTTCTACGCAATGCACAAACGTTTTGCCCTTTTTCTTGCTCTTGTTCTTTTGTTTTTCTTTTTCTTCCTTGCTATTTCAATTGAGCAAGGTTCAGATTCTCCTCTTTTTTTTTGACTAAGGGCAGAATTGGAATTTCACTTGTTTGCGCTTAGCACTTGCGTTTTTTTGGACAGAATAGTGCAATGTATTTAAAATGCAATTTGTATCTTGGACTTGCAACAAAATGGACCTTGGAAGGTGATGGAAATTGGGTAAGGCCGAATAGGGGTTAGGGTTAGGGTTTTTGATTTAAGGTGGTTTTGAACGTTTTGGGGTTTTGCGGAATGTAGTTGTAGGAATGGAATGGATGTTGTAAATTGACTATTTGGGTTGGTAATTGACGATTGGTGTGGCCAATTTGGATATTGGTTGGTCTAGGACTGAATGTGAGCAAAATTCAAATTCTAGGGTTAGGGTTTATTTGAATGAATTGGGATCTTTAGAATCTGATTGTTTTTGGGTAAATTGGTTTGGGGGTTTTTGTTTGGGGGTAAATAGAGTTGTTTTGGACCAGGTTGGTGCGTTTTAAGGTTGGGTTGGGGTGGGGTTGGTTGGGCCGTGGGGTGGGGTGGGGGAATTAGGGTTTTGAAAATGGTTCGGGAAGGCAAACACACGTATGACTACTTGTCTTAAAGCATGAAATCAATCACAATGCGAATCATAAGATGCATACAATCATCACTAACTAAAAGCTTCGGTAGCAACAAGATGATTTGAAACCGAGGTAGCTTTATAGGATGATGGTTGAAATATTTTGAAGAAGGCTGAATGTAACCTAAAAATGCAACGAACCCTAATGTGTTCAAGTTTGAACGACTCAGAAATCAGATTGTGATATGAGAGGAAATAAAGGAAATGACACTTGAATGATGAAAAGCAAAATGCAGCAACTTGCAAAGACTCAAAGGAAGTGACGTTTTTTTTGAATGCAATGCAAGAGAATGGCGTGTAGAGTGAGGGGTAGAAGAAGGACTCAACTGAAATTGAAATGACTAGACTCAAACGTAAAGGAAATGATAGATGGTGGAATAGAGTAACCTGTCTCTGATACCAATTTGATGCGTGCAACTCGTGGGCTCCAACAATTCCACCTTCCAAACGTCCTTCACAAAGGGTTAGGCACAAAGAAGTAAACTTCCCCTTGCTTCCTTAGTGATCAAACGTGTGGACAACGAGCAAGACCAACACTATAAGATGGTCGTTGATCAGGCAAACCAAGATGGCCCTCCTGGACGGCACCTTTTAGCAATGGCAATACCTTCAAAACGCTCAACTTTGAAGGATCTTAACTTAGGTTTTTAATGCAAAACCAAGAAAACAAAGTATCACTCAAAGTGAAGAAAATATCAAGAATTGTTATTCATCGAAAGGTGAGTTTACAACCAGCCAAAGGGGTCTATTTATAGGCCTAGTAGACGCCCCCTTTAGCTTGAAAATGGCTAGAGATAATTCAAATAAAGCTATCTAACAAATGTTTAAATTTGAACTTTGCTTGAAAATTTAAACTAAGATAATTCTAGCTAAAACTTGAAATGCTTGAAAGATGTTATCTTCAATGAATCTAGACATGTTTGGTGATGAAATTGGCGTTGGAGATGTGGTTGAATTTGAATTCAAAGGCTAGTTGAAGATTGGATTCAATTTGACTTCAAACTTGGATTCAATCTTTGAATTATAATCCCATCCTTTTTTGATCTTCAAGTGGCGTGTGGATGGTTATCTAGCGTGTGAGATGTCTTCAAATGGTTGAGATGTTGAATTCAAATGCTGGTTGGAGATTGAGTTTAACTTGAACTTGAATTTAAACTTGGATTCAAATTTGAATTGCCATCTCATCTTTGCTTCAAAAAATGGCGTTTGGAGTGGTGTAGATTAGGCTGAAATCCTCTTGAACTTTAAGTCTCCAATTGATTGAGATTGAATTCAAATTAAGGTTGAATTTTAAATTCAAGCCTAGCTTTGAATTTAAACTCAATTGATCATTATCCATTTGCTTTAGATATGGCCGCCCCCTTCTTGTGGATAATGGAGATGATTTTGATTTCAACTTGATCAAGAGACCCTATCTTGGACACTTTTGAATTTGTCTTAGCATAGACAAACATTCTCTTGAAACATTCTCTTGAAACATTCTCTTCAACATTCTCTTCAAACATTCTTTTGAAACATTCTCTTCAAACATTCTCTTGAAACATTCTCTTGAACATTCTCTTCAAACATTCTCTTGTACCTAATTTACCTACAAAGCAAATACATAAAACTAAGATCACACGACACAAAATAAAATCTAAAAACAAGAATGTAGGCGTGCATGCTGAGACAAGCTCAAGTTGAAGGTTCAATGAAATGAACCCAAGGAGTTTTAGGTTCATCTTGAACATGTTTGTACAAGAAGGTGGCAACTTGATGACAAAGTTCCCTTGCCCTCCTTCTTGTTATAGGACCTTTGACCTCTTGATGGGGCCCTTGATCCTCATCGGACCCTTGATCTTCATCAACGTTGGACACCAAAGAAAGGACCAAAAGTTTCAACCTTGGATCCATCATCCGTTACATTGTTACGCAAAACCACAGACCCTGATTTGCAAACATCGCAGCGTCATGATTTGCCCCCCGGCAATGCGTCTCAACAACGATCCTCACCAATACAAACTGCTGTTGAATTGCCAGAGCCCCAAACGAATTACTCTACTCAGCCCGCATCGCACAATGCAGTGGATGATATATCACCGGAGAAAGATCCTTTCGCTGAAGGGTTTTCCATGCACAGATTATTTGAAGAGCCCAATAATTCACCACATGATGCACCGGATGATCCAGATGTTTTTCAAGTATCGGATTCAGATGCTGATCAAATGACTCAGATAGTGCACACAGACATGGCCTCACGGTCACAATTTCAGCAACAAATGCAGGAGTCTTTAGATGCGATAAAAAGCCGTCTATCTGCAAGAAGACAACGTTCTTCTTGCGTTGATGATTCACACCAAAGTACCACTGGTACATCACATGATGGATTTATACCAGTTGCACCAAGACGGCGGCGTCGTCGTAAGCATGAATTGCCACCCAGGCGCCTTCTACAGTTATGACCAGAAGTGCTTCTCGTATGGGTCACTATTCTTCAAACACGTTACCATGAATGCGCTCACATGGAATGTAAGAGGGATCCGAGCCTCATTACAGCGCCTCATTACGTTACTCCGTCAGACGAAGGTTGATCTTCTTATTATCATTGAACCAAAACAACGCTCCGTAAAACTCACCTCTTACCGATTGAAATTAGGTTTCACCAATGCTTTGGAAACATGCCAAGGTAATATCTGGATATTCTGGGCTGCTTCGCTTTTGAGATTTTTAGATGTGCAGCATGGAGCCCAAACCTCTCATTTATCCTTCGTGCACATACCTACGCAGCAGTCTTTTCTATGGTCAGCCGTCTATGGTAAACACACAATTGCAGAAAGACGGTCATTATGGGAGACTCTAATCCAATTTTCACAGAATAACACTTTACCATGGATTTTAAGTGGGGATTTCAACACTTATCTGTCACTTGATGAGCATGATGGTCGCTCATCCCCACCCCTTCGACACTTAGAAGACTTCAATCAATGTGTAGATATCTGTGGGCTACAAGATCTCCCCTTTGTTGGATCACCATTTACTTGGTCGCGTGGAACTGGTCAAGGTAGAGTACGGCGCAGGCTTGACAGACACTTGTGCACTGTAGCTTTTACAACAATGTTCACCAATATCTCTGTACAGCATTTATCCCGAGCAACATCCGATCACTCCCTATTGTTACTTAAATGTACTACAACAGCAGAAAGGGTTCATGTTCCCTTTCGTTATATCAACGCATGGGCAAGTCATCCAGATTTTAAATCATATGTGCAACAGCAATGGACTCAATACCTATGATAGGTGGCATGCGTGGTGATGAGCCAAACGAAGGCTAGAAAACGTTGCCAAGGACTTTGTCTCCTATTCCAAACTGATTTGAACACAAGCTATGTCAAAGAACATCTCCAAGATACCCCTTGAACTTTAACCATTGTTCTTGGCTCAATTTATGCCAACACCTCTCCCTCTTTGGCACTCCAACACATCTAAAACCTCAATGAGACCCTAAGATGCTGTAAACTAAATGATGAAGCAAATACTAACAAGTTCTAGGCTGGAACTTGCAAGAAAACCGTTGGTGGTTTCAAACCTCAACTAAGAAATAGTTGTGAACTCCTTGAAGAAAATCTGATTGAATTGTATTTGATAATGGTTGTTCTTTACATTCAGCTTCTTAATCTACTTATAACCAACGAAAATTTACAAGGTACAAACTTTAAAATACAAAGTACAAGTCTAGGAATAACATGCTTTCTTTTTGAACAAGTTGGAGCAATTCTCGGTTCCAAGGAGCTGGTTGCTTCCCACATCTTCTTTGCTTGTCTTCAGCCTTAATTTTGATTGGTTTGAATATTGAGCAGCTTGCTTGAAACTTAGCCTTGATTGGTTGTGAGTTGTAGCTTGAATTTTCAACCAACTTTCCCTTAAACAACCGTTCCTTCTCTTGCTTGAATTCAGCCAAAGTTTTGATTGGTTTATGGAGTGTGCAGCTTGGTTAAAACTTGGCTTTGATTGGTTCTTACTTTGGTGTTGAATATTCAAACAAAATAGCCATGAACCAGCCGCCCTTCTTGATGTTTTGTGATTGGATCCTTGGTTGAGCAGCTTGTTGAACTTTCTTTAGTTGTTCATAATTGGATCAAGCATTTAGAAGACTCCTTTCTATTGGTTGAAGGCTTGAGCTGGTTGTTTCTTCCTTGCTTGCGTGAAAAACAATCAGGTTTTTGACATGGGTGCTTGTCACCACCTTGCTTGTAAGTTACTTGCATTTTACCTCTTTGCTTGGACAAAAATTCAGGTTTGATTTGCATCTTCAAGCTAAAAACGTGTACCTGAAAGATAAGGCAAGAATACAACACAAACTATCCTAAAACAAAGTTAACAAACTAACAATATCAAAAGAACATCTAAAGATATGTACAACATGCATTTGATACAACTAGATCATAGCTTGTATCATATAAACCCAATGGATGTCATCTTTGATTGGTTCATCCTCTTCATGCCTGTAAAGGAATGATTCAACACAATGTAACAATTTCTTAGCCATACTCCTTGTTATGGGACCATTGTGGGGCAATGAGGTGTCATCGTCAGTGTTTGCATCTACAAGGTTAGGCTGTAGCTCATCATTCCCTCCTACTTGAAAAGGATTCGTCCTCGAATCTGAATCAACACTAAACGGAGAAAGGTCAGCAACATTAAAAGTTTTTGAGATATGACCATACCTTTCTTCAGGAAGATCGAGAACGTAGGCATTATCACCAAGCCGTTTCAACACTTTGAACGGTCCATCGCCTCTTGGCTTCAATTTTGAGTCCCTTTCCTTAGGGAATCTTTCTTTCCTCAAGTGTAACCAAACAAGATCACCAGGTTCAAATATAACAACTTTACGATTCCTGTTGGCTCTATTGGCATACACTTTATTCTTAGCTTCAAGTTGTGACTTAACCTTTTCATGCAATTCTTTCACAAGTTTTGCTTTTCGTTCACCATCTAAACTAACACGTTCATGAACAGGTATGGGAACAAGATCAAGCGGGGACAAAGGGTTAAAGCCATAAACAACTTCAAAAGGAGAATGCAATGTTCCACTATGAACGACTCTATTGTATGCAAACTCAATGTAAGCTAAGCAATCTTCCCAATTCTTCAAGTTCTTTTGAATGACAACACGTAACAGTTGAGACAAGGTTCTATTAACAACTTCAGTTTGACCATCGGTTTGTGGGTGAGCAGTTGTAGAAAATAACAATTTAGTACCAAGTTTACTCCACAAAACACGCCAGAAATGACTTAGAAACTTTGTATCTCTATCACTAACAATCGTACGTGGCATGCCATGCAATCTAACAATGTCCTTAAAGAACAAATCAGCAATATGAATAGCATCATCAACTTTCTTACATGCAATGAAATGTGCCATTTTGGAAAATCTATCAACAACAACAAAGATGCTATCTTTACCAGTTTTGGATCGAGGCAATCCCAATACAAAGTCCATAGAAATATCAGTCCAAGGTGAGCTTGGAACAGATAAAGGAGTATACAATCCATGTGGTTGTGTTCTAGATTTTGCTTGCTTGCAAGTAATACATTGGTCACATATTTTATCAACATGTGCTCTCATATGCGGCCAGAAGAAATGTTCCTTAAGTGTTTCCAAAGTTTTTAACGAGCCAAAATGACCCATTAAGCCTCCTCCATGAGCTTCTTTTATCAATAACTCTCTTAATGAACACATTGGTACACATAACTTATGTTCTTTAAACAAGTAACCATCATGCAAGTAATATTTAGCAAAAGGGGACTCAACGCATGCTTGATATATAGAACTAAAGTCATGATCAGAATGATACATCTCTTTGATAGACTCAAAACCAAACATGTTACATGAAAGAGTAGTAATCAAAGTATAGCGACGAGATAAGGCATCAGCAACAACATTTTCTTTTCCTTGCTTATACTTGATCACATAAGGGAATCGTTCAATGAATTCAACCCATTTGGCATGTCTTTTGTTCAATTTTCCTTGACCCTTTAGATACTTAAGGCTCTCATGATCAGTATGAATCACAAATTCCTTAGGTTGCAGATAATGTTGCCAAGTTTGTAAAGAACGGACAAGGGCATACAATTCTTTGTCATAGGTTGAATAATTAATGGAAGCTCCTTTCAATTTCTCACTAAAGTAGGCAACAGGTTTGTTACCTTGATGCAATACAGCTCCAATGCCAACTCCACTGGCATCACATTCAACTTCAAACGTTTCATCAAAGTTGGGCAATCTCAGGATGGGTGCAGAAGTTAGACTGATGAGCCCACGATGGGGTCAACGCAACATATTTTCATGTACCATTTATTGTCATATGTTAGTTATGTAAGACATGACATTTCACTGTTCACTTCCGCACACACTAGTGCTAGTTCTTATGTCTTATTGCCTAACTAACCCTTAGGACATGTCATATATGTTGTGCATATTGTGTTTGTTGCTTGGTGTCTTTGAAGATAGGTCAAAGAGAGCTTTGCATTGAAGAAGCATGAACACCTATCAATCCATGTTCCATCTGATCGGATGATATCATTTTTCAAACAAAGCTTGAAGATGCAACTAAAACCTGAATTTTTGTTCAAGCAAGGAGGTGATAAGCAAGTAGCTTACAAGCAAAGAGGTGACAAGCATCCATGTCAAAATCAAAATTGTTCCTCACGTGAAAATGGTTGAAACAAAGAAGAAACAAGCTGCTCACACCTTTAACCAATAGGAAGGAGTCTTGCAATTGTCCAAACCAATCACAATCAAGTTAGAACAAAAATGCAAGCTGCTCAACATTTGATCCAATCAAATTCAAAGGAGAAATAGGCTGGTTCATGGCTGATTGGTTTGATTATTCAAAGCCTAAACTATAACCAATCAAAAGGGAGTTCAACCAAGCTGCACACTAGAATATCCAATCAGAATTTTGGCTGAAAACAAAGATGGATGAAACGTTAGTTTAAGGAAAGTTTGGTTGAAAATTCAACACCAAATTGCAACCAATCAAAGGCCTTTCTCAAGCAAGCTGCTCCATGTATTTACCAATCAAATTGATCAAAGAAAGAAGGCTGAATCTAGCAAGGAATCAACGGCAAAGCAACCAGAAATTCTTGGAACCAAATTGCTCAAACAAGTTTCAAAGCAAGCATGTCATTTTAGTCTTGTACTTTGTACATTAAAACTTGTACTCTTTATCATTTTCATTTGTTATAAATAGCATAGGAAGCTGAATGTACAAAAAAAAAATATAGAACCATTATCAAATACAATTCAATCAGATTTCCTTCAAGGAGTTCACAACTATTTCTTAGTTGAGGTTTGAAACCACCAACGGTTTTCTTTCAAGTTCCTAGCCTAGAACTTGTTAGTATTTGCTTCATCTTTTGGTTTACAGCATCTTAGGGTCTCATTGAGGTTTTAGATGTGTTGGAGTGCCAAAGAGAGAGAGGTGTTGGCATAAATTGAGCCAAGAACAACGGTTAAAGTTCAAGGGGTATCTTTGAGATGTTCTTTGACATAGCTTGTGTTCAAATCAGTTTGGAATAGGTGACAAAGTCCTTGGCAATGTTTTCTAGCCTTCGTTTGGCTCATCAATTGGTATCAGAGATTTGGTTAGTCTTCTATTCATGTTTACATTGATTAAACTTGCATATACAATGATGCTGCCCAACCGTATGTTGAACTGATTTTATTGCGTTTAGTTTGCTGTTTGTTTAGGTAGTTAGCTTATGTTTTGAAGTGCTTGTTAGATAGTATACTATAGTTTGGTAAGTTAGTTAAGTGGCAAAACCGAAAACACCCCACAAAAACAACTTAGACTAGACTTAGAGTTGTTAGGAGCTGTTTGTGAAGATTGGAACAAAACCGTAAGTAACCAGCCTGTACTTGTTCAATCTAGCTTAGATAATGTTCATTAGGTCCTAATCTAGAAGTTTAAATGGTAGTTTAATTGACTCCTTAAATCAGAAAACTTTGAACACAAAAATAGATTAGTTGATAGTTTATCAAATTGTAGTAGTTGAAATTCTGTTTTTAGCTCTTGTGTGCAATCTATTTAAACGTTCTATGTGCTGTCTTATTTAGCTTAGTTGATCTTCATTAGACCTTAATCTAGTAGCTTAAGTGTTAGTTTAGTTGTGTCCTTAAAAGAGAAAACTTGAACACAAAATAGATTAGTTGGTAGTTAGCTTGTAATCAAGTAGTTAAAATTCTGTTTTAGTAACTTGTGTGCAAACTGTCCAAAACGTTTTAGTGCTGCCTTATTTAGCTTAGTTAGACTAGATTACAACATAGTTTAAGTGTTTTAGTTGGTTGATTAGTTCAGCACCAAAAATCCGAAAACCAAAGAACCAAAACCAAGTAGTTTTAGCTAACTAAGTGTGCTGCCTAGTTCTAGTTCATACACGTTTGATTAGGAGCTTGCATCTAGTCTCATTTAGTTTAGAATCTGATTGCATCATACAAACAAAAACCAAAGAAAACAAAGTAGGATAGATCACTTAAAAACCAAACAAAACAAGTTAGCTTAGTTGCATCAAAACTGATTTTCCATTAGTTGATATAGTAATCAGCCTTATAGATTGCATTTAGAAACAAATAAGTTGCATTTAGCCATCTTAAGACTAGTTAGATCATTTGCATCAAAAACAGAAAAAGAAAAAAAAAGATAAGTGCCAAAACCGTGTGGATTAAAACAACTTTTAAAGCTCATTTGAAATCTTGGTGTATGCTGATAGCTTTATCTTTTTGTTGATTTCAATTGTTTCAAACAACTTGTTGGACTTAGATATATTCTGAAAGTTAGGAATTGTTTAAGCCCCACATTGTTAAAGAGCCATCCAATTGTTGTTTTAGATCAATTTCTGAACTTACATTGCACTATATACGATTTGAACTTGTTGTAATTGTGAATTGAATTCCCACTACATAGTGTTTAGCCGTGTTGTGTACGAGGAACTTTCAAATTCCAAATACAACAAACCTTGTGCAATTAAAGGCCGTGGGCAATGTCTCATGTAGGCCGTGAGGAGTAGTCTCACAACAATCAAGCAAACCCATCCAAAGAAAGAAAATTAAGCTTGATTGAGAAATACGCGAGAGAAAAGCCAATATTTGTCAACAAGTAAGAGGCAAGACAAGAGAGAATTGCACAAGAAAGCCAAGTGAGGAAAAAGCCCAAAGATAAACGTTGCATAAAGGGAAAATCCCGTGCAAAGCTCAAAAGAAAGAAAGTGCCCAAACCAAACCCCAAAGTGTTGTAGTTTTGAAATATTGAAAGTTTCTAAAGCAAACCCTTGCTAGCACTTTGTTTGTGTGACTTTACTTTCACTTTACTTCAATTGATAATTGCATATGCTGTAAAGTAAATTGAGGGATTGTCTTAAAACAACCCCGTAGATTTCTTTCAGCCCAAACAACAATTTGACTTCTGTGATTTTCTTGAATCCTTAGGAGAAATAGTCCAGGTTGCTGTTTTAAACAATTGACAACAATTTGCATCTTGTCAATATTTTAATTGGCTTTTGAGATTGTTTTGATTAAACATGATTCTAAAAACCATTTGGGGAGTTGAATGCCATAGGAGAGACTATGATGAACTGGAAAAACGTATGAACTCCTTTGGTCGTACGAATGGTTTATGGGTTGGATATTGGGAATGTAAAACTCCTAGATATCAAACTCTTTCTTGTTGGACCTGTATAGCACCACTAGAGGGGGGGGGTGAATAGTGGGTTAGCGGAAATTACACTACAATTACCTTCAAAAACTTGTTTGAAGACCCCTTTGCCTCTTTAGCCTCAGATTCTGGAATTTCCAGAAACAGTTCACTGTTTTGAGTGCTTTGGTTGAACCACTTATACACCTGTGCAAGCTCTCAAACTTGGCAGAGATCAAGTTTAGAATGTTTATAATATGTCATAAAAATTTCAGACAATTCTAAGCAAGTTAGCACGTTCAAATAAGCAAGAGAAGTAAAGTGTGCAATTCTGGCAGTTTCAGGCAGAATGTTAGCTTAACTTCAAACAATAATATCTCAAAATCTACCCGTGCTATTTTGATGAATCTTATGTCAAATTAAACCTCAAGATGTCTAGTTTAATTTGATATAAGGCTCACTCCAAGATTCGAAGGATAGCCTATTCAAATTGCACAAGTTTGCACACTGGTCAGAACTGTTCACAGAATGTAGCAACAATTTTGTGAAGACGATTTGACCATGCTAAACACCTTAGAATTTAGTGATTCTTGCGGCTAATGAAAGCTAACACATTGAAGTATAATATATCCAAAATTCATGCAATTCTAAGACTGTTTTCTTGTTCAATTATGCGTGCCAAGTTAGTGTAAATCTCAGGCAGAAAACAGTAAGTGCAGGAAATAAGTAAAGAACACAAGGAATTATCCTGGTTCGGTCAATGTGACCTACTCCAGTCCCAAGAGACACCTTCTCTTGGATTTCACTAATCACCAAACACCAAAGTCACCTTACAAAGCCAAAGGAAGAAGCTTTTCACCAACTTCTTCAAGAGGCTGCACCAAAACTGAAAATCAGCACTAGTTTGTTTCACCTTTGCACCTTTGCACCTTTTGCTCACCTCTAAGGAGTAAGCTTTATACACCAGCTTCTCCCTTACAATATGTAGTTTGAAAGGTGTTGAAAATGACAAGAATTGAAGAACTAAACAATCATAAAGCCTGCTGCAAATGTGTTCTTCAATAGAGAAGAGAAGAAGAAAAGAATGGAGACAAAGAGCTGATTTGTCTTGCTTGCTTCTTTGCTTTCGTTGGTGTGCATCTCTTCTTCATCCTTTGGAGCTATTTATAGCCAAGAGGACAGCCTATAGGCTCCTCAAAATGGACGTTGGAATGGTTGAAGATAAGGAGAAAATTCAGCACCTTTTTAGCTATCCATTTGACTTTCAAAACAAATCTGAATTTTTGCTACTTTGAAATGGTCTTCCACCTGAATATTTATCCTCCATTTAATCCATTATAGACGTTGGAGTTGAGGTGGAAAAACAGCTCCATTTGAATGTTTAAAAATCAGCTCCAACCAACAATTTCCATGTGTAAATAACTTGCCATGTGTATAGCTGAATTGGCATGTGTTTTGAACAAATTTTATCTTCTCATTTTGAATACCATATGAACGTTGGAATGCAGCTGAAAGATAGAGAAAAATCAGCTTGACTTGAGTTTGAATTGGTCTCCAACTTTTGAACATATAGAGCCGTTTGCATCTAGCTTTGTTGAGAGATTTTTTGCTCCATCTTTTGAATGTCTCATGAACGTTTGGAATGCCTACAATCAAGGCATTGGAGAATAGTTCAAGGATAAAGATAAATCAGCCAAGTTTGATCTTGAATAAGTCTCCAACGTTTGAACACATATAGCCGTTGCCCTTTGCTTGAAACTTGCTACATTGTAGGACTTGCTTTTTGTCACACATTATAACCTGAAATTTTGATCATATACCATACGAAAATATTGCTCCATCTTTGACCAAAATAGCCGTTGTAATCATCACAAGAATAGCCAAGAACAATCATCTAAAATCAGCACCAAAATAGGATGTAATTCAACTTTTCTTGACTTGTTCAAAATCTGAATGTTTGAACATAATTTGTGCGCCCAAATCCGTGTGTAACCATATAATATATAGTCACCAACATGTAGCATAGAAAACCATATGAAGAATACCAAGAATTCCAAGAAAACCATAGATGTGATAACCATAACATAAGAATTCCAATTTAGATACCATGCTGCCCGTTTCCACAAAAATAGGGCACGTACCATATGTGACATAAACACATATAAACATCATATAAGCAATATATAACATGTTGGAAGACCCATTGGCAAGTGAAAAGACCAGAATACCCCTTAGCACAAAAATAGGAATTTTGTCCTAGGATGAACCTAGACATGGTGCTGCTCCAGATTCATTTTTGCCATGATGTGACATGACTTATAAATGTGTCATATGATCATATAAGTCCGTTGGAAGAAGACCAAATAAAAATGAGAAGTCCAAATGGTGAAATTACCAAAATAGCCCTTATATAGGTCAATAAGCTTCCCACCGGGTCAATTCAGTTTTAACCCGTGCCAAGCATGCCTTTCCTCAGCCAATTAGATTCTAAATTGAATAAGGATCATGTGGGCTTTTGAATGACTCAATTTGGAGTTCATTTGCCCAAGATATGAACCAAAACCTGCAATAGGATACTAAACCGAACAATTTGCCTTATATTGTAAGTCATGTGACTTCAAGGCTTGGTTAGATCATATTATCAACATGTATTAGCATATATATCTTCTAAGATCAGTTTGAACAACATGTATTGGCATATATAATCTAAGATCAGTTTGAACATGTCTTGATTAAGATATGTGATTGAATTGGCCAAGTTCAATCTCATGATCTTACTCAAACTTGTTCAATCTTGATTCATTCAAGCAATTTCACATTTAGCTCATAAGTTCATAAGTTCATGCCTTGCCAAAACAATTTCATTTAAACGTTACACATACATGCTCACATATGCATCTTCCAATCATTCAAACATGATATATCTATTTGCAATCATCATAACAATTACACATATGCACACATATACATTTTGCACAACAATTAAACATATGCACACATATACATTTTGCAATCACTCAAACATAATATATCACAACAATCTCCCCCTTTTGATGATTTGCAAAATTACCCCACATATGTGTATATTAAGCATTTAAATCAAGTGTGCATCTAAATCAAGTGTTGTAATCTGTGTAATCAAGTAAGCATCTAAATCAAGTGTAAGCTGCTCCCCCTTAATGTGTTATCTCCCCCTTAACATGATATCTATCTTCCCCTTAACATGATATATATACACATTTATTTCTCCCCCTTAATTTTGTAAATTATGCAAAAGACTGAATGGTGTAGTAGTCAGTTGTAAGCAATTAATCCAAGTCTTGCACGTAAAGTCTCAAAGATAGCTTGATTAAGGGGTTTAGTGAATATATCAGCTACTTGTTGATCAGTTCTAACATGTTCAATGTGTATATGTCCAAGATTAACATGATCACGGAGAAAATGATAACGTACTTCTATATGCTTTGCCTTAGAGTGTAGTACAGGGTTTTTAGACAAATTTATAGCACTTGTACTATCACAATAGATGGGGATATTATTTACTTGTATTTCAAAGTCTGAAAGTTGTTGTTTAATCCATAATAGTTGAGTACAACATAGACTTAAAGCCATATATTCTGCTTCAGTAGTAGAAAGTGCAATACTAGATTGTTTCTTTGAAAACCAAGATATGAGTGAGTTTCCTAGGAATTGACATGTTCCACTAGTGCTCTTTCTATCTACTCTACATCCACCATAATCTGCATCTGAATATGCATGTAGACTTAGACTAGATTGTCTATCATACCATAAGCCTAATGTTGGTGTATGTTGAAGATATCTAAATATTCTTTTTACAGCTTGAAAGTGTGACAACTTAGGCATACTTTGAAATCTTGCACACATACATACTGCAAACATAATATCAGGTCTACTAGCAGTTAGATATAGCAATGAACCAATCATAGACCTATATAGTTTTTCATCAAATGCAACACCATTTTCATCTTTGTCTAATTTTGTTGAAGTACACATTGGTGTTGGAGATGGTTTCAAGTTTTCAAAGTTGAATTTCTTTATCATATCTCTTATGTATTTGGCTTGATTGGTATGTATACCATTTGATGTTTGTTTTATTTGCAAGCCTAAGAAGTAATTTAATTCACCAACCATGGACATTTCAAACTCAGACTTCATACAATCTTCAAAGTTTTTTACTAAGTTAGGATTAGTTGAACCAAAGATTATGTCATCTACATATATTTGTATTACAAGCAAATCTTTGTCTTTCTTTTTCAAGAATAAGGTACTATCTATGGTTCCTCTTTGAAAGTTGTTACTTAGTAAAAAGTTGGCAAATCTTTCATACCATGCACGGGGGGCTTGTTTCAAACCATATAAGGCTTTCTTAAGTTTATATACATGATTAGGGTTCTTTGGATCTTCAAAGCCTGGTGGTTGTTTAACAAAAACTTCTTCTTGGATATAGCCATTTAAGAATGCACTCTTAACATCCATTTGGAATAATTTGATGTTATTATAACATGCAAAGGCTAATAGGAGGCGTATGGATTCTAATCTTGCTACGGGGGCAAATGTTTCATCGTAATCAATACCCTCTTCTTGGTTATATCCTTGAGCTACAAGTCTTGCTTTATTTCTTACTACAACCCCTTGTTCATTCATTTTGTTCCTAAACACCCATTTAGTTCCAATGATTGATTTATCCTCGGGTTTAGGTACTAAATCCCACACATTGTTTCTTTCAAATTGGTTTAACTCTTCATGCATTGCATCTATCCAATATGCATCGTTTAAGGCATCATTCACATTCTTAGGTTCAATTTGGGATATAAGTGCATGCCATTGATCATATTCATTAGAATCTATTTGCCTACGTGTTCTAACCCCTTGATTTACATCTCCTATGATAAGTTCTTGAGGATGCTTTTGTTTATCTCTTATTTGCCACCAATTACTTGGTTGTGCATCTTCAATAGGTTCATGATGTTCAATAGGTTGGTTAGGCACATTTTCTTCATTATGTTCTTGTGTAGGGGGAGTTTGAACTTCATGCATTTCAAGAGTTTGATTTTCAATTTGATCATTTGTAGGTGGTAGGATAAGTTCATCTTCATCATGAAGTATTTGATCATTTGGTACATAGGTTTCATGTTGATTACTTGTTTGGAGATGTGCATTTTCATTGAACTTCACATGTATAGATTCAACTATCTTTCTTGTTTGTGCATTATAACATCTATATGCTTTAGAGTTCATTGAATATCCCACAAATATATGTTCATCAGACTTAGGATCAAACTTATCTAAGTTATCTTTTGTGTTCAATACAAAGCATTTACAACCAAAGACTCTTAAATAGTTTACTTTTGGGAGTCGTCCATTTAAGATTTCAAATGGTGTTTTGTTCAATTTCTTTCTTATTGATAGTCTGTTGATCATATAACTTGAAGTGTTTACTGCTTCAGCCCATAAGAATTTAGGTACTTTGTTTTCTACCATCATTGTTCTTGCTACTTCTTGAATAGTCCTATTCTTTCTTTCAACTACACCATTAAGTTGAGGAGTTCTTGGTGGGGAGAATTCATGTTTTATACCCTTTTCATTACAGAATTTGATTAATTCACTATTTTTAAACTCACCACCTCTATCACTCCTTATCTTAATAACATGTGATTCATGTTCATTTTCAAGTTGTCTAATTAGATTAGCTATAGATGATGCACTTTCATCTTTTGAAGCAAGAAACAATGTCCAAGTATATCTTGAGAAATCATCAACTATTACACATACATAATAACTTCCACCTAAGCTTCTTGTTCTACATGGACCAAATAAGTCTATATGCAAGAGTTCTAGTATTCTTGATGTTGTGACCTCGGTTTTAGGCTTAAGGGATTCTCTAACATGTTTGCCTTTGATACAAGATTCACATAGTTGAAAATCATTCAAGTTAAGTTTAGGCAATCCTTTAACAAGACTTTTAGCGTGTAGTTTTTCTAAGGTTGATATACCTATGTGTCCTAAACGTCTATGCCAAAGATTGGGATCAGATTCATATGAAACAAGACATTTTGTGTTACTACATAGCATATCATCCATGTTAAGCACATATATGTTTCCTTCACGTTTTCCTTTTAACACAACTTGATTGTTTTTATCCATTATCTTACAAGAAGTGGAGGAGAAGAGAACATTGAAGTTGTTGTCACATAGTTGAGAAACACTTAAAAGCTCAAAGGTTAAGTTACTTACAAGTAGGACGTTTTTGATCTCAAACTTGTTTGGATCACCAACCTTGCCTTTGCCAATTATTTGGCCTTGGTTGTTGTCTCCAAAGGTAACTTTGCCACCTTTTGCAACGTTCTTAAGTGTGCTAAACAAATTTTTGTTGCCCGTCATATGTCTTGAGCAACCACTATCAACTATCCAATTGGTTTTGTTCTTTTCATCTTCTTTGTTGTTATAACCAGCAACTTGTCTTTCTTTGATGTTATGTACCTACAAATGTAAATAACAACTTAGGTACCCTTTGATTTTGGGTCCTTTCAAGGTTAGACAAGTTAAGTTCATGTTAGTGTACCTTTAGGTACCCAAACTTGAACAACCTTTCTTGGTTTTGAAATGTTAAAATCATGTTGCATATAATGATCAAATAGTGGATTTTGATACATAGAATATGATGGAAAAGGGGCTGCATATTTATGTCTAGTTGAATAAGCATTGTAAGTTCTATATGCATTTGAATGTTGCCATGTATATGAGTTATATCTTGGCCGTGTATAAGCATTGAATTTAGGCCGTGTATAAGCAAGATGTTGTGTGTGTCTAGGCCGTGTGTTGTAAACTGATTTAGGCCGAGAGTATGTCATGTTCTTCACATAAGCACGTTGTTGCATATAAGGCATAACTTGAGCAGATTTCATACTACTTTGTTTAGGCATTCTTGTATACATGTAAGCATGGTTTCTAGGTGTATTTGCCTTCCTATATGTTGATGCATTTTGCAATCTTTGTGATGAAGGTGGTGTGGGCAGAATAGGTTCATTTCTAGATGCATTTGGCCTATATTTCATGTTGGTTGAAGATGATACAAATGTTGTTTCCTTAGGTGTGTATTCAGCTTCTTTAACATATCCAAGACCTTGTTTGTCATTTCCATGCTTTTGAGATGCAATAAGAGTGTCTAACATGTTGGAACCATTCTTAAATTGTTCTAAAGATTTGTTCAAGTCTAGGTTGCATGCTTTCAATGATTCAAATTCAGTTTGTATTTCATGCAATTTAGACTTTAAAACGTTGTAATCAACACATTGCACACATTGCACATTTTCATGTTTGTTCTTAAGTTCCTTGATCTGATTTTGCATTGAACTAATAGTGTTAGATGATTCAAGTTGAAGAACTTCTAGTTGAGAAGTTAGATTCAAGTTAGACGTCTCCAACTTGTTCTTCTCCTCAACTATTCTTTTCTTCTCCTTGGATAGCTTCTTATATCTATCATGCAACTTTTCTAATTCATCCAACAATTCATCTTGAGTAAAATCACATTCGGAGTCAGAATCGAATGTTACCTCATTTGTAGACTTTGAAGCCAAACATGTTTGTGCAACTTCAGGTTCCTCCTCGGATTCGGATGAAGATGTGTCATCCCAAGTGCTTGAACTTACCTTGAGAGCTTTCTTCCTCCTTTGCATAGGTTCTACTCTAGTTTTTGTCCTTGTCTTTTCATCCATGTCACGGTTTTTGTTCTTGTTCGGACAATCATATGAGATGTGTCCTTGTTTGCCACATTCATAACACTTAAGTTCTTTATCATACCATTTACCATCTTGTTTGTTAGATTTCACATTGATAGGGGCAGCTGATTTTGCTTGTCTTTTAGTTGGTCTTTTCTTGAAAAACTTCCTTAAACGCCTAGCTAATAACATTATGTCTTCTTCATCACTTTCATCATCACTTTAATACTCGGCTTGATTAGATGATTCGGGTTCATTTGTTACAAATGCAAGTGATTTAGACTTGTTACTAGTTTCAGCCTTTCTTATATTCAACTTGTTTTCATAAACTTTTAAAGAACCTATCAATTCATCAAGTTTTATTTGAGAAAGATCTTTGCTTTCTTCAATGGCACTAACTTTGGCATCCCATTCAATTGGCAAACTTCTCAAAACTTTTTGCACTTTTTCTTTCATCAAAAACGTTTTACCAAGGGATTCAAGTGAGTTGTATAAGTTAGTAAGCCTTAAATCCATATCAACAATTGATTCATTAGGCAGTAAATGAAATGTTTCAAGTGTAGTCATTAACATGTTAATCTTTGATTCCTTTACTTGATTAGTTCCTTCATGCTTCATTTCAAGACATTTCCACATATCCTTTGCACTTGAACATGAAGAGACATAGGCAGATTCACTCCTACTTAAACCATTCAACAATAATTGCATTGCTTTAGCATTAAGACTCATTTTCTTTTTATCTTCATCACTCCAATCTTTTCTATATTTCTCAACTTCTTTTGATAAGCCATCAATTATAACATGCTTAGTAGGCACATAAGGTCCATCTTCAATGATAGACCACAAGTCTATATCAATAGCCATTAAGAACAATTTCATCCTAAGTTTCCAATGACTAAAGTTTTCTCCATCAAAAAGAGGTGGTCTTTGTGTGGACATGCCTTCTAATTCTATTTTCATGTGTGACTTAGACATGCTTCTTAGTGTGTGAAAAAACGTTTAAAACACTTATAAGAAGGAAAGAAAGTGTCACCTTGTTGTAGATACCAAATATGAAGAATATAAGACAACCAGAAAATTTCCAGCAACTTTGCAACTTGGAGTGTAAACTGTTTTCAGCTCAAATAAGAATATGGTGCTCAACTTGGCTCTGATACCAATTGTTGGACCTGTATAGCACCACTAGAGGGGGGGGTGAATAGTGGGTTAGCGGAAATTACACTACAATTACCTTCAAAAACTTGTTTGAAGACCCCTTTGCCTCTTTAGCCTCAGATTCTGGAATTTCCAGAAACAGTTCACTGTTTTGAGTGCTTTGGTTGAACCACTTATACACCTGTGCAAGCTCTCAAACTTGGCAGAGATCAAGTTTAGAATGTTTATAATATGTCATAAAAATTTCAGACAATTCTAAGCAAGTTAGCACGTTCAAATAAGCAAGAGAAGTAAAGTGTGCAATTCTGGCAGTTTCAGGCAGAATGTTAGCTTAACTTCAAACAATAATATCTCAAAATCTACCCGTGCTATTTTGATGAATCTTATGTCAAATTAAACCTCAAGATGTCTAGTTTAATTTGATATAAGGCTCACTCCAAGATTCGAAGGATAGCCTATTCAAATTGCACAAGTTTGCACACTGGTCAGAACTGTTCACAGAATGTAGCAACAATTTTGTGAAGACGATTTGACCATGCTAAACACCTTAGAATTTAGTGATTCTTGCGGCTAATGAAAGCTAACACATTGAAGTATAATATATCCAAAATTCATGCAATTCTAAGACTGTTTGCTTGTTCAATTATGCGTGCCAAGTTAGTGTAAATCTCAGGCAGAAAACAGTAAGTGCAGGAAATAAGTAAAGAACACAAGGAATTATCCTGGTTCGGTCAATGTGACCTACTCCAGTCCCAAGAGACACCTTCTCTTGGATTTCACTAATCACCAAACACCAAAGTCACCTTACAAAGCCAAAGGAAGAAGCTTTTCACCAACTTCTTCAAGAGGCTGCACCAAAACTGAAAATCAGCACTAGTTTGTTTCACCTTTGCACCTTTGCACCTTTTGCTCACCTCTAAGGAGTAAGCTTTATACACCAGCTTCTCCCTTACAATATTTAGTTTGAAAGGTGTTGAAAATGACAAGAATTGAAGAACTAAACAATCATAAAGCCTGCTGCAAATGTGTTCTTCAATAGAGAAGAGAAGAAGAAAAGAATGGAGACAAAGAGCTGATTTGTCTTGCTTGCTTCTTTGCTTTCGTTGGTGTGCATCTCTTCTTCATCCTTTGGAGCTATTTATAGCCAAGAGGACAGCCTATAGGCTCCTCAAAATGGACGTTGGAATGGTTGAAGATAAGGAGAAAATTCAGCACCTTTTTAGCTATCCATTTGACTTTCAAAACAAATCTGAATTTTTGCTACTTTGAAATGGTCTTCCACCTGAATATTTATCCTCCATTTAATCCATTATAGACGTTGGAGTTGAGGTGGAAAAACAGCTCCATTTGAATGTTTAAAAATCAGCTCCAACCAACAATTTCCATGTGTAAATAACTTGCCATGTGTATAGCTGAATTGGCATGTGTTTTGAACAAATTTTATCTTCTCATTTTGAATACCATATGAACGTTGGAATGCAGCTGAAAGATAGAGAAAAATCAGCTTGACTTGAGTTTGAATTGGTCTCCAACTTTTGAACATATAGAGCCGTTTGCATCTAGCTTTGTTGAGAGATTTTTTGCTCCATCTTTTGAATGTCTCATGAACGTTTGGAATGCCTACAATCAAGGCATTGGAGAATAGTTCAAGGATAAAGATAAATCAGCCAAGTTTGATCTTGAATAAGTCTCCAACGTTTGAACACATATAGCCGTTGCCCTTTGCTTGAAACTTGCTACATTGTAGGACTTGCTTTTTGTCACACATTATAACCTGAAATTTTGATCATATACCATACGAAAATATTGCTCCATCTTTGACCAAAATAGCCGTTGTAATCATCACAAGAATAGCCAAGAACAATCATCTAAAATCAGCACCAAAATAGGATGTAATTCAACTTTTCTTGACTTGTTCAAAATCTGAATGTTTGAACATAATTTGTGCGCCCAAATCCGTGTGTAACCATATAATATATAGTCACCAACATGTAGCATAGAAAACCATATGAAGAATACCAAGAATTCCAAGAAAACCATAGATGTGATAACCATAACATAAGAATTCCAATTTAGATACCATGCTGCCCGTTTCCACAAAAATAGGGCACGTACCATATGTGACATAAACACATATAAACATCATATAAGCAATATATAACATGTTGGAAGACCCATTGGCAAGTGAAAAGACCAGAATACCCCTTAGCACAAAAATAGGAATTTTGTCCTAGGATGAACCTAGACATGGTGCTGCTCCAGATTCATTTTTGCCATGATGTGACATGACTTATAAATGTGTCATATGATCATATAAGTCCGTTGGAAGAAGACCAAATAAAAATGAGAAGTCCAAATGGTGAAATTACCAAAATAGCCCTTATATAGGTCAATAAGCTTCCCACCGGGTCAATTCAGTTTTAACCCGTGCCAAGCATGCCTTTCCTCAGCCAATTAGATTCTAAATTGAATAAGGATCATGTGGGCTTTTGAATGACTCAATCTGGAGTTCATTTGCCCAAGATATGAACCAAAACCTGCAATAGGATACTAAACCGAACAATTTGCCTTATATTGTAAGTCATGTGACTTCAAGGCTTGGTTAGATCATATTATCAACATGTATTAGCATATATATCTTCTAAGATCAGTTTGAACAACATGTATTGGCATATATAATCTAAGATCAGTTTGAACATGTCTTGATTAAGATATGTGATTGAATTGGCCAAGTTCAATCTCATGATCTTACTCAAACTTGTTCAATCTTGATTCATTCAAGCAATTTCACATTTAGCTCATAAGTTCATAAGTTCATGCCTTGCCAAAACAATTTCATTTAAACGTTACACATACATGCTCACATATGCATCTTCCAATCATTCAAACATGATATATCTATTTGCAATCATCATAACAATTACACATATGCACACATATACATTTTGCACAACAATTAAACATATGCACACATATACATTTTGCAATCACTCAAACATAATATATCACAACATTTCTCATTGCAATAAAGACGTTAGTGCATATTACAATGAAATGCTTGATGATTTGTACTATGCTTATGTTGAAGAACATGAGGAATTAAGCATGATTAGGTTCTTTGCTGGATTAGATAAAGAGATCGCTGATTGCATGTTGTCTGAAAAATTCTCATCACTTTATGACATGTATAAAAAGGCAAAGATTGTTCAATCAAACCTAATCCCATGGCAAGTTAATCAAAACTATGGGTATGAACTGAACTCTTGTGATTCTGAAAATGACAAACCAAATCCAGTTAAGTTAGACAATTTGAGTCAGCCTATGGATAATATTGAAAATGCATTGCTTCAACTTAGAGACATGGTGCAAGTATTGATAGAATCTGAAAAGAACAAAGACTTGCAATCTGACATTTGTATGAATGATGGTTTGTATGAAATTAGCCCCAACATGCCTGAAACTGGAACTCCTTTATTTGAATTGCATGTTCAACCTTGTGTACTGTCTGAAGAAGACCCTTCACTTGAATCTGTTGGTGATTTCCAAAGTGTTAGTCGTTTGCTTATAGATGATGTTAATTGTGATAACACTTTCTCTAAAAATGATTTACATTATGACATGCATATAAATGAAATCCCTGTGCATGATTTGCATTCTGCAGAGATGCTTGTTTCTGGGTTACAATCTGAATTACATCCTGTACATTTCATTGATGACATTGATGTAAGTAATTCTGTTGAGAATGACATTGATAAACTAGATTCTTATGATTTGATGTTAGCTGAACTAGATTGTCTACTTGATGTAGAGCTTGATCATGATGTCATTATTGAAATAGATTCAGCTACAAATGAACATAAATCCTTGGATGAACTAGTTAATGAATTGAATGACATATTTAGTATAGATGAAGATTCTATTTCTGAAATATCTATTTCATCTCATCTTGTTGAATGTCTGCCTGTTGTCATCTCAATTGATACATCTTGTCTAAATATTGCACATGCCTGTAAGATTTGTACGTTTAGTGTTAACATGTTGCAATATGCTTTTTGGATGTTGTTTTATCTGTTAGGATGTATGTGTTCTAAAATTTTTGTTATCATATTGTTAATACATCCTAAACATTTTAGAAAGCGTGTACACACCTTATTCTTTCTTCAAAGATAAGGATGCACCAAGGTATTTCACCTTCACCATTTGTATTATCATGTTCATATTGATTATGGTGTAGATGATCATACGTGTACTACATCCCTATCCCTTATTCTCTTCATGTTGAGATTCGAGGACGAATCAATTTCAAGAGGGAGGGAATGATGAGCCCACGATGGGGTCAACGCAACATATTTTCATGTACCATTTATTGTCATATGTTAGTTATGTAAGACATGACATTTCACTGTTCACTCCGCACACACTAGTGCTAGTTCTTATGTCTTATTGCCTAACTAACCCTTAGGACATGTCATATATGTTGTGCATATTGTGTTTGTTGCTTGGTGTCTTTGAAGATAGGTCAAAGAGAGCTTTGCATTGAAGAAGCATGAACACCTATCAATCCATGTTCCATCTGATCGGATGATATCATTGTTCAAACAAAGCTTGAAGATGCAACTAAAACCTGAATTTTTGTTCAAGCAAGGAGGTGATAAGCAAGTAGCTTACAAGCAAAGAGGTGACAAGCATCCATGTCAAAATCAAAATTGTTCCTCACGTGAAAATGGTTGAAACAAAGAAGAAACAAGCTGCTCACACCTTTAACCAATAGGAAGGAGTCTTGCAATTGTCCAAACCAATCACAATCAAGTTAGAACAAAAATGCAAGCTGCTCAACATTTGATCCAATCAAATTCAAAGGAGAAATAGGCTGGTTCATGGCTGATTGGTTTGATTATTCAAAGCCTAAACTATAACCAATCAAAAGGGAGTTCAACCAAGCTGCACACTAGAATATCCAATCAGAATTTTGGCTGAAAACAAAGATGGATGAAACGTTAGTTTAAGGAAAGTTTGGTTGAAAATTCAACACCAAATTGCAACCAATCAAAGGCCTTTCTCAAGCAAGCTGCTCCATGTATTTACCAATCAAATTGATCAAAGAAAGAAGGCTGAATCTAGCAAGGAATCAACGGCAAAGCAACCAGAAATTCTTGGAACCAAATTGCTCAAACAAGTTTCAAAGCAAGCATGTCATTTTAGTCTTGTACTTTGTACATTAAAACTTGTACTCTTTATCATTTTCATTTGTTATAAATAGCATAGGAAGCTGAATGTACAAAAAAAAATATAGAACCATTATCAAATACAATTCAATCAGATTTCCTTCAAGGAGTTCACAACTATTTCTTAGTTGAGGTTTGAAACCACCAACGGTTTTCTTTCAAGTTCCTAGCCTAGAACTTGTTAGTATTTGCTTCATCTTTTGGTTTACAGCATCTTAGGGTCTCATTGAGGTTTTAGATGTGTTGGAGTGCCAAAGAGGGAGAGGTGTTGGCATAAATTGAGCCAAGAACAACGGTTAAAGTTCAAGGGGTATCTTTGAGATGTTCTTTGACATAGCTTGTGTTCAAATCAGTTTGGAATAGGAGACAAAGTCCTTGGCAACGTTTTCTAGCCTTCGTTTGGCTCATCATAGACGTTTCTTAAGTTCCTCAAAGGCTTGTTGTTGTGATTCTCCCCATTCAAATCTTACATCTTTCTTGACTAATTCATTCAAGGGTGCAGCTATGGTAGAGAAATCCTTCACAAAACGTCTATAGAAACTAGCTAATCCATGAAAACTCCTAATATCTCCAGCAGACTTAGGGGTTGGCCACTCAGTTATGGATTTAACTTTCTCTTGATCCACTTCAATTCCTTCAGCACTAATCACAAATCCTAAGAATGTAACCTTCTCCAGACAGAAAGAACACTTCTTGAAATTAGCATACAGCTTCTCTTTCTGTAGGGTGACAAAAACGGCTCTTAGATGGCTCAGGTGTTCACCTAGGGTTTTGGAGTAGATAAGAATGTCATCAAAGTAAACTACTACAAATTTCCCTATGAATCTCCTTAAGACCTCATTCATTAACCTCATGAAAGTACTAGGGGCATTGGTTAAACCAAAGGGCATAACTAACCATTCGTACAATCCAAATTTAGTCTTAAAGGCAGTTTTCCATTCATCACCTTCCCTAATTCTCACTTGGAAATATCCTTGCTTAAGATCTACTTTGCTAAAGCACCTAGACCCATGTAACATATCCAACATGTCATCCAACCTAGGAATAGGGTATCTATACTTCACAGTGATCTTGTTGATGGCTCTACAGTCAGTACACATTCTCCAAGTTCCATCTTTCTTAGGGACAATGATTACAGGAACAGCACACGGACTCATACTGATGAGCCCACGATGGGTCAACACAACATATTTTCATGTATCATTTATTGTCATATGTTAGTTCTGTAAGACATGACATTTCAGTGTTCACTCCGCACACACTAGTGCTAGTTCTTATGTCTTATAGTCTTAACTAACCCATAGGACATGTCATATATGTTGTGCATATTGTGTTTGTTGCTTGTTGTCTTTGAAGATAGGTGAAAGAGAGCTTTGCATTGAAGAAGGATGAACACCTATCAATCCATGTTCCATTTGATCAAATGATATCATTGTTCAAACAAAGCTTGGAGATGCACATTAGAATCTGAATTTTTGTCCAAGCAAGTAGGTGATATTCAAGTAGCTTACAAGCAAGGTGGTGACAAGCAACCATGTCAAATTCAGGTTGTTGTTCACGTTAAAATGTTTGAGACAAGGAAGAAACAAGCTGCTCACATCTTGAACCAATTAGAAGAAATCTTGCAAACCTTCAAACCAATCACAAACAAGTTGAAGTCAAGAATACAAGCTGCACAACAACTTCTCCAATCAGCTTCCTTGAAGAAAAACGTTGGTTAAGGCTTAGATATGTTGAAAATTCAAAGATCAACTATGCAACCAATCAAAAGAAGGATTCAACCAAGCTGCTCACTTCAACATCCAATCAAAAACTTGGCTAAAACTTGCAAGGAAAGAAACGTTTTTCATGGCAAATTAGGTTTGAAAATTCAACACCAAAGTTTCAACCAATCAAAAGCAAGCTGTTCATTACAAGAACCAATCAGAATTTGGCTGAAATTCAAGCAAGGAAGAGAACGTATGTTGAGCCAAAATTCCTTGAAAAATCAAAGCTACAAGTTGCAACCAATCAAAGGGGAGTTCAATCCAAGCTGCACACTAGGATAACCAATCACAATTTTGGCTGGAAACAAGATGGAAGAAACGTTGGCTAAGGAAATATTTTGTTGAAAATTCAAACACCAACTTGCATCCAATCAAAGGCCATTCCAAGGCAAGATGTTCCATGTCTCAACCAATCAAATTGAACAAGGAAAAGGCTGGAAAAACAGGCTCAATCACACGGCAAAGCAACCAGAACTTTTGGAACCAAAAGTTGCTCAAACATTTACCAAGCAAGCACCTTATTTTTAGTGTAGTACTTTGTACATTAAAACTTGTAAAGTTAAGCAATTTGAGTCAGCCTATGGATAATATTGAAAATGCATTGCTTCAACTTAGAGACATGGTGCAAGTATTGATAGAATCTGAAAAGAACAAAGACTTGCAATCTGACATTTCTGTGAATGATGGTTTGTATGAAATTAGCCCCAACATGCCTGAAACTGGAACTCATTTATCTGAATTGCATGTTCAACCTTGTGTACTGTCTGAAGAAGACCCTTCACTTGAATCTGTTGGTGATTTCCAAAGTGTTAGTCGTTTGCTTATAGATGATGTTAATTGTGATAACACTTTGTCTGAAAATGATTTACATTGTGACATGCATATAAATGAAATCCCTGTGCATGATCTGCATTCTGCTGAGATGCTTGTTTCTGGGTTACAATCTGAATTACATCCTGTACATTTCATTGATGACATTGATGTAAGTAATTCTGTTGAGAATGACATTGATAAACTAGATTCTTATGATTTGATGTTAGCTGAACTAGATTGTCTACTTGATGTAGAGCTTGATCATGATGTCATTATTGAAATAGATTCAGCTACAAATGAACATAAATCCTTGGATGAACTAGTTAATGAATTGAATGACATATTTAGTATAGATGAAGATTCTATTTCTGAAATATCTATTTCATCTCATCTCGTTGAATGTCTGCCTGTTGTCGTCTCAATTGATACATCTTGTCTAAATAGTGCACATGTCTGTAAGATCTGTACCTTTAGTGTTAACATGTTGCAATATGTTTTTTGGATGTTGTTTTATCTGTTAGGATGTATGTGTTCTAAAATTTTTGTTATCATATTGTTAATACATCCTAAACATTTTAGAAAGCGTGTACACACCTTATTCTTTCTTCAAAGATAAGGATGCACCAAGGTATTTCACCTTCACCATTTGTATTATCATGTTCCTATTTGGTTATGGTGTAGTTGAGCATACGTGTACATCCTAAACCCCTATCCCTTATTCTATCCATGTTGAGATTCGAGGACGAATCATTTTCAAGAGGGAGGGAATGATGAGCCCACGATGGGGTCAACACAACATATTTTCATGTATAATTTATTGTCATATGTTAGTTCTGTAAGACATGACATTTCAGTGTTCACTCCGCACACACTAGTGCGAGTTCTTTTGTCTTATTGCCTAACTAACCCTTAGGACATGTCATCTATGTTGTGCATATTGTGTTTGTTGCTTGGTGTCTTTGAAGATAGGTCAAAGAGAGCTTTACATTGAAGAAGCATGAACACCTATCGATCCATGTTCCATTTGATCGGATAATATCATTATTCAAACAAAGCTTGAAGATGCAATTAGAACCTGAATTTTTGTCCAAGCAAGGAGGTGATAAGCAAGGTGGTGACAAGCAAGGTGGTGACAAGCAACCATGTCAAATTCAAGTTGTTCTTCACGTAAGAATGGAGAGACAAGCTGCTCATTTCATGAACCAATAGAAAGAAGTCTTCCAAATGCTTGAACCAATCACAAACAACTTGAGAAAATTCAACAAGCTGCACAACAAATGATCCAATCAAACTCATTCAAGAAGGAAGGCTGGTTTATGGTTAAATGTGTTGAATATTCAAAGCCTAAACTACAACCAATCAAAATGGAGTTCAAACCAAGCTGCTCAATACAATATCCAATCAAAATTTTGGCTGAAATCAACCATAGAAGAAACGTGAATCAAGCTTAAGCCTTTGAAAATTCAAAGCCAACTTGCAACCAATCAAAGGGCCATTTCAAAGCAAGCTGCTCCATGTCTTAACCAATCAAATTGATCAAGAAAAAGGCTGGAAACAAGGCATGAGAAGCACGGCAAAAGCAACCAGAATTTTGGAGCCAAAGTTGTTCAAAGCAAGCACCTTATTTTTAGACTAGTACTTTGTACATTAAAACTTGTACTTTTTGTAAATTTCGTTTTGTATAAGTAGCATAGGAATCAGATTGTAACAACAACTCAAAAACAATTCACAACCATTATCAAATACAATTCAATCAGATTTCCTTCAAGGAGTTCACAACTATTTCTTAGTTGAGGTTTGAAACCACCAATGGTTTTCTTGCAAGTTCCAGCCTAGAACTTGTTAGTATTTGCTTCATCATTTGGTTTACAGCATCTTAGGGTCTCATTGAGGTTTTAGATGTGTTGGAGTGCCAAAGAGGGAGAGGTGTTGGCATAAATTGAGCCAAGAACAACGGTTAAAGTTCAAGGGGTGTCTTTGAGATGTTCTTTGCCATAGCTATTGTTCAAATCAGTTTGGAATAGGAGACAAAGTCCTTGGCAACGTTTTCTAGCCTTCGTTTGGCTCATCAGAGGGTCTTACCTTGAGGGGATTCTTAATGTCTTACACCTCTTAAGACCTCTTGAGGTTGATATCCTCCTATGGCGATGAACATAGGCCACGGGTTGGGGGTTTGTTAGGGTGAATCTTAGTGTAAATTTAATACCAAACCTTAAAGATCAAATAATATAATACTAGGAACTATAATCATACCTTAATGGGTGGAGAACTATCCTTGATTGGTCTTGGATCCTTGCTCTTGGTGCTCTTCTTGGTGGCTGAAATGCCTTTAGGTGGAGATGAAGGGTAGTGGGATGCTTGAATGGGAATGTTAAGTGTAGTGTTCTATGTTTGTGATGCGTGCAAGACGTGGGCTCCAACAATTCCACCTTCCAAACGTCCTTCACAAAGGGTTAGGCACAAGGAAGAAGACTTTCCCTTGCTTCCTTAGTGATAAAAACGTGTGGAGCAATGAGCAAGACCAACACTTCAAGATGGTCGTTGATCAGGCAAACCAATACGACCCTCCTGGACAGCACCTTTAAGCAATGGCAACACCTTCAAAATGCTCAACTTTGAAGGATCTTAACTTAGGTTTTTATGCAAAACCAAGAAAACAAAGTCTCACAATAAGTGAAGGAAATATCAAGAAATTTTATTCATCCAAAGTTGTCTTTCCATGCGTCCAAAAGGCTATATTTATAGGCTGAAAGTCTCGCCCTATCAGCCTTGAAATGAAGAGAAATTATTTCAAATAAGCTAGCTATCAAGTGTTTGAAAATTGAAAGTTGTTTGAATTCAAAACTAAAACAAATTCTAGCTAAAATCTGAAAATCTTGCAAGATGTTATCTTCAATGTATGTAACCGTGCTTGATGTCCAAATAATGTCTTGTAGGAGCTAATTTGATAAGTAGGAGGTACTTGAACTTGAATTCAAAAGTTTGTTGAAGTTTGAATTCAAGTTAAGTTTGAATTTGAGTGCACTTTGAATTTGGTTGTTGAATCCCCTTCCTCACTCCGTCCATCCGTGTTCAAGGTATCCAAGAGGTGTCTTGAAACCTGATTTGATGATGATAATATGGCTGGGGTTGAATTCAAAAGATGGTTGTAAGTTTGAATTCAAAATTGAGTTTGAATTTGAATTCAAACTTGGATTCAATTGAATTGGAATCTATCCTTATTTTATCCTCCAAGATGGCGTGTTCATGGCTGGAAATATAGGCTGAAATCTTCTTGAAATTTAAGTCTCCAATTGGTTGAAACTTGAATTCAAATCATGGTTGAATTTAAATTCAAGTTTATCCTCAAGTTTAAATTCAAGTAGAACTTCATCCTTGCACTTCAAAATGGCCGGCCCTTTTGTGATCTTTGGAGATGATTTTGACTTCAATTTGGACAAAGAATTCAATCTTGGACACATTTAAATTTGTCTTTGTGGAGACAAACATTCTTTTCAAGACAACATTCCTTTTGTCTCCTTTTGCAACACACGCCTACAATGCTCTTTTTGGGGCTCCATTTTATTTGGATCTTCCATGTACCTAATTTACCTACAAAGCAAACACATAAAAAAAGATCACAAGAAAACAAGACAATATTCAAATTAAAGAATGCACGCACACATGCACACTCATAAATGCTCAAAAGGTAGGTTCAATGAAATGAACCCATGGAACCTTAGGTTCATCTTGAACATGCTTATACAAGAAGGTTCCAACTTGATGACAAAGTTCTCTTGTCCTCCTTCTTGTCATAGGGCCCTTGACCTCTTGATGGGATCTTGGATCCTCATCGGACCCTTGATCCTCATCAGTTTGCTTTTTGCCTCAAGGAAGTGGGCAGGCGAATTAAGAGGGTGGAGGGGAGGAGTGATGCAAACTGAAAGCGCGTGATCCACTCTTCACGATTCAAATTGAGTTCAAATCTTGTTCAAACTTGGCTGGTCCTATCTTGAGATGTTGGAGATGATCTTGACTTCAAAAAATGGTGTTTCATTTTCGTCCAAATTGGCTTCAAAATATCGTGTTTATTCAATGTTCTCTTTGGGGGAACATTAAGACAAACATTCCTTCTAAGGACAAACATTCATTGAGACAAACATTTTCTTTTAGGATAAACATTCCTTGAGACAAACATTCTCTTTTAGGACAAACATTACTTAGACCAAAGTTGTCCTAAATATTCCATAGAATATGCCTCTTGTCTCATCTTCAAAAACATTCTCTTTGGCCTCCAAAACAGTACATTCCTTTTGTCTCTTTTTGGGGAACATCCCTTTAAAACCCGCTTCTAGACCTCCGTTTGGCCTAAATTTTTGCATGAATCATATTTCCTACATGAGAGCAAGAATCACATGAAAACAAGACATACATTTGCTTATTTTATTGAAAGACACCTACATGCACGAAAAGTGATGCATGGAATGCAACTTAAGACTAAGGCAAACTCTCTTGCATTTTGCACACCTTGGACCGCATCACATAACGTCCGGTGCCTCCTCTACTTTGGCATCTATCATGATATGAACCCAAACGTTATCATGGGGACGTCATCCCTAGTGCTTCCTTTGCCTTTTAGGGCAATCTTTGACCATGTGTCTGTTCCTGCCACATCCAAAGCATGCTCCGCTCTCCTTGCAACATTCCCCAGGGTGATTCTTCTGGCATGTTTGGCACTTGGGAAAGGCTAGCTGTGCTTGATTTTGTTGTAGCTGTGGTGGAAATTGTCTTTGTCCTGACTATTGTTGCAAGGGCTACTATTGACGTTGGGGTTGTGGTCGCCCACCTGATCTCTTCTGAAACTTGGTCCGCTGCTCAGACCGCCCATCTGTCACTTCTTGAGGCCTTTTGCCTTGGGTCTCTTCATCTCTCCGGGCAACATCCTGTACTACATGGTAACACGCATCCAACAACTGTCAAAAATTGCTTGGATTTGTGTTAACAATCCAAGTTCTGATTCTCGAGCTCAATACCCTTTTAACTTAATCATCTTGAGTCTTTCATCTTCCATTACAGACGGAACGTAGTGACCCAATGTCGTGAAGCGATTTGCATGTTCTGAAACAGTCATACCAGCCTCCTGTTTCAAATATTCAAACTCACTGATCTTCTTGATGGTCATAGATGGTGGAATATAAAAATTCCAGAAATTGCCTACAAATGTCTCCCAAGAAACAGGTTTGGCCAATGGTTGAATATTCATTTTCACCATTGGTCAGCTTCACCAACCAGAAATAGGCGAATAATCTGAGCCTTAACCTCGCAATAAGTCGAAGCAGTTCTCTACCTCATCAAGCCTTTTTCTGCCTTGTCTGGATCAGACCCTCTTTCAAAGCTTGGCATACAGGATCTCTTGAGTTCTCCAAAGAAATATCTGGTGCCCACCTGTTGTGGTTGAGGCTGCTGAGGTGGCGGCACCGGTGCAGCTTGAGCTTTCCCAACTGCCTGCCCTAACTGAATCATAGCGTCAAAGAATGCTGCGGAATACCTCCGGGACCCTGCGCCTGTGGAGGTGGGACCTGCTCTGGTAGGGGTGGCACCTGGTCCTCAGCCGATGGTGGTGGGGGTAACTCCACTGATCTGTCCGCAAGTGGTCTACCTTGTGGTCTTGATGACATCCTATCAACGCAGTTATTTCACACCATCAGTCTACCTAGTCAATAAAATTTTTTAGTCTAACGTTTTATTCATGTTTATAGATTATAATCGGATAAACCATTCTAGTGACCTTATACTAAGGCTGTCTCACTCATTCTAAGATCAATCTTAAACTCTAAGATCATAGTCTGCATACTCGTCGTTGTTTATCTTATGTTACCCATTGTGCATCTGGAGCCTTGGCTCTGATACCACATGTAGTGCCCCGCCAGGACCAGGGTCTAGGCACGGTGCTCCCGTTTGCTACAAGAAGTACAAGGCGTCGATAACATCTATATGAGCAATGTCATAAAACATGCATCGAATAGAGAAAGCATTATAAAATAGATAGAAATGAAACATCGACATAAGTACAAACTACTACATCTGAGGTTGTGTCATGGATACATCATCAATACAAAATACCATAAATACAGAGTTGAATCTCATAATACAAAAGTTGTCCCTGAGTCTACTAATCAGCTCTCCAAACCTAGTCTCGAGGCTCATCCTCTATGAACTCTGGCTCAGGGTCTTGTGGGTCTACATGGTAAAATAAAGGGGTGAACGATAACGAATCGCTCAGCAAGTATTTCCACCTAGATTCGTCAAGGGGATCAAACTTGGAGGCTGGGGTAGTTGAGATAATACAGTGAAACACAGAATAATTGTCATGCATGAAAATAATAACCAAAGAATCCAACATAGATCAATATAGTAATCCAGGCAGATACATTAACATGTAAGTAATTAACACTCACAGAACAGATCTAATGAAACAATACCATGATTCAAATAGATACATTATTTAACATCTTCACCTTAGCATATAATCTGTATTATTCTTGCGTACAGTCTTTTAGATTTAGTTTTATGTACTTGCTTGACCATACTTGTCAATGTATAAAGGAACTCATGACTTAAGGGTACTAAGAGTTCATGAAATATGTTCGTGATGCATGCATCGTAAAACTTTCAGAAAACATGTCATTTTGTGTAATCATGAACCTGACAGAAACGTGAGTTGGCGCACTTTTCGTAACATAAGAATGGTACCCACGACATGCCGAATGATTTCCCGAGTAGTCTTCAGTACCGTCTATGAATCTGAATGGTCCAACCATGGTGTAGCGCCCCACCCGGGACTAGGGTCTCGGCACAGTGCACCCGTCGTACTCTGGTACGAGAAGTACAAGGCGTCGATAACATTCATGTGCTTGTCGACATAATGTGTATCGTAATTGCAGAAGCAATATAAAATGTATAACGCATAACCGACATGCATAAAACAGAATTACTAGATCCGAGTACAACTCAAGTGTCACCAGTACAATATCAAAATACAAGTCTAGGATAACATAAGGAAAATACATAATCCAGTCCATAAGTCCATCACTGATGCTCACTCTCTGGCTCCTCTCTTCCTGTGTCTGAGCTGACTTCTGGCCCTGCGATGTGGTAAATGATGGAGAGAGTGATAACAAATTGCTCAGCAAGTATTTCCGCCTAGGTTTGTCATGTGGACCATGCATGGTGATCAAAACATGCAACATGAACAGTAACATAACATGTACTAACAGATGAACTAAGCAACAACGATGCATAAAGCAGGCAAACTGTAGAAAGAATATCAAAGATTGAAGTATTCATTAGTCATTCATATTTCCTTATAATTACGTAATGGTACGGTCTTTTACATATACTTCAGAGACAATTTCTTTTCTTCTGTCTATGCCAGACCTTACACTGTAACATCTTTCCTTATCCACTAAGGGTCTAAGCCTGCATCTGGTAGGGTGACTCGGGTATATATGCGTATGCATATGCGATAAAATGTCATGCATTTTTTCCAAAGAAATCATGCAACTCATAAACGTGTCAGAAATTCTTGTATCAGATCCGTTCAAAACAGTGCTCAGAACATGTCTTAACTTATACGAACTTACACAAGACTCAGTGACTGAACTCCCCAAGTAGTCGTGTACCGTCTATGAATCTCGATGGTCCAACCATGTTGTTACATCATATATACATGGACTAATGGTGAATCTCCGAGTAGTCGTCTACTGTCTATGAATCCCGAGGTCCAACCTCGGTGTTACTGTTGGTGTATATGTGTCCTAGGCCATGATTTAGATGTTTATGTTCTACATTTATTATTAATAAAAGAGGTTTTATTATCATTATTGTTGGTTAGTATGTTACACAATTTTGATATATGATCCTGGTTTATTATTGTTATAGAGATAAAATAATTTATAACCAGTATGAGTATTGATTTGATAACCATGAGATGATTATGTGTATGGTGATACAAATCAATCTCATATATACTTGTTAGAGAACAGTGTATTGGATAGACCCATCATGAGATTACTACATGGATTAGCGTCATAAGTAAATCTCATGATAGTCATGTTTTAATCCTTAGACTTGAGATTGTCATAGTTTCCAACATAAGGACTATTATATTTTGACATGATCAAACGTTATTCGTAACTAGATAATAATAAAGGTCATGATTGAATATGATAGAAATTATGTAGAGGATATTGAACAATCAAGATAGAATTTGTCCATCTCTTTTGAGAGAGATATCTTTGGGCCCCTCGATTAGTGAGACTGTGAAATACATGGCTGTGCTCAGATGAATTGATAGTGTGATCAATATCATTTGTTTTATCAGTCTACTTAGAGATCCAGTAATCATATGTTTGAAGAATATAAGTATGGCGCTGACCATGACTTATGTTCAAACTAGATTTCGTGTGACAAAGAGATTAATGCATGTATTATTATTAGGCTAGTTGGACTTTACTCGTATTTATTGGGTAGTCGTAATGTCTTGCTAGAGACCAATTACGACTTGTTGGTTTAATGGAGATTTAACTGACTGCCAATTAATATGGGTCTATCGGGTCACACACAAGAATGCGTATAAGCTGATATTAATAATATTAATATTAGATATTAATTATTATTATTATTATTTTCTTTATATATATATATATATATATCATCGGATAATAACAATAGAATCCATATCTGATATGGATTTTGATTGGTTTTATCTAATCCTAACAAAATTCGTATTTGATACGGAATATGATTGGCATTAACCAATCCGATCTGGAATCGGATTTTGATATCTATATATGTGTATATATCCTGGTGTGTCTTGTACACTACAGAGAACAGAAAAACGAAAGACAAAAATCGTTTTTGAGAAAAGCCGAGTTCTTCTGCCGCGCCGTTTCAAGAGCTAGCACTCCGAGCGGAAACATTTGTGTGGATACCAACAGAGGGTGTTCGTGATTTCGCACCTCCTTCATCTGCGGATTTCTAATCTACAGAGGTAATTTTTGAGTTTCTTTCATCGAATTAAACGAACAACATGGATCCTTGGTAGGAAATCGGAGATCAGTTTTTCCGCTGTGCGTTTTGCAGTGATCTTGTCGAATTTTCTAACAGTTACATCATACGTATAAGAATAACGGAAACAAGTTGGCAAAGATCCCGGGTCCCAGACACGGTGTTACACTCCACCCGAACATAAACATGAATGCACCATATGATGCCAACCTCTCACCTAGGTTCCAGTGTCATAAGGCGACAGACAGAAAAACACCCAACGAGGGATGTATCAGACAGACGTTTCCCCTGACATCCTTACTACTACACCCAATGCCAGGCGGCCTCCAAACATGCATGTAAGCAGTCAAAACAGCATATCATGTCTTATGTGGAGCCAGTCAATGTAAGGTACGGTCCGTTAAAAATGTTTTTCAAATTTTTCATGCCATAAAGTCATCTCTGAAAAGATGTCTTATAAAACTCATTTTAATAACGTTTTTGTGATAGTCATTTTCGTAAATATGCATTGTATGGTAAAAACATGTCGCTTTTTAAAATGACTTTGCCGTATGCATGAAAGTAGACTCGGTATAGGCTGATTTCATGCTTCTGATAATTTCGCCACTTAAAATTGACGGTTGGCTATTGTATCCTATCATCTCCTGGTTAACATTTACGTTTTGCCCCTTTTGTGGGGTTCACGGCCCATCCCTAAAAAACCCCTCCTTATGCTTTAGTTATGACCATCTTGTCCTAAATGGTCCTTCTCATAATTGATTTTATAATTCTTATGAAAACAGCCTTATTTCTTGGCTTTAATAAAGTGTTGAATTTACCCTTTTGTCCTCATTAATTACTTTGATTTAAGTGGCTAAAACAGCTTATTTTTCAATTCGACAACTCGTTTTAATTATTAGTTTAAACATTGCCAATTTTACCATGAGTATCTTATACCTTATTTAACTCTTTAAATAGATTCATTCATATGCACATTAATAAAAGAAAAGTCATCATCCATGGTCCTCAAAAGGCCACTTGGCCAAAAATCACAACCCACACACATACACCTTCACAATTTGTTGATTTCATGCATGACATATATGTATCTCATAATTATGAAATTTACACATGAAAAAGGCTACCTGGCCAAATCATCACATGCACACCCAAGATTTTTGTCTTTTGTTAACCTGTGTTGCCATGCAAAGTGACTTCACCACATACATCTCTTTCACATACATATTTCTAATCAATTCAAATCTTCACCACCACACCATTATATACCTAAGCCGTGAGTGGGGAAAATTTCTTATTCTCTCTTACTTATCAACTAAATATAATCACATACATTGACGGAAATAGCTAAATAGACTCTATGATGTTATGCACTAAATTTCCTCTGGGCCGAAATTTAAGCTACATGCACACATAATCACTCCTTTCTTTCAAGAACATGCAAAGTGAGTATAGACATATATTCCTACTGATGAGCCAAATGAAGGCTAGAAAACGTTGCCAAGGACTTTGTCTCCTATTCCAAACTGATTTGAACACAAGCTATGTCAAAGAACATCTCAAAGATACCCCTTGAACTTTAACCGTTGTTCTTGGCTCAATTTATGCCAACACCTCTCCCGCTTTGGCACTCCAACACATCTAAAACCTCAATGAGACCCTAAGATGCTGTAAACCAAAAGATGAAGCAAATACTAACAAGTTCTAGGCTAGGAACTTGAAAGAAAACCGTAAGTGGCTTCAAACTTCAACTAAGAAATAGTTGAGAACTCCTTGAAGGAAATTTGATTGAAATGTGTTTGATAATGGTTGTATTGTTGTTGAGTTGTAGCTTGAATTTTCAACCAATTTTCCCTTAAACAACCGTTCCTTCTCTTGCTTGAATTCAGCCAAAGTTTTGATTGGTTTATGGAGTGTGCAGCTTGGTTAAAACTTGGCTTTGATTGGTTCTTACTTTGGTGTTGAATTTTCAAACATATTAGCCATGAACCAGCCGAAATCTTCTTATTTGTGATTGGATCCTTGGTTGAGCAGCTTGTTGAACTTTCTTTAGTTGTTTATGATTGGTTCAAGCATTTAGAAGACTCCTTTCTATTGGTTGAAGGCTTGAGCTGGTTGTTTCTTCCTTGCTTTCGTGAAAAACAATCAGGTTTTTGACATGGGTGCTTGTCACCACCTTGCTTGTAAGTTACTTGCATTTTACCTCTTTGCTTGGACAAAAATTCAGGTTTGATTTGCATCTTCAAGCTAAAAACGTGTACCTGAAAGATAAGGCAAGAATACAACACAAACTATCCTAAAACAAAGTTAACAAACTAACAATATTAAAAAGAACATATAAAGATATGTACAACATGCATTTGATACAACTAGATCATAGCTTGTATCATATAAACCCAATGGATGTCATCTTTGCTTGGCTCATCCTCTTCATGCCTGTAAAGAAATGATTCAACACAAT
This sequence comes from Eustoma russellianum, assembly GCA_036186865.1. Lineage (NCBI taxonomy): Eukaryota > Viridiplantae > Streptophyta > Magnoliopsida > Gentianales > Gentianaceae > Eustoma > Eustoma russellianum. The sequence continues at coordinate 8,814,359 of AP025057.1, read as the reverse complement.
GTAACAATTTCTTAGCCATACTCCTTGTTATGGGACCATTGTGGGGCAATGAGGTGTCATTGTCAGTGTTTGCATCTACAAGGTTAGGCTGTAGCTCATCATTCCCTCCCACTTGAAAAGGATTCGTCCTCGAATCTGAATCAACACTAAACGGAGAAAGGTCAGCAACATTAAAAGTTTTAGAGATAGGACCATACCTTTCTTCAGGAAGATCGAGAACATAGGCATTATCACCAAGCCGTTTCAACACTTTGAACGGTCCATCGCCTCTTGGCTTCAATTTGGAGTCCCTTTCCTTAGGGAATCTTTCTTTTCTCAAGTGTAACCAAACAAGATCACCAGGTTCAAATATAACAACTTTACGATTCCTGTTGGCTCTATTGGCATACACTTTATTCTTAGCTTCAAGTTGTGACTTAACCTTTTCATGCAATTCTTTCACAAGTTTTGCTTTTCGTTCACCATCTAAACTAACACGTTCATGAACAGGTATGGGAACAAGATCAAGCGGGGACAAAGGGTTAAAGCCATAAACAACTTCAAAAGGAGAATGCAATGTTCCACTATGAACAACTCTATTGTATGCAAACTCAATGTAAGCTAAGCAATCTTCCCAATTCTTTAAATTCTTTTGAATGACAACACGTAACAGTTGAGACAAAGTTCTATTAACGACTTCAGTTTGTCCATCGGTTTGTGGGTGAGCAGTTGTAGAAAATGACAATTTAGTACCAAGTTTACTCCACAAAACACGCCAGAAATGACTTAGAAACTTTGTCTCCTACTCCAAACTGATTTGAACCACAGCTATGGCAAAGAACATCACAATGACACCCCATTGCCCCACAATGGTCCCATAACAAGGAGTATGGCTAAGAAATTGCTACATTGTGTTGAATCATTTCTTTACAGGCATGAAGAGGATGAGCCAAGAAAAGATGACATCCATTGGGTTTATATGATACAAGCTACGATCTAGTTGTATCAAATGCATGTTGTACATATCTTTATATGTTCTTTTTAATATTGTTAGTTTGTTAACTTTGTTTTAGGATAGTTTGTGTTGTATTCTTGCCTTATCTTTCAGGTACACGTTTTTAGCTTGAAGATGCAAATCAAACCTGAATTTTTGTCCAAGCAAAGAGGTAAAATGCAAGTAACTTACAAGCAAGGTGGTGACAAGCACCCATGTCAAAAACCTGATTGTTTTTCACGAAAGCAAGGAAGAAACAACCAGCTCAAGCCTTCAACCAATAGAAAGGAGTCTTCTAAATGCTTGAACCAATCATAAACAACTAAAGAAAGTTCAACAAGCTGCTCAACCAAGGATCCAATCACAAACAAGAAGATTTTGGCTGGTTCATGGCTAATATGTTTGAAAATTCAACACCAAAGTAAGAACCAATCAAAGCCAAGTTTTAACCAAGTTGCACACTCCATAAACCAATCAAAACTTTGGCTGAATTCAAGCAAGAGAAGGAACGGTTGTTTAAGGGAAAATTGGTTGAAAATTCAAGCTACAACTCAACAACAATACAACCATTATCAAACACATTTCAATCAAATTTCCTTCAAGGAGTTCTCAACTATTTCTTAGTTGAAGTTTGAAGCCACTTACGGTTTTCTTTCAAGTTCCTAGCCTAGAACTTGTTAGTATTTGCTTCATCTTTTGGTTTACAGCATCTTAGGGTCTCATTGAGGTTTTAGATGTGTTGGAGTGCCAAAGAGGGAGAGGTGTTGGCATAAATTGAGCCAAGAACAACGGTTAAAGTTCAAGGGGTATCTTTGAGATGTTCTTTGACATAGCTTGTGTTCAAATCAGTTTGGAATAGGAGACAAAGTCCTTGGCAACGTTTTCTAGCCTTCATTTGGCTCATCACCTACACACGTTTTATTTCATTAATTATCAAGTCATGCATGTTGGTAAATAACATAGAAATGTAGATGTAGATTATGATGAAGATAGTGGTCATGAAAATGGTACATGCAAACAATTATGAGACCTTCATCCTACTTATATTTCACATGCAAAAGCCATTTCATATATCATCATCTTCCTAGGTGTGCACATAATGAAACTACTCCAAGATCATCACATCATGAGCATGCAATTATATTTTATTTAAGTTCATAATGAAAACATTATTCATTCCTATGCATGCATGGTCAATCTTATAATTTATACATCAAAGATTACATTTTTAACATGCATGAAGAAGTTAGGAAGAACTTACCTTGATTGTTGAATCTTGATCTTAAAATAGAAAAGATTTCTCCTTTCTTTTCTCTTCTTGGTATACGTGGCCTATTGGCCATAATGAAAGGAGAAGTGAGTTATTTTTGAGATTTAATGACCATGATTTTGCCTAAGATTAATTCTTAAGAAACTTACCTTTGGTAACCCTTGAAGCTGTCTCACTTTTCTACTCAAGGAAACTTCTTTCTCTTTCACTACACCACTGATGAGGGAGAGCCCTATAGAAGAAGAGATTGAGGTCCTTTGGAAGAATGAATGAATAGCTTTACCTTGGTTCTCCCTACACTTTGGAAGCTTGGTTCTTTTTCAAATGTTGAAGAAACATTCTTCCTGTTGGCTTTAGGTCCTCATGGATGAAGGAAGTAATTTGGGAGTGGAAGAGTTTTTGCTAGAGTGAGAGAGAGATTAAAGAGAGAAGGAGAAGTTTGGTTGTCAAAATTTCTTAGAATCAAAAGTGAAAATGAACTTAAAAAGAGTCTTGCCCCCTTTTTTGTTGGTTAATCGTGACTTAGAGGAGGAAAGAGAAAAATTAATTTTATTATGAAGCTTGAAGTTGGGAAGAGGAAAAAGTGGTGGTGTAAGAAAGAATATGCCATGCAAGACATTTGGTTGGAGAGATTCTAAATGTGTAAGAGAATGATATGATGGTGTACAAAAAGAAAATGGAATAAATGAGTAAGAGGGGTGTAAGGGCATGCATGAGATGTTATTGGTTGAAGGTATATGGTGGAGAAAATAAACAGAAGAGAATAAAATAAAGTGAAAGACAATTTTTTCTTATTTATGGGAAGGGGTGGCATATGAAAGGGGCTGTGGAGTGAAAAGAAGGTTCATGGAAGAAAGAAAAATGAAATATTGTAGGGAAATTCGCATGTAAGATGATTGGTGGAAAGGTGTGGCATAAGAAGACAAAGTAAAATGGGAATGACTTGGATGAACAAATGATTTTCTCGCTTCCTTGGGGTCTTGACCGTAAGGTCCTAGTGGGAAAGGAAATAGAAAAATCCTTCGTCCTTTGTGTTGGTTGGAAGGAGGAAAAAATGGTAGTGTAAGGAAAGTGTCACATGGTGTAAGAAAAAGCATGGGAGGTGGAGTGTTGGGAAAGGAATAATATTATTTCCTACTTCTTCCCTTCTGCCAAGAGTAGTGCAAAGAGTAGGAGGAGTGTTTGGCTTGTAGTGGGGAAAGGATGATGAGGTGGCATATAAAATGAGTAAAAGTGAAATGATGGATACTAGAAAGTGATGGAAGGAGAGGTAAAAGAAGGAGGCTTGACCATGGAAGGGGTTGGGGAAGGAAAGAGAAGGAGTTTTGTCTTATAGTGTGGTTGGAAAAAAAACAACTAATGTGTAAGGGAGGTACAAAAGGTGTAAGAATGATGTGATGGATGAAGGATGAGTGTAAGGCAAAAATTTGTCTTGCATGTGGTGGAGGGTGACGATATTTGAGGGTCGTGGTGGGGGAAATTACTATGTTGTGCTATCCCATTATTCTTATGTTTTATTTCCTTTTTTCCTTTAGTTTAATTCCTAATAAATGTTGTACAATTCTTTATGTACCTATCTTAATTATTCTTAGGTCTTCTATGAGGCTTTAGTAGTTCTTACATTTTCATTTAATGTGTATTTACACACTTATTATACTAATTGCGGTACAACGATTACACTTTAATTCTATCGTAATTCCTTTTCTTCCCTTTTCCACTAGCCCATGTGTGCGGATCGTAACATATGGTGTTACATAATACGTACCTCGGATTAACGGTAACGCGTTATGGCTGAGATCCCCAGTCCCAGACGTGGTGTTACAGTCAATCATAACGTCATTTGCCCCTGATATCCTCCCCTTGGACCAGACATCAGGCAGCACACCATACAGAACGTCGTAGACGTAACAGAAAAGGTAGAGACCCCTTGTCCTGGACAAGGTGTTACACTCAGCCATCATGCATAAGTCGTATGGAAACATTCGTCTCTCGGTACAATTATTTAATCATGAAAACTTTAAAAACATTTCTTGCAATAATCTTTTCGTAAACGTGCACGTAAATAAACTCATTGGTTTATAACACTAGGCTCCTAAAGTTTATATTTAGGAGCCTAGTGTTATAAGATAATGCTTTAGGAGCCTAGTGTTATATGATAATGCTTGGTTGTTGGACTGGTTCCAAGGTCATATAACACTAGGCTCCTAAAGTTTATATTTGATTAATGGTCATATCCTGTGTTATGTAAATTGACCTTTTTGCCCTTTTTGCCATTCTTTTAAGGTTCTCGGTTTTAGGGTGATTAAACAGCCCTAGTGGTGTCTTAAACCTCATCTTAATTTATTAATGTAATCCATTCATAATTACCTTTATAACTTTCCAAAAAAGCCCCTATGTCATCATTCTTAAAGCGGAAATGACCGAAAAGCTCTTAAGGTGTAAATTTCAGTCAATGGACCAAAACAGGCCCTTTATGTACTTTATCCTTTTCTTCATGATTATTAATTTGTTCATTCAAGGAATTATCATATATACCATGTACTCTTATACATATTATCATATGAACATAAGCATTTAAATGCAATCATCACATTGGTGGCAAAAAGGCCCTTTGGCCGAAAGTGACATGCTCACACACACCTTGGATTTGTCCATTTTGTTACATGCATGCAAGTTGTAAAAGTAGCAAATTTCTTTATACCATGATTTAACATAGATAGATATACTTAGATGATGCATAAATGTCATGGTTTCAACATATCACACTTGAAACAACATATCATAAGCATGGTCATAAGATTCATATTTTAAAGGATGTTAGTACTATGTTAACATGCAAGTTCATAGGAGAACAACACCCATGCAAAAACACCTTAGACTATGATCATCAAAATACACATCATGATGATGGTGATGAATCCATGACCTTGATGAAAGCTCAAAACAGCCCCATCATAGAAGGCAAACGGTGGTGGTGTTGTTGGTTCTTAAAGATGATACTTTTATAACATGCATTGTAATATATTTTATATTGTTCCATAGACATGCTATAATATGGTCATAATCATTCAAATGTACTTTTAAACATATTCAAATTAGGCATTAATAGTCATCCCTACATGCACATAAGGAGTTGATGTTCTAATGAAGTTCTTAATACACTTTTCAAGAAAGTATACTCATTTTCCTTCATTTTGTATAAAAGATGAGACATGCATGTTTGCCCTTCATTTCTTAGGCTACACACGTCCCCTAGGGGTTGTCCACCCAAGATTTTTTGCCATGCATGTCCTATTTGAATACCATATTAACCATATTATGAACTATACAAGAAACATACACATGCATGCACAATCTAAACATGCAAGTACACTTTTCGTAACTTAGTGATAGAAACATCGTTTTAACATATGCATGCATGATCTGTAGGACCTGTATAGCACCACTGGAAGGGGGAGTTTAATAGTGAGTGCGGAAAAATGGTTTTTAAAACTTTTTATATCCAATAACTCACTTCTAAAAACAGATTCTGATCAATTTTCAGACCCAGTTTTTGATTAACTGAATGGTAAATTGTAGAGCTCCAAAATTGTGAAATTTGGTGACAAAGTAATTTCAGATGTTATGTATGTGTCATAAAAATTTCAGATTAAAATTCAAAGTAGAAGGCCTTGAAAAAATGTTTTTACTCAGATCGTATCAATCTACCCGAAACTTCTCCTCAAATTGAAAAATTTATTCCTATTGATTGAGAACTACAAATGATATGAAAATTTATGTGTAACTTAAGGGGTTGAAATAATTTTTCAAAATTCCTTTCGCAAGTATGTCAACCACGTTGATGTTATCAACCTTTGCAGATCTGAAAATCAGATTGCACTAGTCTCAGAACTATGAACGTCTGAATGACTTACACATATCTAAATTCGATGAAACTTGTTTCCAAAGAAAGCTAAGATCTTTGGCTATGTTGCTGCAAAGTTTGGTGAGTTTTGAAAAACATTTGCATTTTTTATCGTGGCAATGAAAATGATGTAGGAAACAGGAACTGAAAGTAAAAGTGCTGAAAAGTAAGAACACCGAGATTTTTATACTGGTTTCGTTAAATCAACCTACTCCAGTCTTCGAGGACACCTTCTTCGGTATCCACTAAACACAAAAACGCCTTAACACAAGGGTGACTGGAGTTAAACACCAACTCCACCCTTTTACAATCAAACAAACAAACAAAACAACACGAACACTACCACCGATCGAATGAAGGCTTGATCACACCTTGATCAATCATTTACACGAGATAAACGTATGTGGGTGGTTTACACAAAGCCTATATAGTTATTTTAGATGGAATAAAAGGACTCTCTTCTATGATGGACCATAAGTCTATATCAATAACCATAAGAAGAAGTTTCATTCTAATTTTCCATTGTATAAAAGACTCACCATCGAAAAGAGAAGGCCTTGCGCTTGACATTCCTTCTTATTCGGTTTTATAACTAGTTGATACCATCTCACAAAGATTGTTGGATCTTCTTGTAGTGAGTGTGTCTGCGCTCTGATACCACTTGTAGGACCTGTATAGCACCACTAGAAGGGGGGTTGAATAGTGAGTGTGGAAAAATTTGTTTTTAGAACTTTTTATTACCCAATAACTCACTTCTGAAAACACATTATGTTTTCAGACCCGATTTTTGATTAACTGAATGATCAAGTTGTAGACCTTCACAAATTGTGAAATTTGGTGAAAAAGTACTTTAAGATGATAGGTATGTGTCATAAAAATTTCAGATTAAGATTAAAGTATAAGGCCTTGAAAAAACATTTTTACTCAGATTGTGTCAATCTGCCAGAAACTGTTCCTCAAAATGAAAAATTTATTCCTATTAATTGAGAACTCCAAATGATCTGAAAAGCTTATGGTATGACCCTTAGGATGTGTACTTTGGAGGCTTGAAACAGGTTTTCAAAATTCTTTTGAAAAGTATGTCAACCACATTGATGTTCTCAACCTTTGCAGATCTGATTTTCAGATCTAAATCACCCAGCAAGAATACAATAAACCACCATGAAATAATTATAACATGAATGTAATACCCCAAGAACCTTAAATATTAATTCATACCTGGTCTTTAATCCTGAATTTGCTTGACGTTATAGCTTAAACATAATTTTAGGTAATGCTATACCAATAATATCTTATTAACCATTAACTGTAACATGCAACATGTCTACATGCTCGTGAGCTATGCAAAATGCAATGCATGATGTCATGTCGTGTCAAATCATCATTTTGGTTCCATAAAATAACGTGTCATAAAACAGAGTGTCAGACCAATTAACTCCGGGTCTGGGACGGGTCCAGAACATGTATCAGATCAATTAACCCCGGGTCTGGGACGGGTCCAGAACATGTATCAGATCAATTAACCCCGGATCTGAACGGGTCCAGAACATGTATCAGATCAATTAACCCCGGATCTGAACGGGTCCAGAACATATCATGTCAACAGACCAATTAACCCCGGGTCTGGAGTCGGGTTAGTCGCATGCTTGGCCGGCAAAGGAATCATGAAGATTTCTTTAAAACATGGGACCATAAAAACTTTTATGCATACCAAAAACATAGTTACTTGTAAAACTTGCTTGCCTAGGTAAAATCCATAAAATCAGATTCATGTGGAATATGATCATGCATGATACATGTAGTGATATGCAATGCAAGTCATGACGTGAATAGTCGTAAACATTTCTTATAACATGTCAATAAACATGATTTCGGAAACTAAATATTCTCAGATATTTACTTCATGTTCATGGGGCGGTCAAGCTAACAAACGGGTCCATTTCCATAATCTTTTGTCATACATGCGTTTGATGGGATCTTATGTAAATGTCATAAAATTTTTATAACTTCCTAAGACGAATAAAGTCCTCAAGTCATCCAATCATTGAGTGTACATGCTGAATTCTGCGGTATAATCACCACGTTACCTTATCTTTTAAGGCCTTAAAACCTTAATTATTTGGACCATAACCTGGAAAATATAATAAACTCCCTAAGGATTAATACTCATGAGCTCAAACCGTGTATATAGATCCAAATTTATCAAATTGGGCCTTTTATAATTAATCCCCTGTTCAGCCCAATTTCCAGTTTTAATACATCCACTTCATGTCCATATTTACCCACCAAAACGTTAAGACCAACTTGATTAATTTACATGATCTTACTCCTTTATGTCCTAGGTGATTGTCATAAAATTTCCAGATCAATCCAATAACCTTAAGAGCTCATTTAATTAATTTTCTGAAACAGGTTATGTGCTGAAACTGGACTGACCCATTTTACTAAAAATTCAATTGTGGCAAAACCATGATTTCTTTTTCCGAAATTCAAACTCACACATGTCATAAACATATGAAACTAGCATTCTACAGAAAATTAGCCCATTTGCATGTTCCTAAGGTCCATTTCTGACTCCAGAAACCCGTTACTTAATTTCTGCTCTGTTCCAGTAATTTCAATTGAGCAGTTTTACTAATTAAATCATTAAAAATAATCCACAACTTGTTTTACCACAATTCCAACTTGCGTAATCACTACACACATAGGATTGCTACCATGCCAAAAATCAACTTTATTGAACATCTACAAGGTCCCTTTTTAAGCCAATCAAAAAGATGTACAGTTCTGCTCAGTTCCAGTCTTTCCAGTCTGGGTAGTTTTACAAAATATTTCATTAAACATATTCCACAACTCACTTTACCAAAATTCCAACTTTCATACTTTCTATACACACAAGGCTGTCACCACACCGAAAATCAGCCTTATTGAACATCTACGAGATCCATTCTAAGGTCATTCAAAATGTTTTACCATTCTACCAAATTCTAGAATTTCCAGCCTTAGCAGTTCTACAAAATATTTTATTATAAATAATGCATAGCTTATTTTATTGAAATTCCAACTCTCATATTTGCTACACATATAAGGCTAACTTTGTATCAAAAATCCGCTTATTTGAAGGTCTGCAAGATCCATTTTTAAGCTTTTCAAAACGTTGTTCAATTCTGCCCAGTTCCAGTGGTTTGATGTTTTGTCATTCTTTCATGTCAAATGTCCACAACTTGCCTTATTCTCATGAGATAGCTTATTGGTCACCACATACATTTTCTTCCCTCATGAAAATTCAGATTTCATTCTTTTTATTGGGTTACCTTTTATCATACCAAAACAGTTTGTAGTTTGAACATAACAAGTATCATAATTGCTCCAAAACAAGTGTTCTTTCTTGAAGCCAAAACTTAACATCACCTTCACCTCTATGGCCGAAAGTTATGAGGTGTCACACACAAAGTTTACAACATTTGTTTAGACATGCAACACATTCACATGCTAGTTCATCTTAGATCCTACTAAGTAAACTTGTAAAATTACAACTAGCACTTGCATGTCACTTTGGTGATTCTTAAGTTTCATCCAAGAGTCATTCTTGTCTATGGTCACTTAGTTGAACCTTAACTTATCTCAAAACAGCCTTATAACATATCGCATGTAAGAAAAGATTCCATCTTTGAAAGAACAAACCACATGCAAGTCATTTTTCTCAGGAATCACTAAGATACACTCTTGAACTTAAGATATTCAACTAAAGATCATATCTTAGGAACCTCTAACCATTCAAGGTACTAATTCTTTAAGTAAATCATGAGAGATTAGTGTATACTTGTCTCGTCAAGCTAAAGCTTTTGTCTTAGCTTGGTTATGGAATGAGATGAGTTGAAACCTTTCTCCTCCTTCACTCTTGAGCATGCGGTTGGAATAAGGAAGGAAAGGAGAATGTTAGTCATTATTCTCTTAATGGAAATAGGGCTATTTTGAAGTTGAACATTCTTACCAAAATGAGATTTTGAATGGAGCTTTCCTAGCAAGAGGTTGCACCACTTAGGAGGTTGAAGATCTTGCACCCATTGAACCTAAAGGCCACGTTTTTTGGTGGTTAAAAGAGGTAACCAAATGAGTTTCATTCTTTGAAAAATAAGGAACCCACTTAAGAAGTTTGGAACAAAGCTTACCTAGATGTCTTTTGAGCTTGAATGATGGTTGAAGTGAGCCTCTGATGCGTGCAACTCGTGGGCTCCAACAATTCCACCTTCCAAACATCCTTCACAAAGGGTTAGGCACAAAGAAGTAAACTTCCCCTTGCTTCCTTAGTGATCAAACGTGTGGACAACGAGCAAGACCAACACTATAAGATGGTCGTTGATCAGGCAAACCAAAACGGCCCTCCTGGACGGCACCTTTTAGCAATGGCAATACCTTCAAAACGCTCAACTTTGAAGGATCTTAACTTAGGTTTTTAATGCAAAACCAAGAAAACAAAGTATCACACAAAGTGAAGGAAATATCAAGAATTGTTATTCATCAAAAGGTGAGTTTACAACCAGCCAAAGGGGTCTATTTATAGGCCTAGTGGGCGCCCCCTTTAGCTTGAAAATGGCTAGAGATAATTCAAATAAAGCTATCTAACAAATGTTTAAATTTGAATTTTGCTTGAAAATTTAAACTAAGATAATTCTAGCTAAAACTTGAAATGCTTGAAAGATGTTATCTTCAATGAATCTAGTCATGTTTGGTGATGAAATTGGCGTTGGAGATGTTGTTGAACTTGAATTCAAAAGCTAGTTGAAGATTGGATTCAATTTGACTTCAAACTTGAATTCAATCTTTGAATTATGATCCCATCCTTTTCTTATCTCCAAGTTGGCGTGTGGGAGCCTTTCTAGGCGTGTGAGATGTCTTTCTAGGCGTGTGAGATGTTGAATTCAAATGCTGGTTGGAGATTGGATTTACTTGAACTTGAATTTAAACTTGGATTCAAATTTGAATTGTTGATCTATCCTTATCCTTGCTTCAAAGAATGGCGTGTGATCCCTTGAGATGATAGCCTAATCCTTTTTGAAATGTATGCCTCAAATTGGTTGAAACTTGAATTCAAATTATGGTTGAATTTGAATTCAAGTTTATCTTCAAGTTCAAATTCAAGTGAGATGTTATCCTTCAATTTAAAGTGGCCGCCCCCCTCTTTATGGATAATGAAGATGATTTCAACTTGATCAAGAGATTTCTATCTTGGACACCTTTGAATTTGTCTTAGCATAGACAAACATTCTCTTTGAAACATTCTCTTGAAACATTCTCTTCAACATTCTCTTCAAACATTCTCTTGAAACATTCTCTTGAAACATTCTCTTCAAACATTTCATGTACCTAATTTACCTACAAAGAAAAGACATAAAACAAAGATCACAAGACACAAGATAAAATTCAAAAACAAGAACGTAGACGTGCATGTGATACATGCTCAAGTTGAAGGTTCAATGAAATGAACCCAAGGAGTCTTAGGCTCATCTTGAACATGCTTGTACAAGAAGGTGGCAACTTGATGACAAAGTTCCCTTGCCCTCCTTCTTGTTATAGGACCTTTGACCTCTTGATGGGGCCCTTGATCCTCATCGGACCCTTGATCCTCATCAATCCCCCCCTCCTCAAAAGGATTCGTCCTCGAATCAAAAAGGTCATCGTTGAAAGGGGTGAGATCAGCAACATTAAAAGTAGGTGAAACTGAACCATACCTGTCGGGAAGATCAAGGATGTAGGCATTGTCACCTATGCGTTTCAATACTTTAAAGGGTCCATCTCCTCGAGGCAACAATTTTGATTTTCGTTCATTGGGAAATCTTTCCTTGCGCAAATGTAACCAAACTAAATCTCCAGGTTTAAACACAACTCTTTTCCGATGTTTGTTAGCTCGTCTTTCATAAGCTTTGTTTTTCTTTTCAAGTTGCGTTTTAACTTGTTCATGCAGTTTCTTTATGTTGTCCGCTTTTTGTTTACCATCAAGACTAGAACGTTCATGCACGGGAATAGGAATCAAATCGATGGGAGACAGGGGATTAAAGCCATACACGATTTCAAATGGACTATGCAAAGTACCGTGATGGACACTCCTATTATATGCAAATTCGATATATGGTAAACAATCTTCCCAATGTTTAATGTGTTTTTGCAAAATGGCACGCAAAAGTTGAGAAAGAGTACGATTAACGACTTCAGTTTGTCCATCAGTTTGTGGGTGTGCGGTGGTGGAAAACAACAATTGTGTACCAAGTTTAGCCCACAAAACACGCCAAAAATGACTTAAGAATTTCGTATATCTATCACTTACAATTGTACGTGGCATGCCATGCAATCTAACAATTTCTTTGAAGAACAAATCAGCAACATGTGTGGCATCATCAACCTTTCTACATGCTATGAAATGTGCCATTTTTGAAAATCGATCAACCACAACATAAATGCTATCGCGTCCTCCCCGAGATCTGGGAAGTCCTAAAACAAAGTCCATAGAAATGTCAATCCAAGGGGAATCAGGGACGGGTAAAGGCGTGTAAAGGCCATGTGGTTGGGACTTGGATTTGGCTTGTTTGCAAGTGATGCAATTACCACACAACCTCTCGACGTCTACTCTCATGTGGGGCCAATAGAAATGTTCTTTAAGAGGCTCAAGGGTTTTGAACACTCCGAAATGACCCATTAAACCTCCCCCATGGGCTTCTCTGGTCAATGCTTCTCGTAGGGATGATTGGGGAACGCACAATTTTTGTTCTTTGAAAAGATAACCCTCATGTATGTAAAATTTTCCAAATGGTGCTTCTTTACATGCCTCGAATATGGTGCCAAAGTCATGGTCATTGGGGTACAAGTCCTTAAGTGATTCAAATCCTAGGAAGCGGGAAGATAATGTAGTCACTAACGTGTATCTCCTAGAGAGGGCATCGGCAACTATATTATCCTTTCCTTGTTTGTACTTAATCACGTAAGGGAATTGTTCTATGAACTCTACCCATTTGGCATGTCTTTTGTTCAACTTTCCTTGCCCTTTAAGATACTTAAGGCTTTCGTGGTCAGTGTGGATCACAAACTCTTTAGGTTGAAGATAGTGTTGCCAAGTTTGTAGGGATCTCACAAGGGCATAAAGTTCCTTATCATAGGTAGAGTAATTCAATGATGCTCCTTTCAACTTTTCACTAAAGTAGGCTATGGGTTTCTTACTTTGGGTCAAAACTGCGCCTATACCCACTCCACTTGCATCACACTCGATCTCAAAGGTCTCGTCAAAATTTGGTAGTCTAAGTATGGATGCAGTGGTCAGCCTACGTTTGAGTTCATCAAATGCCTGTTGTTGTGGCTCTTCCCACCTAAAAGGCACATCTTTTTTTACAATTTCGTTTAGGGGTGCAGCTATGGAAGAAAAATCTTTGACAAAACGTCTATAAAAGCTTGCTAGTCCATGAAAACTGCGAACTTCCCCTACATTCTTAGGTATAGGCCACTCCACAATTGACCTAACCTTTTCCTCATCCATCTCTACTCCCTCAGCCGAAATGACAAAGCCTAGAAAAACTACGCGTTCTAAACAGAAAGAGCACTTCTTAAAGTTGGCGTAAAGTTGTTCTTGCTTAAGCTTTTCAAAAACGGCTCTAATGTGGTCAAGATGATCTTCTATGGTGTGGGAATAGATTAGGATATCATCGAAATAGACAACGACAAAGCGTCCTATGAACGCACGTAAGACTTCATTCATTAGCCTCATAAAGGTACTAGGGGCGTTGGTGAGTCCGAAGGGCATCACTAACCACTCATAGAGCCCAAACTTGGTTTTGAATGCAGTCTTCCATTCGTCCCCTTCTCGAATACGTACCTGGAAGTACCCTTGCTTAAGGTCGATTTTGGTGAAGAATTTGGATCCGTGGCAACATGTCTAACATATCGTCTAGCCTAGGTATGGGGTACCTATACTTGACGGTAATCTTGTTTATGGCTCGGCAATCGGTACACATTCTCCACGTTCCATCCTTTTTGGGTACTAAAATGACGGGGACGGCAGATGGGCTCAGACTCTCTCGGATTTGTCCACTAGCTAGGAGCTCCTCTACTTGCCTTTGGATTTCTTTGGTTTCTTCGGGGTTTGCTCGATAGGCTGGGCGATTGGGTAACATGGCTCCTGGGACAAAGTCGATTTGGTGTTCTATCCCTCTAATAGGTGGTAATCCGGATGGTGGTTCGGAAGGAAATAGAACTTCATATTCTTGGATAAGGGACGCAACTGAGGTAGGTAAGTTTGGTGGGAGTTCTTCAAGGGCAAGTTGACACGACTTTGGGATGATGATGAAGACAGTTTGGTTGTTATAAAGTGCACGTGTAACCTCTCTTTTCTTTGCGAAATACCCACACTTCTTTTTGGACTCGTTGACACTTAGGGGCACTACCTCTTTTCCCTTGCTCTCATTTTTTTTGTTCTCACTTTTCATACACTCCACGAATTTTCTCTCGGCTTCTTTTTCCTTAGGATCGGCTCTAGACTTGGACATGCGTTGGTGATCCTCGTGGACTTTGTGTGGTGGAAGTGCATGCAGTTTATACAATTTGCCATTCAATTTGAAAGAATAACGATTCAAATAACCATCATATGTCACATGTCTATCAAATTGCCATGGCCTACCAAGTAAGATATGACTAGCATGCATTGGTGCGACATCACATAAAACATCATCTTTGTAACTACCAATGCTAAGAGAAATCAAAACTTGTTTACTTACGCTAACTTCACCGCAGTCATTTAGCCATGCAAGTTTGTAAGGATGCGGATGATTAGTCATAGGCAAATTCAGTTTTCTTACTAATTCGATGCTAGCCACATTCGCACAAGAACCGGAATCAATGATCATGGTGCACACTTTACCATTTATCATGCAATGAATATGGAAAATGTTTTCTCTATGTTGTTCGTGATCATCTAATTTCGGATATGCATTTAAAGCTCTACGCACAACAAGAAACTCCTTAGTGTCAAAATCATCTAGTGCACCTAGATCCTCTTCGGGTTCAATTTCATTATCATGCTCAGACTCGTTTTCATGCTCGGACTCAGACACATATTCGTTTGTCTCTTCAATTAACATGATTCTTTTTGCATTAGGACATTCTTTTCCTATGTGACCACGTCCTTGACATTTATAACATTTAATGTCTCTAAACCTGTTTGAGGAATCCGAAGGATTTCCGGTAGGAGCCTTTTGTTGGGTGCGTTCGTCTCTCCTTTGTGTGGATTGCACACGATTGTCCATTCTTTGTGACGCACCTTGGTCACGTGCTTGGCCTCCTGTAGGCCGTGAACTTCCTGTTCCTGAAGGCTTGCTGTGAAATCTTGATGAAGATTGATTAGTACGATAATTGGAATTGAAATTGGAGGAGTTACGTACCTTTAATTGTGCTTCAATCTTTTCAGCCATATGTACCATGGTGGTGAGGTCGAGATAAGGTTGAAGATCAACCCTTTGCGCAATCTCCCTGTTTAAACCATGTAAGAAACGAGCTTTGGTGGCCTCTTCAGGTTCCTGCAAGTTAGACCTTTCCAACAAAATTTCTAACTCTTTATAGTACTCGTCTACACTTTTGGAACCTCGACGTAAGTTATGCAAGCTTGTGAAAATAGAACTCTCATAATTGTTTGGAATAAAACGTTGTCGCATTTCAAGCTTCATTTCTTCCCAAGTGGCGATTGGGGGTTGTCTTGTCTTAGTTCTATTTCGACACAAATTCGTCCACCAATTAAGTGCATAACCAGAAAATTCAATGGAAGCATACCTCACTTTTTGCAATTCACTATAATTGGTACAAGAAAAGATCAAATCCACTTTCGTTTCCCATTCTAAGTATTTCTCTGCATTACTTTTACCATAAAACGTGGGAATACTTATTTTGGTTTTGAGAAAATCGTCATCTTGCGGGAAAAGGGGATTTTGGCGTCTTTGGTAACCACGAGGATGGTGGTCATCAAAGTCATAATCATCATGCTCAAAGGGAATGTAATCATCATTGTACCTTCTTGGAGCGTACCTTCTTGCTTGTGTAGGAGGAGCAAACCGTCTCGCTTCGGTGTGTGGGGGTCGAATGTTATCGTCCTCAACTTCTTCCGGAGGATGGCGCCTTGGTTGTGGTGGTGGAACGGCCCTGCTTGTTCCTTGGCCATCACTCGTTTTGTAGCTTCGCTCCACGTCTTCCAAGCGATGCTTAATTATCTCATTGTCGTGCATGAGTTTCTTAAGCATTTCCAGCATTTGTTGTTGAGTATTGTCAATAGTTTCGGCTCCTTTAGACTTGCTAGATGCGGAATTGCTGCTGGCCATTGTACCTAAGGAATTGAACGAAAACAAAGGAAAAAAAAGAAAGAAGCAAACTAACACAAAGACAAACAAACGTTAAGGGATTAGTAAAAAATAAGCTATGGACACTCCGATTTCGATTCTTTCCACTCTCTTACCACTTTGGTTCTTGGATAACCTGAAGTTAAGAAGTCTCAAAGTGATCAATAAAGAAGTGTATTGCCAAGGCTTCTTCAAGCCACAATGTTCTCCGCTTGTTTCTTCCCTTTTGCTTTCAAGTTGCACCAATTAGTATCAAAGTAGAATCAATTGAAATGAACTCAAACTTGAACTTTCTACTAAGATTCAAAGAAAATAAGCAACCAAAGTTGATGTATAAGGCTGAACCAAAGATGAACTAAGGGTTGCCGTGGGCAATCTTTAGTTAATTTTGATTCTATGCACTTACTATCCACAAAATGGTTCAAGTCATGCAACAATCGAGCAACCAAATGTGTGATTGGTTCAAGAAGATCAGGAGTTGGAGAATTGGGTATAGGGATGGCAATGTGGATATTATGGTATCCAAGGTTTGCAAGTCGTACCAAAAAAAAATTTTCCACGCAATGCACAAACGTTTTTTTTGCCCGTTTTCTTTGCTCTTGTTCTTTTGTTTTTTTTTTCTTTCTTGCTATTTCAATTGAGCAAGATTCAGATTCTCCTCTTTTTTTTTTTTTGACTAAGGGCAGAATTGGGATTTCACTTGTTTTGCACTTAGCACTTGCGTTTTTTGGACAGAATAGTGCAATGTATTTAAAATGCAATTTGTATCTTGGACTTGCAACAAAATTGACCTTGGAAGGTGATGGAAATTGGGTAAGGCCGAATAGGGTTAGGGTTAGGGTTTTTTTTTGATTTAGGGTGGTTTTGAACGTTTTGGGGTTTTGCGGAATGTGGTTGTAGGAACGGAATGGGTGTTGTAAATTGACTATTTGGGTTGGTAATTGATGATTGGTGTGGTCAATTTGGAGATTGGCTATTTTAGGACAGAATTTGAACAAAATTCAAATTCTAGGGTTAGGGTTTATTCGAATGAATTGGGATCTTTAGAATCTGATTGGATTTGGTAAAATTGGTTTGGGGCTTTTTGTGTGGGGTGTAAATATGGCTATTTGGGATCAGGTTGGTGAGTTTTAGAGTTGGTTTGGGGTGGGGCTGATTGGGCCGTGGGGTGTGAGGGTGGTTTTTAGGGTTTGGTAAGTGGGTTGTGAAGACAAGCACACGTAGGACTACTAGATTTATAGCATGAAATCAATCACAATGCGAATCATAAGATGCATACAATCATCACCAACTAAAAGCTTCGGTAGCAACAAGATGACTTGAAACCGAGGTAGCTTTATAGGATGATGGTTGTAATATTTTGAAGAAGGCTGAATGTAACCTGAAATGCAACGAACCCTAATGTGTTCAAGTTTAAATGACTCAAAATCAGATTGTGATGTGAAAGGGAATAAAGGAAATGACACTTGAGGGATGAAAAGCAAAATGCAGCAACATGCAAGGACTCAAAGGAATGTTTTTTTTTTGGACGTTTTTTTTTTGTGTGAAAATGCAAGACAATGGTGTGTAGAGGGAGGAGTAGAAGAAAGACGCAACTGAAATGGAAATGACTCGACTCAAACGAAAAGGAAATGATAGATGGTGGAATAGAGTAACCTGGTCTCTGATACCAATTTGATGCGTGAAACTCGTGGGCTCCAACAATTCCACCTTCCAAACGTCCTTCACAAAGGGTTAGGCACAAAGAAGTAAACTTCCCCTTGCTTCCTTAGTGATCAAACGTGTGGACAACGAGCAAGACCAACACTATAAGATGGTCGTTGATCAGGCAAACCAAAACGGCCCTCCTGGACGGCACCTTTTAGCAATGGCAATACCTTCAAAACGCTCAACTTTGAAGGATCTTAACTTAGGTTTTTAATGCAAAACCAAGAAAACAAAGTATCACACAAAGTGAAGGAAATATCAAGAATTGTTATTCATCAAAAGGTGAGTTTACAACCAGCCAAAGGGGTCTATTTATAGGCCTAGTGGGCGCCCCCTTTAGCTTGAAAATGGCTAGAGATAATTCAAATAAAGCTATCTAACAAATGTTTAAATTTGAATTTTGCTTGAAAATTTAAACTAAGATAATTCTAGCTAAAACTTGAAATGCTTGAAAGATGTTATCTTCAATGAATCTAGTCATGTTTGGTGATGAAATTGGCGTTGGAGATGTTGTTGAACTTGAATTCAAAAGCTAGTTGAAGATTGGATTCAATTTGACTTCAAACTTGAATTCAATCTTTGAATTATGATCCCATCCTTTTCTTATCTCCAAGTTGGCGTGTGGGAGCCTTTCTAGGCGTGTGAGATGTCTTTCTAGGCGTGTGAGATGTTGAATTCAAATGCTGGTTGGAGATTGGATTTACTTGAACTTGAATTTAAACTTGGATTCAAATTTGAATTGTTGATCTATCCTTATCCTTGCTTCAAAGAATGGCGTGTGATCCCTTGAGATGATAGCCTAATCCTTTTTGAAATGTATGCCTCAAATTGGTTGAAACTTGAATTCAAATTATGGTTGAATTTGAATTCAAGTTTATCTTCAAGTTCAAATTCAAGTGAGATGTTATCCTTCAATTTAAAGTGGCCGCCCCCCTCTTTATGGATAATGAAGATGATTTCAACTTGATCAAGAGATTTCTATCTTGGACACCTTTGAATTTGTCTTAGCATAGACAAACTTTCTCTTTGAAACATTCTCTTGAAACATTCTCTTCAACATTCTCTTCAAACATTCTCTTGAAACATTCTCTTGAAACATTCTCTTCAAACATTTCATGTACCTAATTTACCTACAAAGAAAAGACATAAAACAAAGATCACAAGACACAAGATAAAATTCAAAAACAAGAACGTAGACGTGCATGTGATACATGCTCAAGTTGAAGGTTCAATGAAATGAACCCAAGGAGTCTTAGGCTCATCTTGAACATGCTTGTACAAGAAGGTGGCAACTTGATGACAAAGTTCCCTTGCCCTCCTTCTTGTTATAGGACCTTTGACCTCTTGATGGGGCCCTTGATCCTCATCGGACCCTTGATCCTCATCAGCCTCCTGGCTTCAAGGGCTGGCAGAAAGTTGAGTATGTGGGGAGATGGAAGAATTGCTTAAGTGTTGGCTTGAAGCTTCTTGAGAAAGGGTTTAAGATGGAAGTGAAATGAGTTGTCTTGCAAGATAACACAATCAAGGGGGTGAGGGGGAAAGGGTGGCCGGTTATGGGGAAGAGAAGGTGATGCGTGCAACTCGTGGGCTCCAACGATTCCACCTTCCAAACGTCCTTCACAAAGGGTTAGGCACAAGGAAGAAGACTTCCCCTTGCTTCCTTAATGATTAAAAAACGTGTGGATCAAGAATGAGCAAGACCAACACTTCAAGATGGTCGTTGATCAGGCAAACCAATACGGCCCTCCTAGACGGCACCTTTAAGCAATGGCAACACCTTCAATATGCTCAACTTTGAAGGATCTTAACCTAGGTTTTTAATGCAAAACCAAGAAAACAAAGTATCACACAAAGTGAATGAAATATCAAGAATTGTTATTCATCAAAAGGTGCTCTTTCAAGCGTCCCCTAAGGCTCTATTTATAGGCTGAACTTGAGCCTTAAAATATCTAGAACTAATTCAAAATAAAGCTAGCTAACAATGTTTAAAAATTGAAAACTATTTAAATTCAAAGCTAAAACAAATCCTAGCTAAAACTTCAAATCTTGCAAGACATTATCTTCAATGAATCTGGTCATGTTTGGTGATGAAATCGGCATTGGATATGTAGATGAAGTGGTTGAACTTGAATTCAAAGGCTAGTTGAAGATTGGATTCAATTTGACTTCAAACTTGAATTCAATCTTTGAATTATGATCCCATCCTTTTCTTATCTCCAAGTTGGCGTGTGGAAGGATAGCAAGGCGTGTAAGATGTCTTCAAATGGCTGAGATGTTGAATGCAAAAGATGGTTGAAGTTTGAATTTAAATTAAGTTTGAATTTGAATTCAAACTTGGATGGATTTTATCTCCTTCTCTCTCTTCATGGCGTGTGGATTGGCTTGTGAGACTTGGCTGAATTCATCTTGAATTTGAAGGCTTAATCTGGCTGAAACTTGAATTTAAATCAAGGTTGAATTTAAATTCAAGTTTATCTTCAAGTTTAAATTCAAGTAAGATGTCATCCTTTAGCTTAAAGTGGCCGCCCCTTGTGGTATGTTGTGGATGATTTTTGATTTCAATTTGAAGTAGAGACTCCATCTTGGACACATTTGAGTTTGTCTTAGTGTAGACAAACATTCCCTTCAAACATTCTCTTCAAACATTCTCTTCAACATTCTCTTCAACATTCTCTTCAAACATTCTCTTCAAACATTCCATGTACCTAATTTACCTACAAAGCAAATACATAAAACTAAGATCACAAGACACAAGATAAATTCAAAAACAAAGAATGTAGACGTGCATGATGATACATGCTCAAGTTGAAGGTTCAATGAAATGAACCCAAGGAGTCTTAGGTTCATCTTGAACATGCTTGTACAAGAAGGTGGCAACTTGATGACAAAGTTCCCTTGCCCTCCTTCTTGTCATAGGACCTTTGACCTCTTGATGGGGCCCTTGATCCTCATCAATCCCCCTCTCCTCAAAAGGATTCGTCCTCGAATCAAAAAGGTCATCGTTGAAAGGGGTGAGGTCAGCAACATTAAAAGTAGGTGAAATTGAACCATACCTGTCGGGAAGATCGAGGATGTATGCATTGTCACCTATGCGTTTCAATACTTTAAAGGGTCCATCTCCTCGAGGCAACAATTTTGACTTTCTTTCATTGGGAAATCTTTCTCTGCGCAAATGTAACCACACTAAATCTCCAGGTTTGAACACAACTCTTTTCCGATGTTTGTTAGCTCGTCTTTCATAAGCTTTGTTTTTCTTTTCTAGTTGTGTTTTAACTTGTTCATGCAGTTTCTTTATGTTGTCCGCTTTTTGTTTACCATCAAGACTAGAACGTTCATGCACGGGAATAGAAATCAAATCGATGGGAGACAAGGGATTAAAGCCATACACAATTTCAAATGGACTATGCAAAGTACCGTGATGGACACTCCTATTATATGCAAATTCGATATATGGCAAACAATCTTCCCAATGTTTAATGTCTTTTTGCAAAATGGCACGCAAAAGTTGAGAAAGAGTACGATTAACGACTTCAGTTTGTCCATCAGTTTGTGGGTGTGCGGTGGTGGAAAACAACAATTGTGTACCAAGTTTAGCCCACAAAACACGTCAAAAATGACTCAAAAATTTCGTATCTCTATCGCTTACAATTGTACGTGGCATGCCATGCAATCTAACAATTTCTTTGAAGAACAAATCAGCAACATGTGTGGCATCATCAACTTTCCTACATGCAATGAAATGTGCCATTTTTGAAAATCGATCAACCACAACATAAATGCTATCGCGTCCTCCCCGAGACCTAGGAAGTCCTAAAACAAAGTCCATAGAAATGTCAATCCAAGGGGAATCAGGGACGGGTAAAGGCGTGTAAAGGCCATGTGGTTGGGACTTGGATTTGGCTTGTTTGCAAGTGATGCAATTACCACACAACCTCTCGACGTCTACTCTCATGTGGGGCCAATAGAATGTTCTTTAAGAGTCTCAAGGGTTTTGAACACTCCGAAATGACCCATTAAACCTCCCCCATGGGCTTCTCTAGTCAATGCTTCTCGTAGGGATGATTGGGGAACGCACAATTTTTGTTCTTTGAAAAGATAACCCTCGTGTATGTAAAATTTCCCAAATGGTGCTCCTTTACATGCCGCGAAAATGGTGCCAAAGTCATGGTCATTGGGGTACAAGTCCTTAAGTGATTCGAATCCTAAGAAGCGTGAAGATAATGTAGTCACTAACGTGTATCTCCTAGAGAGGGCATCGGCAACTATATTATCTTTTCCTTGTTTGTACTTAATCACGTAAGGGAATTGTTCTATGAACTCTACCCATTTGGCATGTCTTTTGTTCAACTTTCCTTGCCCTTTAAGATACTTAAGGCTTTCGTGGTCAGTGTGGATCACAAACTCTTTAGGTTGAAGATAGTGTTGCCAAGTTTGTTGGGATCTCACAAGGGCATAAAGTTCCTTATCATAGGTAGAGTAATTCAATGCTGCTCCTTTCAACTTTTCGCTAAAGTAGGCTATGGGTTTCTTACTTTGGGTCAAAACTGCGCCTATACCCACTCCACTTGCATCACACTCGATCTCAAAGGTCTCGTCAAAATTTGGTAGCCTAAGTATGGGTGCAGTGGTCAGCCTACGCTTGAGTTCATCAAATGCCTGTTGTTGTGGCTCTTCCCACCTAAAAGGCACATCTTTTTTCACAATTTCGTTTAGGGGTGCAGCTATGGAAGAAAAATCTTTCACAAAGCGTCTATAAAAGCTTGCTAGTCCATGAAAACTGCGAACTTCCCCTACATTCTTAGGTATAGGCCACTCCACAATTGACCTAACCTTTTCCTCATCCATCTCTACTCCCTCAGCCGAAATGACAAAGCCTAGAAAAACCACGCGTTCTAAACAAAAGGAGCACTTCTTAAAGTTGGCGTAAAGTTGTTCTTGCTTAAGTTTTTCAAAAACGGCTCTAATGTGGTCAAGATGATCTTCTATGGTGTGGGAATAGATTAGGATATCATCGAAATAGACAACGACAAAGCGTCCTATGAACGCACGTAAGACTTCATTCATTAGCCTCATAAAGGTACTAGGGGCGTTGGTGAGCCCGAAGGGCATCACTAACCACTCATAGAGCCCAAACTTGGTTTTGAATGCAGTCTTCCATTCGTCCCCTTCTCGAATGCTGATGAGGCTGAGGAGCAGCCCCCTAATGAGGAGCTTGCACAAGGTGCCCTTAACCATAAGGGGCCTTTGACAAGGAGCCAAACTAAGAGGATTAATTGTCTTCAAGTTGGTTTTGAGGTTGGCTCCTTTCTGACCAAACATGTGCAAGATGAACCAATGAACGTTCCTCCTAAATGGGTGCTCATTGTTGAGCTTAAGAACTGATTATCCAATGATTTTCAATGTCAATAAATAAGTTAACGGTTGGTGAGAGGGCAGGATAGTCAGTCTGCTTGTTGGTGCCGTTTCTGTGGCTTTTAGTTGCTCTTTTCTTTTGATTCTTTTAAAGTTTGTTTTAGAATACTTATGTTTGGTGTATGAGTGTGATTTGTAGGTGTTATAGGTCTTGGATCAAACGCCTTGAGCTTTGGAAAGGAAGGCTTCTCAGATTTGGACCAAGCTTGTCCATACAAGGCTGTTTTGTGGTTTTGGGCTTTCAAGTGAGATTGGGCGTGCATGGAACCAGCTGGACCTTGAAGTAGACTTAATTTAGAGCATCTTTCATGCTTTGGGTTTTGTCAAAATCAGTCCACAAAAAAATAGTTACAAGAGTTGCAAGGAAGAAGTCCAAAACAAGCCCAATTGTGCAAATTAGGGTTTTTGGTCTTCTTGAGAGGGTGGCAGCCGCATATTATCAGCAAATGCAATTAAGAGACCTTCTAGAATGTCATAAATCAGATTGGGATGATTGGAATGAATTATGGAGTCATAATTGAAGATTTGGAGCATTTAAGGAGATAATTCAAGTGAGAGAAAGTTACCAAAATTAGGAAATCTGATCTTGTGTCACAAGGAGGGCTGAATGGCGTGTATTGAAGGCACATGGATACACAAGGCAAGTTCTAGAAGGATGGTTAATGATGCAATAATTGGTGATTGAGACAATAAGTGTGGATTTGCCAAGAGAGAGAAGCTTACCTAAAATAACAAATCAGATTTGCATCTCAAGGAAGGAAATGGCGCAAACATTGAAGCTCCAAGTGCACCTAGACGTTTTTTTGGGATGGCCAACAAGACTTGTAATCAAATATATTGATCACTTAGCATTTCTTTTGGTAGTTAGACTATTTTCGCACCTTTGAGACTAAAACCATACGGTTTTGTATTGTCTTTTGTTCTTGAGTTTCTTGAATAAAAGTTTGTGTTTTTCCTTTGGTTTACACATATCTAAATCAAGGCTAGACCCAATTAAGGATTGTGTGTTCCTTGTTGGTGACCCACAATCCAAGGATTAGGAGTGACTGGTTGGATTGGACGGATTGAAACACATAACAACCAAACGAATTGGGAGGCTTGAAAGGAAGGTGGTTGCTTGGCACCATTGTCCATCACATTCAAGGCTTGAGGGACGTTTGGAGAGTGAAGAAAGATCGGGACAACATCAACATACGAACCATATTCGTATCAAGTGGTATCAGAGCTCTCGTTTATCTTCATCTCAAATATCTTTTCTTGTGTCATTTGCGTCATTCTTGTTCTTCTCATCCCCTCTTCAAATCTTCATCTATTCATCCATTTTTTTGTGTCATTCTTGTTATTCTCAATCATTCAAAAAAAAAAAA
>AP025057.1:8665041-8789349 GCA_036186865.1 Eustoma russellianum | reverse complement strand
AATCATTCAAAAAAAAAAAAAAGAAAAGGCTTCATCTTTTGCATCAATATTGATCACCTATCATTAAAGATCTCATCTTCAACACACTTAATCATAGGATCATTGCTGTTTGCATTGAATAGGGTTTAACTCCATCTAAAATCAGCCCAAGGCCTAAAAGAAGATACCTTTGAGTCAAACACCCTGTTGTTATCGAAGCTTTTAATTAAATTTGCTTGTGTGATATTGAATACAAGTTTGTTTGTTTTGGTTGTATTGGTATCCAAGGAAAATCTGTTTTCTACTACACATCCATACAAACACAAAAAGGATCATCTTTCCTACATGTAAGCAGTATATTCAAGCATACACAACTGATTCTTGCAAAAGCAAACAAAGGTTGCATCAAGGCTGCTTTGAACGTCAAAAAAAAAAGGAAAAGAAAAGAAAAGAAAACGTGCACAAAAGCAAAAAAAAAGTGCACAAAGAAAGGAAGAGAAAAGAAGTTCCTTTTGAACAAAAATTCCATCTTTTTTGCATCTACTATCCAACCCCAAAAAAACAACACACATAAAGCCTTCAATTCTCAACCTTGGATACACATTCATACTATCAATCAAAGAGCTTGCATTTGATATTGCATAAGTTGGTTTAATTAAAGATTGCCCAGGACAACCCCTAGCAATTCTTTGGTTCAACCAACTACATCACTTTTTGGTTTCTTGTTTCTTTGAATCATAGTTATTAAGTGTGTTTAAAATTGTGCTCTAAACTTCTTGAAGCTGTTTTACCACTTGTTGATCAATTGGTGTTTTTGAAGGCAAAAGAAGCTTGCAAGGACAGAAAACAAAACAGATTGTGGTTAGCCAATTTGGGACTTGCCTTAAGAGGTTCTGGCTCAAGATTGGCCAAGGAAAACACTTGAGTAATTGAGAGAAAACAAGGGAGGACAAAAAAGGCCAAACAGATTTTCGTTTTCCTTATTGATTTTGCTAACAACTCACTTTTGTTTCTTGTGTTAGTTTTCTTCTTTTCTTGTTTGTGATAGCGTTTCAGGTTGCCATGGATGGTTCAAACGGTACCCAAGGAGGAGGAGACAAAGTGGAATATTCAATGGAAAAGATTGCACAGATGCTTAGTAATATGCAATCTAGGATGGATGAGTGGGAAGCAAGGATGACATCCAACACACCTCCTACCCAAGAACAGCCCCCACCTCAAAAGCAAGGCCAAACATCCCGTGGAACTGAACCTAAGGGGTCCACAAGCATGGGAGGTAGAGGAGGAGCAAGGGGTAGAGGAGATAGGAGGCAAGGAATGAGACAACAACCTGTTAGGGAGGAATGGAATGATTACTATGAAGAGGAAGAGGTTGAGGAGGTATACCCAAGGCCTCAAGGCCGAATGCAACCTAGGAGGCATGTGCCTCAAGAGGATGATTATTTGAAAACCAAAATAAACATTCCACCCTTTTATGGCAAAAGTGACCCTGAAGCCTACATTGAGTGGGAAAGAAAAGTTGACATGATCTTTTCCTATACCAACTATACTGAGTTGCAAAAAGTGAGATATGCAAGTATAGAGTTCTTGGATTATGCCTTGATTTGGTGGGACCAAACTCAAAGTATAAGAAGAAGGACTAGACAACCAACAATTGGAACTTGGGATGACATGAAATATGAGATGAGAAAGAAATTCATTCCAGAATCTTACGAGAGGTCCATGTTCCAAAAGTTGCAATGCCTAACTCAAGGAAATAAAAGTGTGGATGAATACTTTAAAGAGTTAGAAAGTTTGTTGATAAAAACTGATACTGAAGAAACTGAGGAGGCAACCATGGCTCGGTTTTTGGGAGGTCTTAATAGGGAGATTGGGTTTCAACTTGAACTCACTACCTATGTTGATCTAAATTCCATGGTTCACAAAGCTGAGAAAATTGAGCGGCAACTAAAGGTACGTTCTTCTACTAGTGGATTTGGTCTTAGAACTAATGCTTCTTCTATTTCTAAAGTGCAGCCTAGGTCTAATGGCAATGGAGGGGCACGGACAAGTTCAAACACATTCGGCCAAAACAGTTCTAACACTCCAAATAAACCACACTTCACTCAAAGGACCAATGGTGCAAATCTAGGTCAAAATGACAAAGGCAAAGGCAAGGCAACCGCAAACCCTGCAAGGGCAAGGGAGATTGAGTGTTTTAAATGTAGAGGGAGAGGGCATTATGCAAGGGACTGCCCTAATGCCAAGAAAGTGTTGTACCTTGAGGAAACTAATGAATTCTATTCAGAAGAGGAGGAAGAAGAAGCAACAAAGGAAGAGTACCAAGAGGACTCAGCTGAGGAGGTAAAGAGTGATGAAGAGGGTGCATATAAGGACTTTCTTGTGGTAAGAAAAGCCTTAAGTGCACACATGAAGGAGGAAGAAGAAAACTTGCAAAGGGAGAACATTTTCCACATCCATTGTTTGGTAAAAAGCAAAACTTGCACTTTAATTATTGATAGTGGTTCTTGTGCTAATGTTGCAAGTATTGAACTTGTTAGAAAGTTAGATTTACCTATGATTGATCATCCCCATCCCTATAGGTTATCTTGGCTAAATGATTGTGGTGAGATTCATGTGTCTAAACAAGTTCTGATTTCTTTATCTATTGGCGGCTACAAAGATGAAATTTTGTGTGATGTAGCTCCTATGCATGCTAGTCATATTTTGTTAGGTAGACCTTGGCAATTTGACAAGCATGTTATTTATGATGGTAGATTGAACATGTATGCTTTTACTTTTAATGGCAAAAAGTTTAAGTTACATGCATTGTCTCCACATAAAGTTTATGAGGATGCTAAGAGGATGAAGAAGAACCATTCAGATCCTAAGGAAAAGGAGGCTGAAAAAAGGTTCTTAGAGGGTCTTAAAAAGGAGAGAAGAAGCCTTTTGGAGGCCACAAACTCCTCGGCCAAGGGTACACAACCCACGGCCCAAATCAGTCCACCCTCACCCACGGCTCAAACACTTTCACAAGCATCCACCTCACAAATTTCACATCCACTTAAGAAGCATGCTTTCTTTGCAAAATCTCGTGAAGTTACACATGCATTGTATGATAATAAAACTGTTTTGGTGATGCTTTACAAAGATAGTGTTGAATGCTTGTTTTCTAAGAATGACTTACCATCTACCTTGCCTAGTGGTGTTGTTTCTTTGTTTGAAGAATTTGCAGATTTGTTTCCCGAGGAGGAACCACATGGGTTGCCACCTTTAAGAGGGATTGAGCACCACATTGACTTTATTCCAGGGGCTGTCCTACCTAATAGGCCAGCTTATAGGGCCAATCCGGAGGAAACAAAGGAAATACAAAGGCAAGTGGAGGATCTCTTAGCCAAAGAGAAGGTAAGGGAAAGTATGAGCCCAAGTGCAGTTCCAGTCATCCTTGTCCCGAAAAAGGATGGCACTTGGAGGATGTGTACAGATTGTAGGGCCATCAACAAAATCACTGTAAAGTATAGGTATCCCATTCCTAGACTTGATGATATGCTTGATATGTTGCATGGATCACAATGGTATACGAAAATTGATTTGAAAAGTGGTTATTTTCAAGTGAGAATAAGAGAGGGTGATGAATGGAAAACAGCTTTTAAAACTAAATTTGGATTGTATGAATGGTTAGTTATGCCTTTTGGGTTAACTAATGCACCTAGTACATTCATGAGGCTAATGAATGAAGTTTTGAGAGCTTTTATTGGGAAGTTTGTTGTGGTTTATTTTGATGACATCTTGATCTATTCTAATGATGAGCCCACGATGGGGTCAACACAACATATTTGCATGTATCATTTATTGTCATATGTTAGTTCTGTAAGACATGACATTTCACTGTTCACTCCGCACACATTAGTGCTAGTTCTTATGTCTTATAGTCATAACTAACCCTTAGGACATGTCATATATGTTGTGCATATTGTGTTTGTTGCTTGGTGTCTTTGAAGATAGGTCAAAGAGAGCTTTGCATTGAAGAAGCATGAACACCTATCAATCCATGTTCCATTTGATCAGATTATATCATTGTTCAAACAAAGCTTGAAGATGCAAATTAGAATCTGAATTTTTGTCCAAGCAAGTAGGTGATATTCAAGTAGCTTACAAGCAAGGTGGTGACAAGCATTCATGTCAAATTCAAGATTGTTATTCACGTTGGAAAGAAGAAACAAGCTGCTCAATTCAAGAACCAATAGAAAGGAGTCTTCCAAATGCTTGAACCAATCACAAACAACTTGAGAAAATTCAACAAGCTGCACAACAAAAGAACCAATCAAAGCAAAGTTCAAGCCAAGCTGCACACTCCCTTAACCAATCAAAACTTTGGCTGAATCTTGCAAGTAGGAGAACGGATGTTTTTAGCTGAATTTCTTTGAAAAATCAAAGCTACAACTTACAACCAATCAAGGGTGAGATCCAAGCAAGCTGCTCAATGTTTAAACCAATCAGAATTTTGGCTGAATTCAAGCAAGGAAAGAAACGTGTATAAGGAAAGCTTGTTTGAAAATTCAACACCAAGTTGCAACCAATCAAAGGCCTTTCTCAAAGCAAGCTGCTCTATATGTTATCCAATCAAATTGATCAAAGAAAGAAGGCTGAATCTAGCAAGGATCATACGGCAAGCAATCAGAACTTTTGGGACCAAAAGTTGCTCAAACAATTACCAAGCAAGCATGTCATTTTTAGACTAGTACTTTGTACATTAAAACTTGTACTTTTTGTAAATTTCGTTTTGTATAAGTAGCATAGGAATCAGATTGTAACAACAACTCAAAAACAATATAGAACCATTATCAAATACAATTCAATCAGATTTCCTTCAAGGAGTTCACAACTATTTCTTAGTTGAGGTTTGAAACCACCAACGGTTTTCTTTCAAGTTCCTAGCCTAGAACTTGTTAGTATTTGCTTCATCTTTTGGTTTACAGCATCTTAGGGTCTCATTGAGGTTTTAGATGTGTTGGAGTGCCAAAGAGGGAGAGGTGTTGGCATAAATTGAGCCAAGAACAACGGTTAAAGTTCAAGGGGTATCTTTGAGATGTTCTTTGACATAGCTTGTGTTCAAATCAGTTTGGAATAGGAGACAAAGTCCTTGGCAATGTTTTCTAGCCTTCGTTTGGCTCATCAATTGGTATCAGAGCGTTGGTTAGTCTTCTATTCATGTTTACATTGTTCAATCTTGTATATGTTGATGCTGCCCAAACCGTTTAGTAAGCTGTTTGTTGTGCGTTTAGTTTCTATTTGTTTAGATAGTTAGTTTATGTTTTTAAAGTGTTATTAGATAGTATACTATAGTTTGGTAACTTAGTTAAGTAGGCAAAACGAAAACACCCCACAAAAACAACTTAGACTAGACTTAGTGTTGTTAGGAGCTGTTTGTGTAGTTTGGAACAAAACCGTGTGTGAAGCTGATTGTTCTTGTTTAATCTAGCTTAGACATTGTTCATTAGACCCTAATCTAGGAGTTTTAAATGGTAGTTTAATTGACTCCTTAAAACAGAAAATTTTGAACACAAAAATAGACTAGTTGATAGTTTAGTTTTTCACCAAGTTGTAGTAGATAAAATTCTGTTTTAGTACTTGTGTGCAAACTGATTTAGACGTTTTATATGCTGCCATATTTAGCTTAGTTGATCTTCATTAGACCTTAATCTAGTAGCTTAAGTGTTAGTTTAGTTGTGTCCTTAAAAGAGAAAACTTGAACACAAAATAGATTAGTTAATACTTTAGCTTCTAATCAAGTAGTTAAAGTTCTGTTTTTAGTACTTGTGAGCAATCTGTTTAAAACGTTTTTAGTGCTGCCTTGTTTAGCTTAGTTAGACTAGATTACAACATAGTTTAAGTGTTTAGATGTTTGTTTAGTTTAGCATAAGAAAACCGGAAACCAAAGAACAAAACAAAGTAGTTTTAGCTAACTAAGTGTGCTGCCTAGTTCTTGTTCATACACGTTTGATTAGGAGCTTGCATCTAGTCTCATTTAGTTTAGAATCTGATTGCATCATACAAACAAAAACCAAACAAAAACAAAGTAGGATAGATCACTTAAAAACCAAACAAAACAAGATAGCCTAGTTGCATCAAAACTGATTTTCCATTAGTTGTTAGTAACCAGCCTTTGTAAACTTCATTTAGACACAACTAAGTTGCATTTAGCCATCTTAGAATTAGTTAGATCACTTGCATCAAAAACAGAAAAAGGAAAAAGAACAACCTGCCCAAAAACCGTGTGGATTAAAACGACTTTTAAAGCTCATTTGAAATCTTGGTACATGCTAATAGCTTTATCTCTTTGTTGATTTCAATTGTTTCAAACAACTTGTTGGACTTAGATATATTCTGAAAGTTAGGAATTGTTTAAGCCCCACATTGTTAAAGAGCTTTCCAATTGTTGTTTTAGATCAATTTCTGAACTTACATTGCACTATATACAATTTGAACTTGTTGTAATTGTGATTTGAATTCTCACTACATAGTGTTTAGCCGTGTTGTGTACGAGGAACTTTCAAATTCCAAATACAACAAACCTTGTGCAATTAAAGGCCGTGGGCAATGTCTCATGTAGGCCATGAGGAGTAGTCTCACAACAATCAAGCAAACCATCCAAAGAAAGAAAATTAAGCTTGATTGAGAAATACGCGAGAGAAAAGCCAATATTTGTCAACAAGTAAGAGGCAAGACAAGAGAGAATTGCACAAGAAAGCCAAGTGAGGAAAAAGCCCAAAGTTAAACGTTGCAAAAAGGGAAAATCCCTGTGCAAAGCTCAAAAGAAAGAAAGTGCCCAAACCAAACCCAAAGTGTTGTAGTTTTGAGATATTGAAAGTTTCTAAAGCAAACCCTTGCTAGCACTTTGTTTGTGTGTCTTTACTTTCACTTTACTACAATTGATAATTGCATATGCTGTAAAGTAAATTGAGGGATTGTCTTAAAACAACCCCGTAGATTTCTTTCAGCCCGAACAACAATTTGACTTCTGTGATTTACTTGAATCCTTAGGAGAAATAGTCCAAGTTGTTGTTTTAAGGAATTGTCAACATAAAGTAGAGCATTTGCATCTTGTCAATATTTTAATTGGCTTTTGAGATTGTTTTGATTAAACATGATTCTAAAAACCATTTGGGGAGTTGAATGCCATAGGAGAGACTATGATGAACTGGAAAAACGTATGAACTCCTTTGGTCGTACGAATGGTTTATGGGTTGGATATTGGGAATGTAAAACTCCTAGATATCAAACTCTTTCTCAGTGCAATAAAGATGTTAGTGCATATTACAATGAAATGCTTGATGATTTGTACTATGCTTATGTTGATGAACATGAGGAATTAAGCATGATTAGGTTCTTTGCTGGTCTAGATAAAGAAATTGCCGATTGCATGTTAAATGAAAAATTCTCATCACTTTATGACATGTATAAAAAGGCAAAGATTGTTCAATCAAACCTAATCCCATGCCAAGTTAATCAAAACTATGGGTATGAACTGAACTCTTGTGATTCTGAAAATGACAAACCAAATCCAGTTAAGTTAAGCAATTTGAGTCAGCCTATGGATAATATTGAAAATGCATTGCTTCAACTTAGAGACATGGTGCAAGTATTGATAGAATCTGAAAAGAACAAAGACTTGCAAGCTGACATTTCTATGAATGATGGTTTGTATGAAATTAGCCCCAACATGCCTGAAACTGGAACTCCTTTATCTGAATTGCATGTTCAACCTTGTGTACTGTCTGAAGAAGACCCTTCACTTGAATCTGTTGGTGATTTCCAAAGTGTTAGTCGTTTGCTTATAGATGATGTTAATTGTGATAACACTTTGTCTGAAAATGATTTACATTGTGGCATGCATATAAATGAAATCCCTGTGCATGATCTGCATTATGCTGAGATGCTTGTTTCTGGGTTACAATCTGAATTACATCCTGTACATTTCATTGATGACATTGATGTAAGTAATTCTGTTGAGAATGACATTGATAAACTAGATTCTTATGATTTGATGTTAGCTGAACTAGATTGTCTTCTTGATGTAGAGCTTGATCATGATGTCATTATTGAAGTAGATTCAGCTACAAATGAGCATAAATCCTTGGATGAACTAGTTAATGAATTGAATGACATATTTAGTATAGATGAAGAATCTATTTCTGAAATATCTATTTCATCTCATCTTGTTGAATGTCTGCCTGTTGTCATCTCAATTGAGACATCTTGTCTAAATATTGCACATGTCTGTAAGATTTGTACATTTAGTGTTAACATGTTGCAATATGCTTTTTGGATGTTGTTTTATCTGTTAGGATGTATGTGTTCTAAAATTTTTGTTATCATATTGTTAATACATCCTAAACATTTTAGAAAGCGTGTACACACCTTATTCTTTCTTCAAAGATAAGGATGCACCAAGGTATTTCACCTTCACCATTTGTATTATCATGTTTCTATTTGGTTATGGTGTAGTTGAGCATACGTGTACATCCTAAACCCCTATCCCTTATTCTATCCATGTTGAGATTCGAGGACGAATCATTTTCAAGAGGGAGGGAATGATGAGCCCACGATGGGGTCAACACAACATATTTGCATGTATCATTTATTGTCATATGTTAGTTCTGTAAGACATGACATTTCACTGTTCACTCCGCACACATTAGTGCTAGTTCTTATGTCTTATAGTCTTAACTAACCCTTAGGACATGTCATATATGTTGTGCATATTGTGTTTGTTGCTTGGTGTCTTTGAAGATAGGTCAAAGAGAGCTTTGCATTGAAGAAGCATGAACACCTATCAATCCATGTTCCATTTGATCAGATTATATCATTGTTCAAACAAAGCTTGAAGATGCAAATTAGAATATGAATTTTTGTCCAAGCAAGTAGGTGATATTCAAGTAGCTTACAAGCAAGGTGGTGACAAGCATTCATGTCAAATTCAAGATTGTTATTCACGTTGGAAAGAAGAAACAAGCTGCTCAATTCAAGAACCAATAGAAAGGAGTCTTCCAAATGCTTGAACCAATCACAAACAACTTGAGAAAATTCAACAAGCTGCACAACAAAAGAACCAATCAAAGCAAAGTTCAAGCCAAGCTGCACACTCCCTTAACCAATCAAAACTTTGGCTGAATCTTGCAAGTAGGAGAACGGATGTTTTTAGCTGAATTTCT
The DNA here is from genome assembly GCA_036186865.1 of Eustoma russellianum. Taxonomy (NCBI): domain Eukaryota; kingdom Viridiplantae; phylum Streptophyta; class Magnoliopsida; order Gentianales; family Gentianaceae; genus Eustoma; species Eustoma russellianum. The sequence goes on along the minus strand of AP025057.1, from coordinate 8,780,176 downwards.
TTGAAAAATCAAAGCTACAACTTACAACCAATCAAGGGTGAGATCCAAGCAAGCTGCTCAATGTTTAAACCAATCAGAATTTTGGCTGAATTCAAGCAAGGAAAGAAACGTGTATAAGGAAAGCTTGTTTGAAAATTCAACACCAAGTTGCAACCAATCAAAGGCCTTTCTCAAAGCAAGCTGCTCTATATGTTATCCAATCAAATTGATCAAAGAAAGAAGGCTGAATCTAGCAAGGATCATACGGCAAGCAATCAGAACTTTTGGGACCAAAAGTTGCTCAAACAATTACCAAGCAAGCATGTCATTTTTAGACTAGTACTTTGTACATTAAAACTTGTACTTTTTGTAAATTTCGTTTTGTATAAGTAGCATAGGAATCAGATTGTAACAACAACTCAAAAACAATATAGAACCATTATCAAATACAATTCAATCAGATTTCCTTCAAGGAGTTCACAACTATTTCTTAGTTGAGGTTTGAAACCACCAACGGTTTTCTTTCAAGTTCCTAGCCTAGAACTTGTTAGTATTTGCTTCATCTTTTGGTTTACAGCATCTTAGGGTCTCATTGAGGTTTTAGATGTGTTGGAGTGCCAAAGAGGGAGAGGTGTTGGCATAAATTGAGCCAAGAACAACGGTTAAAGTTCAAGGGGTATCTTTGAGATGTTCTTTGACATAGCTTGTGTTCAAATCAGTTTGGAATAGGAGACAAAGTCCTTGGCAATGTTTTCTAGCCTTCGTTTGGCTCATCATCTAAGTCCCTAGAAGAGCATTTAGATCACATAAGGGCTGTTTTTGAAAAGCTAAGAAAAGAAAAACTTTATGCTAACTTTAAGAAATGTTCTTTTTGTTTGGACAAAGTTGTTTTTCTTGGTTTTGTAATCAGTTCTGCAGGGATTGAAATGGATCAAGACAAGGTGAAATCCATCCTTGAATGGCCTACACCAAAGAGTGTGGGAGAAGTGAGGAGCTTTCATGGTTTGGCAGGTTTTTATAGGCGGTTTGTCAAAGACTTTTCAACCGTAGCCGCACCATTGAATGAGATAGTCAAGAAAGAGGTTGGATTCCATTGGGGGGAAGCCCAACAAAGGGCGTTTGATGAGCTTAAAAGACGTCTCACTACATCACCTATCTTGAAGTTGCCAAACTTTGATGATACATTTGAGGTAGAGTGTGATGCAAGTGGCGTGGGAATTGGAGCTGTTCTAACCCAAGGTAAGCATCCTATTGCTTATTTTAGTGAGAAGTTGAAAGGTGCTGCATTGAACTATCCTACTTATGATAAGGAGTTGTATGCTTTAGTAAGGTCCTTACAAACTTGGCAACACTACTTGCAACCCAAAGGGTTTGTCATTCATACTGATCATGAAAGTTTGAAGTACCTTAAGAGTCAAGGAAAACTGAATAAGAGGCATGCAAAGTGGGTTGAGTTTATTGAGCAATTTCCTTATGTCATTAAGTATAAGCAAGGAAAAGATAACATAGTTGCTGATGCTTTGTCTAGAAGGTATACTTTGATTACTAAGTTATCTTCACACTTGCTTGGCTTTGAATTTGTTAAGGAATTGTATAAGGATGATTCTGATTTTGCTTCCATTTATGATGCATGTGTTGCTTCTCCTTTTGGTAAATTTTATTTGCATGATGGCTATTTGTTTAAGGAGAAACGATTATGCATTCCTAAGGGATCAATGCGTGAATTGTTGGTTAAGGAAGCACATGGGGGCGGGTTAATGGGACACTTTGGAGTTTTTAAAACTTTAGAAACTTTAAAGGAACATTTCTTTTGGCCTCACATGAAATCAGATATTGCAAAGGTTTGTAGTAGTTGCATCACTTGTAGGCAAGCTAAGTCCAAAACACAACCTCATGGGTTGTACACACCCTTGGACGTACCTAGTGCACCTTGGGAGGACATTTCTATGGACTTTGTTCTTGGCTTACCTAGATCAAAAGGTGGTAAAGATAGTGTCTTTGTGGTGGTAGACAGATTCTCTAAGATGGCACACTTTATTGCTTGTCACAAAGTAGATGATGCTTCCTACATTGCAAATCTATTCTTTAAAGAAGTTGTTAGGTTGCATGGCATGCCTAAAACAATTGTTAGTGATAGGGACAGTAAATTCTTGAGTCATTTTTGGCGTGTGCTTTGGAGCAAGTTGGGAACTAAGCTTTTGTTTTCTACTACTGCACACCCACAAACAGATGGCCAAACTGAAGTGGTAAATAGGACCTTGTCACAAATGTTGCGTGCCTTAATCCAAAGCAATCTGAAAAATTGGGAAGAATGTTTACCACATATTGAGTTTGCTTACAATAGGGCGGTTCATAGTGGGTCTTTGTATTCCCCTTTTGAAGTTGTCTATGGTTTTCTACCCCACTCCCCACTTGATTTGTTGCCTATTCCAATTGATGAGCGTACAAGCATGGATGGTAAACAACGAGCTGAAATGATCAAAAAGTTGCATGAAAAGGTTAAACTCCAACTTGAAAGAAAGAATAGACAGTATGCCAAACAAGCTAACAAGCATAGACGAGATGTTGTGTTTTATCCTGGAGATCTTGTTTGGTTGCATTTAAGGAAGGAACGGTTTCCTAAGGAGAGGAAGTCCAAGCTTATGCCTAGAGGAGATGGACCTTTTAAGGTCATTCAAAAGGTTGGTCCAAATGCTTATGTGCTTGATCTTCCTCAAGACAGGTATGGTTCAGTTTCCAACACCTTCAATGTAAGTGATCTTTCCCCTTTTGAGCATTTTTATCTTGATGATTCGAGGGCGAATCCTTTTGAGGAGGGGGGGATTGATGAGGCTGAGGAGCAGCCCCCTAATGAGGAGCTTGCACAAGGTGCCCTTAACCATAAGGGGCCTTTGACAAGGAGCCAAACTAAGAGGATTAATTGTCTTCAAGTTGGTTTTGAGGTTGGCTCCTTTCTGACCAAACATGTGCAAGATGAACCAATGAACGTTCCTCCTAAATGGGTGCTCATTGTTGAGCTTAAGAACTGATTATCCAATGATTTTCAATGTCAATAAATAAGTTAACGGTTGGTGAGAGGGCAGGATAGTCAGTCTGCTTGTTGGTGCCGTTTCTGTGGCTTTTAGTTGCTCTTTTCTTTTGATTCTTTTAAAGTTTGTTTTAGAATACTTATGTTTGGTGTATGAGTGTGATTTGTAGGTGTTATAGGTCTTGGATCAAACGCCTTGAGCTTTGGAAAGGAAGGCTTCTCAGATTTGGACCAAGCTTGTCCATACAAGGCTGTTTTGTGGTTTTGGGCTTTCAAGTGAGATTGGGCGTGCATGGAACCAGCTGGACCTTGAAGTAGACTTAATTTAGAGCATCTTTCATGTTTTGGGTTTTGTCAAAATCAGTCCACAAAAAAATAGTTACAAGAGTTGCAAGGAAGAAGTCCAAAACAAGCCCAATTGTGCAAATTAGGGTTTTCGGTCTTCTTGAGAGGTTGGCAGCCGCATATTATCAGCAAATGCAATTAAGAGACCTTCTAGAATGTCATAAATCAGATTGGGATGATTGGAATGAATTATGGAGTCATAATTGAAGATTTGGAGCATTTAAGGAGATAATTCAAGTGAGAGAAAGTTACCAAAATTAGGAAATCTGATCTTGTGTCACAAGGAGGGCTGAATGGCGTGTACTGAAGGCACATGGATACACAAGGTAAGTTCTAGAAGGATGGTTAATGATGCAATAATTGGTGATTGAGACAATAAGTGTGGATTTGCCAAGAGAGAGAAGCTTACCTAAAATAACAAATCAGATTTGCATCTCAAGGAAGGAAATGGCGCAAACATTGAAGCTCCAAGTGCACCTAGACGTTTTTTTGGGATGGCCAACAAGACTTGTAATCAAATATATTGATCACTTAGCATTTCTTTTGATAGTTAGACTATTTTCGCACCTTTGAGACTAAAACCATACGGTTTTGTATTGTCTTTTGTTCTTGAGTTTCTTGAATAAAAGTTTGTGTTTTTCCTTTGGTTTACACATATCTAAATCAAGGCTAGACCCAATTAAGGATTGTGTGTTCCTTGTTGGTGACCCACAATCCAAGGATTAGGAGTGACTGGTTGGATTGGACGGATTGAAACACATAACAACCAAATGAATTGGGAGGCTTGAAAGGAAGGTGGTTGCTTGGCACCATTGTCCATCACATTCAAGGCTTGAGGGACGTTTGGAGAGTGAAGAAAGATCGGGATAACATCAACATACGAACCATATTCGTATCAAATGCGTACCTGGAAGTACCCTTGCTTAAGGTCGATTTTGGTGAAGAATTTGGATCCGTGCAACATGTCTAACATATCGTCTAGCCTAGGTATGGGGTACCTATACTTGACGGTAATCTTGTTTATGGCTCGGCAATCGGTACACATTCTCCACGTTCCATCCTTTTTGGGTACTAAAATGACTGGGACGGCAGATGGGCTTAGGCTCTCTCGAACTTGTCCACTGGCTAGGAGCTCCTCTACCTGCCTTTGGATTTCTTTGGTTTCTTCGGGGTTTGCTCGATAGGCTGGACGATTGGGTAACACGGCTCCTGGGACAAAGTCGATTTGGTGTTCTATTCCTCTAATGGGTGGTAATCCGGATGGTGGTTCGGAAGGAAATCGAACTTCATATTCTTGGATAAGGGACGCAACTGAGGTAGGTAAGTTTGGTGGGAGTTCTTCAAGGGCAAGTTGACACGACTTTGGGATGATGATGAGGACAGTTTGGTTGTTATAAAGTGCACGTGTAACCTCTCTTTTCTTTGCGAAATACCCACACTTCTTTTTGGACTCGTTGACACTTAGGGGCACTACCTCTTTTCCCTTGCTCTCGTGTTTTTTGTTCTCACTTTTCATACACTCCACGAATTTTCTCTCGGCTTCTTTTTCCTTAGGATCGGCTCTAGACTTGGACATGCGTTGGTGATCCTCGTGGACTTTGTGTGGTGGAAGTGCATGCAGTTTGTACAATTTGCCATTCAATTTGAAAGAATAACGATTCAAATAACCATCATATGTCACATGTCGATCAAATTGCCATGGCCTACCAAGTAAAATATGACTAGCATGCATTGGTGCGACATCACATAAAACATCATCTTTGTAACTACCAATGCTAAGAGAAATCAAAACTTGTTTACTTACGCTAACTTCACCGCAGTCATTTAGCCATGCAAGTTTGTAAGGATGCGGATGATTAGTCATAGGCAAATTCAGTTTTCTTACTAATTCGATGCTAGCCACATTCGCACAAGAACCGGAATCAATGATCATGGTGCACACTTTACCATTTATCATGCAATGAATATGGAAAATGTTTTCTCTATGTTGTTCGTGATCATCTAATTTCGGATATGCATTTAAAGCTCTACGCACAACAAGAAACTCCTTAGTGTCAAAATCATCTAATGCGCCTAGATCCTCTTCAGGTTCAATTTCATTATCATGCCCAGACTCGTTTTCATGCTCGGACTCGGACACATATTCGTTTGTCTCTTCAATTAACATGATTCGTTTTGCATTAGGACATTCTTTTCCTATGTGACCATGTCCTTGACATTTATAACATTTAATGTCTCTAAACCTGTTTGAGGGATCCGAAGAATTGCCGGTAGGAGCCTTTTGTTGGGTGCGTTCATCTCTCCTTTGTGTAGATTGCACACGATTGTCCATCCTTTGGGACGCTCCTTGGTCACGCGTTTGGTCTCCTGTAGGCCGTGAACTTCCTGTTCCTGAAGGCTTGCTGTGAAATCTTGATGAAGATTGATTAGTACGATAATTGGAATTGAAATTGGAGGAGTTACGTACCTTTAATTGTGCTTCAATCTTTTCAGCCATATGGACCATGGTTGTGAGGTCGAGGTAAGGTTGAAGGTCAACCCTTTGCGCAATCTTCCTGTTTAAACCATGTAAGAATCGAGCATTGGTGGCTTCTTCAGGTTCCTGCAAGTTAGACCTCTCCAACAAAATTTCTAACTCTTTATAATACTCGTCTACACTTTTGGAACCTTGTCGTAAGTTATGCAAACTCGTGAAAATAGAACTCTCATAATTGTTTGGAATAAAACGTTGTCGCATTTCAAACTTCATTTCTTCCAAAGTGGCGATTGGGGGTTGTCTCGTCTTAGTTCTATTTCGACACAAATTCGTCCACCAATTAAGTGCATAACCAGAAAATTCAATGGAAGCATACCTCACTTTTTGCAATTCACTATAATTGGTACAAGAAAAGATCAAATCCACTTTCGTTTCCCATTCTAAATATTCCTCCGCATTACTTTTACCATAAAACGTGGGAATACTTATTTTGGTTTTGAGAAAATCGTCATATTGCGGGAAAAGGGGATTTTGGCGTCTTTGGTAACCACGGGGATGGTGGTCATCAAAGTCGTAATCATCATGCTCAAAGGGAATGTAATCATCATTGTACCTTCTTGGAGCGTACCTTCTTGCTTGTGTAGGAGGAGCAAACCGTCTCGCTTCGGTGTGTGGGGGTCGAATGTTATCGTCCTCAACTTCTTCTGGAGGATGGCGCCTTGGTTGTGGTGGTGGAACGGCCCTGCTTGTTCCTTGGCCATCACTTGTTTTGTAGCTTCGCTCCACGTCTTCCAAGCGATGCTTAATTACCTCATTGTCATGCATGAGTTTCTTAAGCATCTCCAGCATTTGTTGTTGAGTATTGTCAACGGTTTCGGCTTCTTTAGACTTGCTAGATGCGGAATGATTGCTGCTGGCCATTGTTCCTAAGGATTTGAACGAAAACAAAGGAAAAAGAAAAGAAGCAAACTAACACAAAGACAAACAAACGTTAAGGGATTAGTAAAAAAATAAACTATGAGCACTCCGCTTTCTATTCTTTCCACTCTCTTACCACTTTGGTTCTTGGATAACCTGAAGTTAAGAAGTCTCAAAGTGATCAATAAAGAAGTGTATTGCCAAGGCTTCTTCAAATCAAAATGTTCGCCACTTGTTTCCTCCTTTTTGCTTTCAAGTTGCACCAATTAGTATCAAAGTAGAATCAATTGAAATGAACTCAAACTTGAACTTTCGACTAAGATTCAAAGAAAATAAGCAACCAAAGTTGATGTATAAGGCTGAACCAAAGATGAACTAAGGGTTGCCGTGGGCAATCTTTAGTTAATTTTGATTCTATGCACTTACTATCCACAAAATGGTTCAAGTCATGCAACAATCGAGCAACCAAGTGTGTGATTGGTTTAAGAAGATCAAGAGTTGGAGAATTGGGTATAGGGGACGGCAATGTGGGTAATATGGTATCCAAGGTTTGCAAGTCGTACCAAAAATTTTCCACGCAATGCACAAACGTTTTGCCCTTTTTCTTTGCTCTTGTTCTTTTGTTTTTCTTTTTCTTCCTTGCTATTTCAATTGAACAAGATTCAGATTCTCTTTTTTTTTTGACTAAGGGCAGAATTGGAATTTCACTTGTTTTGCGTTTAGCACTTGCGTTTTTGGACAGAATAGTGCAATGTATTTAAAATGCAATTTTTATCTTGGACTTGCAACAAAAATGACCTTGGAAAGTGAAGGAATTGGGGGTAGGACCGAATGGGGTTAGGGTTAGGGTTTTGATTTAGGGTGTTTTTGAACGTTTTGGGATTTTGCGGAATGTGGTTGTAGGAACGGAATGGGTGTTGTAAATTGACTATTTGGGTTGGTAATTGATGATTGGTGTGGTCAATTTGGATATTGGTTGGTCTAGGACAGAATTTGAACAAAATTCAAATTCTAGGGTTAGGGTTTATTTGAATGAATTGGGATCTTTAGAATCTGATTGTATTTGGTAAAATTGGTTTGGGGCTTTCTGTATGGGGTGTAAATAGGGTTATTTGGGATCAGCTTGGCGAGTTTTAGAGTTGGATTGGGGTGGGGGTGGTTGGGCCGTGGGGTGTGGGGCTGTTTTTAGGGTTTGGTTGGTGTTGCAAGTAGGTTGTGAAGACAAGCACACGTAGGACTACCAGATTTATAGCATGAAATCAATCACAATGCGAATCATAAGATGCATACAATCATCACCAACTAAAAGCTTCGGTAGCAACAAGATGATTTTAAACCGAGGTAGCTTTATAGGATGATGGTTGAAATGTTTTGAAGAAGGCTGAATGTAACCTAAAAATGCAACGAACCCTAATTTGTTCAAGTTTGAACGACTCAAAATCAGATTGTGATGCGAAAAGGAAATAATGGAAATGACACTTGAATAATGAAAATCAAAATGCAGCAACGTGTAAGGACTCAACGCAATGTTTTGTTTTGGACGTTTTTTTTGAATGAAATGCAAGACAATGGCGTGTAGAGCGAGGGGTAGAAGAAGGACTCAACTGAAATTGAAATGACTAGACTCAAACGAAAAGGAAATGATAGATGGTGGAATAGAGTAACCTGGGCTCTGATACCAATTTGATGCGTGTAACTCGTGGGCTCCAACGATTCCACCTTCCAAACGTCCTTCACAAAGGGTTAGGCACAAGGAAGAAGACTTTCCCTTGCTTCCTTAGTGATTAAAAACGTGTGGATCAAGAATGAGCAAGACCAACACTTCAAGATGGTCGTTGATCAGGCAAACCTATACGGCCCTCCTGGACGGCACCTTTAAGCAATGGCAACACCTTCAATATGCTCAACTTTGAAGGATCTTAACCTAGGTTTTTAATGCAAAACCAAGAAAACAAAGTATCACACAAAGTGAATGAAATATCAAGAATTGTTATTCATCAAAAGGTGCTCTTTCAAGCGTCCCCTAAGGCTCTATTTATAGGCTGAACTTGAGCCTTAAAATATCTAGAACTAATTCAAAATAAAGCTAGCTAACAATGTTTAAAAATTGAAAACTATTTAAATTCAAAGCTAAAACAAATTGATGAGCCCACGATGGGGTCAACACAACATATTTTCATGTATCATTTATTGTCACATGTTAGTTCTGTAAGACATGGCATATCACTGTTAACTCCGCACACACTAGTGCTACTTCTTATGTCTTATAGTCTTAACTAACCCTTAGGACATGTCATATATGTTGTGTATATTGTGTTTGTTGCTTGGTGTCTTTGAAGATAGGTCAAAGAGAGCTTTACATTGAAGAAGCATGAACACCGATCGATCCATGTCCCATCTGATCGGATGATATCATTGTTCAAACAAAGCTTGAAGATGCAATTAGAACCTGAATTTTTGTTCAAGCAAAGAGGTGAAATGCAAGTAGCTTACAAGCAAGGTGGTGACAAGCAACCATGTCAAATTCAAGGTTGTTCTTCACGTAAGAATGGAGAGACAAGCTGCTCACATCATTAACCAATAGAAAGGAGTCTTGCAAATGTACAAACCAATCAAAAACAAGTGAAGAAAAGCAAGCAAGCTGCACAACAAATGATCCAATCAAACTCATTCAAGAAGGAAGGCTGGTTTATGGTTAAATGTGTTGAATATTCAAAGCCTAAACTACAACCAATCAAAATGGAGTTCAAACCAAGCTGCACACTACATTAACCAATCAGAATTTTGGCTGAAATCTAGCAAGGAAAGGAACGTTGTCTAAGGAATGTTTGTTGAAAATTCAAACACCAACTTGCATCCAATCAAAGACCATTCCAAGGCAAGCTGCTCAATGTTTAAACCAATCAAATTATGGCTGAAGTCAAGCAAAGAAGAAAGGGGAAGCAACCAGCTTCTTGCAACCGAAAGTTGCTCCAACAAATTTTCAAAGCAAGCATGTCATTTAGTCTTGTACTTTGTACATTAAAACTTGTACACTTTATCATTTTCATTTGTTATAAATAGCATAGGAAGCTGAATGTACAAACAACAATATACAACCATTATCAAACATATTTCAATCAGATTTCCTTCAAGGAGTTCACAACTATTTCTTAGTTGAAGTTTGAAACCCCTGACGGTTTTCTTTCAAGTTCCTAGCCTAGAACTTGTTAGTATTTGCTTCATCTTTTGGTTTACACCATCTTAGGGTCTCATTGAGGTTTTAGATGTGTTGGAGTGCCAAAGAGGAAGAGGTGTTGCATAAATTGAGCCAAGAACAACGGTTAAAGTTCAAGGGGTATCTTTGAGATGTTCTTTGACATAGCTTGTGTTCAAATCAGTTTGGAATAGGAGACAAAGTCCTTGGCAACGTTTTCTAGCCTTCATTTGGCTCATCACAAATCCTAGCTAAAACTTCAAATCTTGCAAGACATTATCTTCAATGAATCTGGTCATGTTTGGTGATGAAATTGGCGTTGGATATGTAGATGAAGTGGTTGAACTTGAATTCAAAGGCTAGTTGAAGATTGGATTCAATTTGACTTCAAACTTGAATTCAATCTTTGAATTATGATCCCATCCTTTTCTTATCTCCAAGTTGGCGTGTGGAAGGATAGCAAGGCATGTGAGATGCCTTCAAATGGCTGAGATGTTGAATGCAAAAGATGGTTGAAGTTTGAATTTAAATTAAGTTTGAATTTGAATTCAAACTTGGACGGATTTTATCTCCTTCTCTCTCTTCATGGCGTGTGGATTGGCTTGTGAGACTTGGCTGAATTCATCTTGAATTTGAAGGCTTAATCTGGTTGAAACTTGAATTCAAATCAAGGTTGAATTTAAATTCAAGTTTATCTTCAAGTTTAAATTCAAGTAAGATGTCATCCTTTAGCTTAAAGTGGCCGCCCCTTGTGGTATGTTGTGGATGATTTTTGATTTCAATTTGAACAAGAGACTCCATCTTGGACACATTTGAGTTTGTCTTAGTGTAGACAAACATTCCCTTCAAACATTCTCTTCAACATTCTCTTCAAACATTCTCTTCAAACATTCTCTTCAAACATTCCATGTACCTAATTTACCTACAAAGCAAATACATAAAACTAAGATAACAAGACACAAGATAAATTCAAAAACAAAGAATGTAGACGTGCATGATGATACATGCTCAAGTTGAAGGTTCAATGAAATGAACCCAAGGAGTCTTAGGTTCATCTTGAACATGCTTGTACAAGAAGGTGGCAACTTGATGACAAAGTTCCCTTGCCCTCCTTCTTTTCGTAGGACCTTTGACCTCTTGATGGGGCCCTTGATCCTCATCGGACCCTTGATCCTCATCAGAAGGAGGGGCAAGTTTCATGAAAAGTTGAAAAAGAAGTGTTGGGTTTGTAAATGGCAAGCTTTTTGTCTATCATGCTTGCATTAGTTTATTATTTGCTTTGCATGCCAATTTCTTTGTCTTAATTATATAATTATATTTTAGGTAATTATTTTAAATAATAGAAATTGCTAGAGAGTTCTAGAGACTCTCCATGCCTTAGCCAAAATTTTGGGGACTTTGGGGGCATTTTGGTATTTTCGCATTTATCCCTTCTCATACTTATATGATCTATACTCTTATTTGTTTTATTTAGCGTGATTTTTAAACTTGCTTCGGGAGAATCATTTAGGTTTGCATTCTTATAAAACTAATTCATTCCAAGGTTGATCAAGGCCTCTTGGCCGAATTGTTGGTCTATTAGGAGGGCATTTTTGTCCTTTCACACCTTTTATAGTACATAACGGTATAATTACACCATAACTTTTAATATCTAGTTTCTTATGTAAGCTTTTATGTTTACTTTCATGGAGACTTGTTTAGGTTAGTTCTTTTGTAAAATGGGTAATACCCTAAGGTTCATTAATGTCTTGTAGCCGAAATTACAAAGGCTTGGAGGTCATTATTGTCTTTTCACTCATTGGTTTATTTATATAAATATGATATTGCTCCTATCACCTAACTTATAGTGTAGGTTGTGAGTCTTGCTTTGAGGAAACTACTTGGGCTAATATTCTTATGAAATGGAAATTATTCCAAGATCCTCCAAGGCCCACTAACCGAATTTGTTGTCTTGGAGGGCTAGATGGCCATTTCACGCGTTCTACGACATCCGTTTGTATAATTATATTACACCTATCTCAAAGGAAATTTAGATACAGAACCACTAAGGTAACTTAATAAAATGCAACTTGGAGAGCTTACTTATTACGTCGCAGCATACGGGTTCTAGTTTAGTACGATTTTTGCGGGGTACAACATCCTCCCCCCTTTTTAAATGTTTCGCCCTCGAAACTTAAGAGTACTAGTCAAAGGGACGTGGTATGACTCCTTTCATGCTTCTTCGATTCGCGAGTCCATCCTACTAAAGTGGAGATTGGCATTTCCTTCCGTACCGTGTTTGTAAGGTTACCAAAATGGTGGACTCCGTCAGACGATCGTCTTATTACTCACTAGTAACCTGTCCATTCTTTGTCCTTGACACGATAGCCACGAAATCTACAGTGACACGATGGTGTATGTGGGGTGTGAAATTACTTTCCTAGCCTTGTCTTATCTCCTTAGGTGTGATTTTCTTTTTTCCTTTTATTAATTCCTAAATAAAACTTGTACTACTTCTTTATTTATAAATTAATTTGCCTTACACCTATTAGGTTACTTAAGTAATTCCTAGAATTTATTTAAGATAACACTTAGACACATTATACCACTTATCATATCACAACGAGTTTCATTCTAAGCACGTAACGGGAGTCGAGATGTAACAAGTACGAACGTGTTCTATTATGATATCGCCACATTTATATGATCACAAAGAAAATGCTATTTTACGTCTATTGTGTCACACCTGACTCCTGTTATGTGCTTAGAATAAACCTCGTGATGTATCATAAAATGGTATAACGTGTCTAAGTATTATCTTAAGTGAATCCTATAAATTATCAAGCTAATCTAACAAGTGTAAGACTAGTAATTTAAAACAAGGAAGTAGTGCATGTTTATTTAGGAATTTAATAAAGAGAAAAGACAATAACACAAGGAAACAAAAGAAGGATAGAATGGTAATTCCACCACCCACTTGACCCCAACCCCACCCTAACCGTCCACCCTTTTTTATTCCAAAAATTTCTAATTCTTTTCTTTTATTCCTTCCTTTTAATCATTATCATGTCTTACACAATGTAAGAAATGCATTAAATAAGATTACATGCAATTCCTTTTTCTAGTCCACTATCTTCATCCTCCAAGAAATTCCAATCATTTGCCCTCACTACACATCCGGCCAAGGCTTGTATACAAGCCATAAGAATGAATTTCATCCAACAATCCACTTCATTCTTACACTCCTAACTCTCTCTCATCTCAACTCATCCCATCTCACTCACTTCTCTGATCAAAACAAACTCTTCCATTCTCCACTCTCACTCCAATGAGTTCTTCAAGAACCAAGGAAGAAGAATTCTTCCATTAACCAAGTGAGGAAACAAGCTTCTAAGGATAGGAGTCCATAAGGTAAGTGTACTAACCTCCCTCATACACATCTTCCTTCCTTCTACTCCAAAAGATTCTCACTCTTCCTCTCTTAGGCCTGCAACCGTGAGCCATAAGAAGGAGGAAGAAGGAACTCTGTAGCTCACCAAGTAAAGATCTTCAAGGTAATCCAAGGGTAAGATTTCTTAGGAATTCATTTTAACTCTTTTTTTGGCTCTCACACCTCCAAGAACTAACTCACTTTCCTTCTTCTTCGCCCTCAAGGTCGTGTATCCCTCAAGCTTCACCAAAGAAGAAATCTTTCACTCTTAGGTGTAAGATTCAAGCATCCAAGGCAAGTATTCTTCCTAGCTCCTTCAAGAAAACTAAAAATGGAGTTTCTTATGTTCATAATCAAGAAATGGATCATGCATGCATCAACTAAAATGAAGTCTCTAACACCAAGTGATGAAAAGTATGCTTGCATGTTCAAGTTCTGTATGAATGTGTACTTTTCTTGGATGAATTCATCAAGATGACTAGGATGATATTTAAATGTAACATGCATGGCAAAAATGAGGCATAAACAGCCCTTTGAGGGCGTGCATGGCAAAAAGGAATAATCTTTATCATTAATTCATTAGCTTAATGCAAATGATAGAAACATGAGTACATTTTCCTAGGAAGTGTACTAAGAACTTCATCAATCATCATCTTCATATATGCATGTGGAGAATTACATCACCTCCTTTATGTTCATATGTAAAAGAAGGGATTTTCATGATTATGGTCATACTATAGTACATTTATGGTAAAATATAATCCATTTCATAATGCATGTCATAAAAGACGCTATCTTTGACAATCAACATCATAGAATCACCATTTACCCTCCAAGATGGGGCGGTTATGAGCCTCCATCATAGGCCATGGATTCATCACCATCATTATGATGTGTGTCTTTATGATCATGGTCTAAAGAGGTGTGATTCCATGGATGCTACACTCCTATGTGCTTGCATGTCACTTTTATCATGATTTTCATCATATTTGTGGTTCATATGATCATGAATATATATGATGTGATGTTATATAAATTGAGCATGTTAAAGAAATCATGGATCTTTATGGTCATCATATAAAATCTTAAAGGTTATCATGATAGGAAATATAAGACTAGATGTTATCAAAATAGTATCAAGTATGCACACTTTGGAAAATCTAACATGGCAATATCCCCTCAACATTCGGCCAATGGGCCTAAATCATGTCATGTTGATGTATAAATTTCCATTGGAATATACTTAAGTGATTATGTGTATTGATAATTTGAAAATAAATGAAAATTTTCCATAAATGTAACATTTATGCAATGTTGAAATTCCAAGAATTGGGCATAACTAGTTTCGGCCCAATGGCCATTTTGGCACCCAAAATGATTGATGAGCCCACGATGGGGTCAACACAACATATTTGCATGTATCATTTATTGTCATATGTTAGTTCTGTAAGACATGACATTTCACTGTTCACTCCGCACACACTAGTGCTAGTTCTTATGTCTTATTGCCTAACTAACCCTTAGGACATGTCATATATGTTGTGCATATTGTGTTTGTTGCTTGGTGTCTTTGAAGATAGGTCAAAGAGAGCTTTACATTGAAGAAGCATGAACACCTATCGATCCATGTTCCATCTGATCGGATGATATCATTATTCAAACAAAGCTTGAAGATGCAACTAAAACCTGAATTTTTGTTCAAGCAAGGAGGTGATAAGCAAGTAGCTTACAAGCAAAGAGGTGACAAGCACTCATGTCAAATTCAAGTTGTTTTTCACGTTGAAACAAAGATGAAACAAGCTGCTCAAAGCTTTAACCAATAGGAAGAAGTCTTGCAAATGCTTGAACCAATCACAAACAAGTAAAGAAAATTCAACAAGCTGCTCAACCAAGGATCCAATCACAAAACATCAAGAAGGGCGGCTGGTTCATGGCTATTTTGTTTGAATATTCAACACCAAAGTAAGAACCAATCAAAGCCAAGTTTTAACCAAGCTGCACACTCCATCAACCAATCAAAACTTTGGCTGAATTCAAGCAAGAGAAGGAACGGTTGTTTAAGGGAAAATTGGTTGAAAATTCAAGCTACAACTCACAACCAATCAAGGCTAAGTTTCAAGCAAGCTGCTCAATGTTCAAACCAATCAAAATTAAGGCTGAAGACAAGCAAAGAAGATGTGGGAAGCAACCAGCTCCTTGGAACCGAGAATTGCTCCAACTTGTTCAAAAAGCAATCATGTTATTCCTAGTCTTGAATTTTGTATTTTAAACTTTAAACTTTCGTTGCTTATAAGTAGGTTAAGAGCTGAATGTACAAAACAACCATTCTCAAATACAATTCAATCAGATTTCCTTCAAGGAGTTCACAACTATTACTTAGTTGAAGTTTGAAACCACTAAGGGTTTTCTTTCAAGTTCCTAGCCTAGAACTTGTTAGTATTTGCTTCATCTTTTGGTTTACAGCATCTTAGGGTCTCATTGAGGTTTTAGATGGTTGGAGTGCGAAAGAGGAAGAGGTGTTGGCATAAATTGAGCCAAGAACAACGGTTACAGTTCAAGGGGTATCATTGTGATGTTCTTTGCCATAGCTATTGTTCAAATCAGTTTGGAATAGGAGACAAAGTCCTTGGCAACGTTTTCTAGCCTTCGCTTGGCTCATCAATTGGTATCAGAGCCTTGGTTAGTCTTCTATTCATGTTTACATTGTTTAAATTTGCATATGAATGATGCTGCCCAAATCTTGTAGTGAACTTTTTTTTTATGTCCGTTTAAGAGCCTGTTTGTTTAGGTAGTTAGTTTATGTTTTAAGGTGCTTGTTAGATAGTATACTATAGTTTGGTAACTTAGTTAAGTAGGCAAAACGAAAACATCCCACAAAACAACTTAGACTAGACTTAAGTGTGTTAGGAGTTGATTGTGTAGCTTGAAACAAAAACCGTGTGTGACCAGCTTGTAATTGTTCAATCTAGCTTAGATATTGTTCATTAGGTCCTAATCTAGAAGTTTAAATGGTAGTTTAGATAAGTCCCTTAAATCAGAAAACTTTGAACACAAAAATAGACTAGTTGATAGTTTATCAAATTGTAGTAGTTGAAATTCTATTTTTAGTTCTTATGTGCAATCTGTTTAAACGTTTTGTATGCTGCCATATTTAGCTTAGTTGATCTTCATTAGACCTTAATCTAGTAGCTTAAGTGTTAGTTTAGTTGTGTCCTTCAAAAGAAAAAACTTGAACACAAAATAGATTAGTTGGTAGTTAGCTTGTAATCAAATAGTTAAAATTCTGTTTTTAGTAACTTTTGTGCAAACTGTCCAAAACGTTTTTAGTGCTGCCTTGTTTAGCTTAGTTAGACTAGATTACAACATAGTTTAAGTATTTAGATAATTGTTTAGTTTAGCACAAGAAAACCGAAAACCAAAGAACAAAACAAAATAGTTTTAGCTAACTGTGCTGCCTAGTTCTAGTTCATACACGTTTGTCAGGAGCTGCATCTAGTATCATTTAGTTTAGAACCTGATTGCATCATACAAACAAAAACCAAACAAAAACAAAGTAGGATAGATCACTTAAAAACCAAACAAAACAAGTAAGCTTAGTTGCATCAAAACTAATTTTTCCATTAGTTGTTAGTAAACAGCCTTTATAGATTGCATTTAGAAACAAATAAGTTGCATTTAGCCCTCTTAAGATCACTTAAATCATTTACATCAAAAAAAAGAAAAAGAAAAAAAAAGATAAGTGCCAAAACCGTGTGGATTAAAACAACTTTTAAAGCCCATTTGAAATCTTGGTACATGCTAATAGCTTTATCTTTTTGTTGATTTCAATTGTTTCAAACAACTTGTTGGACTTAGATATATTCTGAAAGTTAGGAATTGTTTAAGCCCCACATTGTTAAAGAGCTATCCAATTGTTGTTTTAGATCAATTTCTGAACTTACATTGCACTATATACAATTTGATCTTGTTGTGATTGTGAATTGAATTCCCACTACATAGTGTTTAGCCGTGTTGTGTACGAGGAACTTTCAAATTCCAAATACAACAAACCTTGTGCAATTAAAGGCCGTGGGCAATGTCTCATGTAGGCCGTGAGGAGTAGTCTCACAACAATTAAGCAAAACCCTCCAAAGAAAAAAAATTAAGCTTGATTGAGAAATACGCGAGAGAAAAGCCAATATTTGTCAACAAGTAAGAGGCAAGACAAGAGAGAATTGCACAAGAAAGCCAAGTGAGGAAAAGGCCAAAAGTTAAACGTTGCAAAAAGGGAAAATCCCGTGCAAGGCTCAAAAGAAAGTAAGTGCCCAAACCAAACCCAAAGTGTTGTAGTTTTGAAGTATTGAAAGTTTCTAAAGCAAACCCTTGCTAGCACTTTGTTTGTGTGTCTTTACTTTCACTTTACTACAATTGATAATTGCATATGCTGTAAAGTAAATTGAGGGATTGTCTTAAAACAACCCCGTAGATTTCTTTCAGCCCAAACAACAATTTGACTTCTGTGATTTTCTTGAATCCTTAGGAGAAATAGTCCAGGTTGCTGTTTTAAACAATTGTCAACATAAAGTAGAGCATTTGCATCTTGTCAATATTTTAATTGGCTTTTGAGATTGTTTTGATTAAACATGATTCTAAAAACCATTTGGGGAGTTGAATGCCATAGGAGAGACTATGATGAACTGGAAAAACGTATGAACTCCTTTGGTCGTATGAATGGTTTATGGGTTGGATATTGGGAATGTAAAACTCCTAGATATCAAACTCTTTCTCAGTGCAATAAAGACGTTAGTGCATATTACAATGAAATGCTTGATGATTTGTACTATGCTTATGTTGAAGAACATGAGGAATTAAGCATGATTAGGTTCTTTGCTGGATTAGATAAAGAGATCGCTGATTGCATGTTGTCTGAAAAATTCTCATCACTTTATGACATGTATAAAAAGGCAAAGATTGTTCAATCAAACCTAATCCCATGGCAAGTTAATCAAAACTATGGGTATGAACTGAACTCTTGTGATTCTGAAAATGACAAACCAAATCCAGTTAAGTTAAGCGATTTGAGTCAGCCTATGGATAATATTGAAAATGCATTGCTTCAACTTAGAGACATGGTGCAAGTATTGATAGAATCTGAAAAGAACAAAGACTTGCAATCTGACATTTCTGTGAATGATGGTTTGTATGAAATTAGCCCCAACATGCTTGAAACTGAAACTTCTTTATCTGAATTGCATGTTCAACCTTGTGTACTGTCTGAAGAAGACCCTTCACTTGAATCTGTTGGTGATCTCCAAAGTGTTAGTCGTTTGCTTATAGATGATGTTAATTGTGATAACACTTTGTCTGAAAATGATTTACATTGTGACATGCATATAAATGAAATCCCTGTGCATGATCTGCATTCTGCTGAGATGCTTGTTTCTGGGTTACAATCTGAATTACATCCTATACATTTCATTGATGGCATTGATGTAAGTAATTCTGTTGAGAATGACATTGATAAACTAGATTCTTATGATTTGATGTTAGCTGAACTAGATTGTCTACTTGATGTAGAGCTTGATCATGATGTCATTATTGAAATAGATTCAGCTACAAATGAACATAAATCCTTGGATGAACTAGTTAATGAATTGAATGACATATTTAGTATAGATGAAGATTCTATTTCTGAAATATCTATTTCATCTCATCTTGTTGAATGTCTGCCTGTTGTCATCTCAATTGATACATCTTGTCTAAATATTGTACATGTCTGTAAGATTTGTACAGTATACTATCTAACAAATACTACAAAACATAAATTTTTGTTTTGTATGTGTTCTAAAATTTTTGTTATCATATTGTTAATACATCCTAAACATTTTAGAAAGCGTGTACACACCTTATTCTTTCTTCAAAGATAAGGATGCACCAAGGTATTTCACCTTCACCATTTGTATTATCATGTTCCTATTTAGTTATGGTGTAGTTGAGCATACGTGTACATCCTAAACCCCTATCCCTTATTCTATCCATGTTGAGATTCGAGGACGAATCATTTTCAAGAGGGAGGGAATGATGAGCCCACGATGGGGTCAACACAACATATTTGCATGTATCATTTATTATCATATGTTAGTTCTGTAAGACATGACATTTCACTGTTCACTCCGCACACACTAGTGCTAGTTCTTATGTCTTATTGCCTAACTAACCCTTAGGACATGTCATATATGTTGTGCATATTGTGTTTGTTGCTTGGTGTCTTTGAAGATAGGTCAAAGAGAGCTTTACATTGAAGAAGCATGAACACCTATCGATCCGTGTTCCATCTGATCGGATGATATCATTATTCAAACAAAGCTTGAAGATGCAACTAAAACCTGAATTTTTGTTCAAGCAAGGAGGTGATAAGCAAGTAGCTTACAAGCAAAGAGGTGACAAGCACTCATGTCAAATTCAAGTTGTTTTTCACGTTGAAACAAAGATAAAACAAGCTGCTCAAAGCTTTAACCAATAGGAAGAAGTCTTGCAAATGCTTGAACCAATCACAAACAAGTAAAGAAAATTCAACAAGCTGCTCAACCAAGGATCCAATCACAAAACATCAAGAAGGGCGGCTGGTTCATGGCTATTTTGTTTGAGTATTCAACACCAAAGTAAGAACCAATCAAAGTCAAGTTTTAACCAAGCTGCACACTCCATCAACCAATCAAAACTTTGGCTGAATTCAAGCAAGAGAAGGAACGGTTGTTTAAGGGAAAATTGGTTGAAAATTCAAGCTACAACTCACAACCAATCAAGGCTAAGTTTCAAGCAAGCTGCTCAATGTTCAAACCAATCAAAATTAAGGCTGAAGACAAGCAAAGAAGATGTGGGAAGCAACCAGCTCCTTGGAACCGAGAATTGCTCCAACTTGTTCAAAAAGCAATCATGTTATTCCTAGTCTTGAATTTTGTATTTTAAACTTTAAACTTTCGTTGCTTATAAGTAGGTTAAGAGCTAAATGTACAAAACAACCATTCTCAAATACAATTCAATCAGATTTCCTTCAAGGAGTTCACAACTATTACTTAGTTGAAGTTTGAAACCACTAAGGGTTTTCTTTCAAGTTCCTAGCCTAGAACTTGTTAGTATTTGATTCATCTTTTGGTTTACAGCATCTTAGGGTCTCATTGAGGTTTTAGATGTGTTGGAGTGCGAAAGAGGAAGAGGTGTTGGCATAAATTGAGCCAAGAACAACGGTTACAGTTCAAGGGGTATCATTGTGATGTTCTTTGCCATAGCTATTGTTCAAATCAGTTTGGAATAGGAGACAAAGTCCTTGGCAACGTTTTCTAGCCTTCGTTTGGCTCATCAAAACGTTGCCAAGGACTTTGTCTCCTATTCCAAACTGATTTGAACACAAGCTATGTCAAAGAACATCAAGAATAATCACGTTGCTAATTCCAAAAAGAGACCTATGTTAAGCATTCCATCATGCATGCTGTCTTTACGATTTTCAACACATTGAGTTTTATTTATGAACATGTTTATGAAATAATTTCTGCAAGAAATAATTTAAAGTTTTCATGATTTAAGGAATTGTACCGTGAGACGAATGATTCCATATGACTTATGCATGTATCTGTGGTTGAGTGTAACACCTTGTCAGAAACAAGGGTTCTCTACCTTTCTGTATGCGCATGATCTGCTGACTGAGTGTAACACCTTATCCGGGATAAGGATTCTCTGCCTTTCAGTTACGTCTACGACATTCTGTATGGAGAGCTGCCTAATGTCTGGTCCTAGGAGAGGATCTCAGGGGCAAAACATGTTATTGTAGAGTGTAATACCACGTCCGCAACCCAGGTTCTCTGTTATAACGCGATACCGTTAGTCCTATGTATGTATGATGTAACACCGTGGTTGGACCATCCGGATTCATAGACGGTACTCGTGGCTATTTAGGGAATCATTCGATATGTCGTGGGTACCATTCTTATGTTACGAAAAGTGCTATGGCCAAACACGTCATGTCATGTTTATGTGCATATGAAATGAAATGTTTTTTGAAGGTTTTTACGATGCATATGTCACGATCATGTCTCATGAATCCTCTAGTGCCCCTAAGCTATGACTCTCGTAGTACAAGGCCAAGTACGATTAAAGAACAACAAGAAACAAAACCGAAAAGATTGCACACAAGAACGATACTGACTATATGCTAAGAATGATTAAAGGAAGAGTCTATTTACTTTATGATACTCTTTATCTATGATATTATTCTCTTATATGATATCCATCAGATTTACTGTACTCTTCACTTTTTTTGATATCTCCATTGTTATCCCCATTTATGTGATACATTTGATATTTGTGCTATACTTCACTGCATTACCCACCTCCCTAGTCTCCATGCATGATCCACATGACGAATATAGGCGGAAATACTTGCTGAGCGATTCGTTATCACTCACCCCTTTATTTTACCATGCAGACCCACAAGACCCCGAGCTAGAGTTTATAGAGGATGAGCCTCGAGACTAGGTGTGGAGAGCTGACTAGTAGCCAGCAGTGGCATCTTTAGTATTTTGATATTTAGCTCTGTATTATGATATTTTGTACCCATGATGTACTGATGACACTTATTCGGATGTATTAGGATGTACTTATGTCGATGCTTATTCTTGCCTATGTTACTTTGCTTCCGCTCATCGATACATGTTATGACGATCCATGCGTGAATGTTATTGACGCCTTGTACTTCTCATAGCAGAGTACGGCGGGTGCACCTTGTCGAGACCCTAGTCCTAGGCAGGGCGCTACAATATGTTTTGCCTTAGAATGTAAAACAGGATTCTTAGATAAGTTAATATCACTTGTACTGTCACAATATGCGGGAATTCGATTTACAACTATACCAAAATCTGAGATTTGTTGTTACCCATAGTAATTGTGTGGAGCAAAGACTAAAGGCCTTATATTCTGCTTCAGTGGTGAATTTTGCTACACTAGCTTGCTTTTCAAAAACCATGATATTAATGAATTACTAATGAATTGACATGCACCACTTGTTCTTTTTCTATCTATTTTACATCCTCCATAATCGCATCAGTATAAGCACGCAAATTAAATTCACAGTTTTTATCGCACCAAAGTCCTAATGTGGGGACATGCTTAATGTACCAAAATATCCTTTTTATAGCATTAAAGTGTGAGACTTTAGGATTACTTTGAAAACGAGCACATATACAAACACTAAACATAATATCAGGTCTACTTGCAGTAAAAAAAGCAAAGAACCAATCATAGATCTACAATCCATTATCAAAATATTTTCCGTTTTCCTCTGTCAAGTTTAGTGGCTGCACTCATAAGGGTGGTAGATGGTTTCAAGTTTTCAAAAGTCAAACTTTTTAATCATGTCATTTATGTATTCTACTTGACTTGTGTATATTCATTCCTTTAATAGTTTTCTTAATTTGGAAGCCAATAAAATAATTTAGTTCGCCTACCATAGTTATCTCAAACTCAGATTTCATGCAAGTTTCAAATTCTTCCACTAACTTATCACATGTAGATCAAAAAAACAATATCATCAACGTAAACTTGAATAATAAATAAATCCGTTTTTTCTTGTTTTAAGAATAAAGTGTTGTCGATGGTTCTTCTTTTAAATCTATTTTCTAAGAGAAAAGTGGCAAAGCGATTGTACAAGCTGTAGGAGCTTGTTTTAAGCCATATAATTGTTGTGATATATCATGTTTGAATGATTGCAAAATGCATATGTGAGCATGTAGATTGTTGTGATATATTGCAAAATGCATATGTGAGCATGTATGTGTGTATAACGTTTAAAGTATATGTGTGCATGAGATTGAATTTATGAGCTAGAATTTATGAGCTAAATGTGAAATTGATTGAATGAATCAAGATTGAACAAGTTTGATTAAGATCATGAGATTGAACTTGGCCAATTCAATCACATGTCTAAATCAAGACATGTTCAAACTGATCTTAGATGATATATATGCCAATACATGTTAATTATATGATCTAACCAAGCCTTGAAGTCACATGACTTACAATATAAGGCAAATTGCTCGGTTTAGTATTCTATTGCAGGTTTTGGTTCATATCTTGAGCAAATGAACTCCAAATTGAGTCATTCAAAAGCCCACATGATCCTTATTCAATTTAGAATCTGATTGGCTGAGGAGAAGCATGCTTGACACGGATAAAAACTGACTTGACACGGTGGTGAAGCTTATTGATCTTTATAAGGGTTATTTTGGTAATTTCACCATTTGGACTTCTCATTCTTATTTGGTCTTCTTCCAACGGATTTATATGATCATATGACACATTTATAAGTCATGTCACATCATGGCAAAAATGAATCTGGAGCAGCACCATGTCTAGGTTCATCCTAGGACAAAATTCCTATTTTTGTGCTAAGGGGTATTCTGGTCTTTTCACTTGCCAATGGATCTTCTAACGTGTTATATATTGTTTATATGATGTTTATATGTGTTTATGTCACATATAGTACATGTCCTATATTTATGGAAACGGGCAGCATGGTATATCATTTGGGATTCTTATATTATGGTTATCACATATATGGTTTTCTTGGAATTCTTGGCATTCTTCATATGGTATTCTATGCTACATGTTGAAGACATAAATGGCTATATATTATATGTGTGCAAACGGATATTGGCACACAAATCATGTTCAAATTTTCAGATTTTGAACAAGTCAAGGCAAGTTGAAATAAATCCTATTTTGGTGCTGATTTCAAATGACTATTCTTGTATATTTTGGAGCTGGTTACAAACGGCTATAATGGATAAGATGAAGGGTAAAAGTTCAGATTGGAAGACCAATTCAAAGCATCAAAAGATCAACTTTATTTTGAAAGTCAAATGCTGAATTTGGATAGCTAGAAAAGTGCTGAATTTTCTCCATTTATCAACCATTCCAACGTCTACATTAAGGAGCCTTTAGGCTGTCCTCTTGGCTATAAATAGCTCCAAAGGTGAAGAGTAAAAGTGCACCAACGAAAAACAAAAGAAAAGCAAGCAAGACATTCAGCTCTTTGTCTTCATTCTTCTCTTCTATTCTTCTATATTGAAGAACACATTTGCAGCAAGCTTTATGATTGTATAGTTCTTCATTTCTTGTCATTTCAACACCTTTAAACGACATATATTGTAAGGGAGAAGCTGGTGTATAAAGCTAACTCCTTAGAGGTGAGCAAAAGGTGCAAAGGTGCAAAGGTGCAAAGGTGAAACAAACTAGTTGCTGTTTTTCAGTTTTGGTGAAGTCTCTTGAAGAAGTTGGTGAAAAGCTTCTTCCTTTGGCTTTGTAAGGTGATATTGGTGTTTGGTGTTTAGTGAAATCCAAGAGAAGGTGTCTCTTGGGACTGGAGTAGGTCACATTGACCGAACCAGGATAATTCCTTGTGTTCTTTACTTATTTCCTGCACTTACTGTTTTCTGCCTGAGAATTACACTAACTTGGCACGCATAATTGAACAAGCAAACAGTCTTAGAATTGCATGAATTTTGGATATATTATACTTCAATGTGTTAGCTTTCATTAGCCGCAAGAATCACTAAATTCTAAGGAGTTTAGCATATTCAAATCGTCTTCACAAAATTGTTGCTACATTCTGTGAACAATTCTGACCAGTGTGCAAAACTTGTTCAATTTGAATAGGTTATCCTACGAATCTTGAAGTGAGCCTTATATCAAATTAAACTAGACATCGTAAGGTTTAATTTGACATAAGATTCATCAAAATAGCACGGGTAGATTTTGAGATATCATCGTTTGAAGTTAAGCTAACATTCTGCCTGAAACTGCCAGAATTGCACACTTTACTTTTCTTGCTTATTTGAACGTGCTAACTTGCTTGGAATTGATTGAATTTTTTATGACATACTATAAACATCCTAAACTTGATCTCTGCCAAGTTTGAGAGCTTGCACAGGTGTATAAGTGGTTCAACCAAAGCACTCAAAACATTGAACTGTTTCTGGAAATTCCAGAACCTGAGGCTAAAGAGGCAAAGGGGTCTTCAAACAACTTTTTGAAGGTAATTGTAGTGTAATTTCCGCTAACCCACTATTCACCCCCCCCTCTAGTGGTGCTATACAGGTCCAACAAGTGGTATCAGAGAGAGGTTGAGCACCATATTCTTATTTGAGCTGAAAACAGTTTACACTCCAAGTTGCAAAGTTGCTGGAAATTTTCTGGTTTTCTTATATTCTTCATATTTGGTATCTACAACAAGGTGACACTTTCTTTCCTTCTTATAAGTGTTTTAAACATTTTCTCATACACTAAGAAGCATGTCTAAGTCACACATGAAAATAGAATTAGAAGGCATGTCCACACAAAGACCACCTCTTTTTGATGGAGAAAACTTTAGTCATTGGAAACTTAGGATGAAATTGTTCTTAATGGCTATTGACATAGACTTGTGGTCCATCATTGAAGATGGACCTTATGTGCCTACTAAGCATGTTATAATTGATGGCTTATCACAAGAAGTTGAGAAATATAGAAAAGATTGGAGTGATGAAGATAAAAAGAAAATGAGTCTTAATGCTAAAGCAATGCAATTATTGTTGAATGGTTTAAGTAGGAGTGAATCTGCCTATGTCTCTTCATGTTTAAGTGCAAAGGATATGTGGAAATGTCTTGAAATGAAGCATGAAGGAACTAATCAAGTAAAGGAATCAAAGATTAACATGTTAATGACTACACTTGAATCATTCCATTTACTGCCTAATGAATCAATTGTTGATATGGATTTAAGGCTTACAAACTTATACAACTCACTTGAATCCCTTGGTAAAACGTTTTTGATGAAAGAAAAAGTGCAAAAAGTTTTGAGAAGTTTGCCAATTGAATGGGATGCCAAAGTTAGTGCCATTGAAGAAAGCAAAGATCTTTCTCAAATAAAACTTGATGAATTGATAGGCTCTTTAAAAGTTTATGAAAACAAGTTGAATATAAGAAAGGCTGAAACTAGTAACAAGTCTAAATCACTTGCATTTGTAACAAATGAACCCGAATCATCTAATCAAGCCGAGTATGAAAGTGATGATGAAAGTGATGAAGAAGACATAATGTTGTTAGCTAGGCGTTTAAGGAAGTTTTTCAAGAAAAGACCAACTAAAAGACAAGCAAAATCAGCTGCCCCTATCAATGTGAAATCTAACAAACAAGATGGTAAATGGTATGATAAAGAACTTAAGTGTTATGAATGTGGCAAACAAGGACACATCTCATATGATTGTCCAAACAAGAACAAAAACCGTGACATGGATGAAAAGACAAGGACAAAAACTACAGTAGAACCTATGCAAAGGAGGAAGAAAGCTCTCAAGGCAAGTTCTAGCACTTGGGATGACACATCTTCATCCGAATCCGAGGAAGAACCTGAAGTTGCACAAACATGTTTGGCTTCAAAGTCTACAAATGAGGTAACATTCGATTCTGACTCCGAATGTGATTTTACTCAAGATGAATTGTTGGATGAATTAGAAAAGTTGCATGATAGATATAAGAAGCTATCCAAGGAGAAGAAAAGAATAGTTGAGGAGAAGAACAAGTTAGAGACGTCTAACTTGAATCTAACTTCTCAACTAGAAGTTCTTCAACTTGAATCATCTAACACTATTAGTTCAATGCAAAATCAGATTAAGGAACTTAAGAACAAACATGAAAATGCGCAATGCGTGCAATGTGTTGATTTCAACGTTTTAAAGTCTAAATTACATGAAATACAAACTGAATTTGAATCATTAAAAGCATGCAACCTAGACTTGAACAAATCTTTAGAACAATTTAAGAATGCTTCCAACATGTTAGACACTCTTATTGCATCTCAAAAGCATGGAAATAACAAACAAGGTCTTGGATATGTTAAAGAAGCTGAATACACACCTAAGGAAACAACATTTGTATCATCTTCAACCAACATGAAATATAGGCCAAATGCATTTAGAAATGAACCTATTCTGCCCACACCACCTTCATCACAAAGATTGCAAAATGCATCAACATATAGGAAGGTAAATACACCTAGAAACCATGCTTACATGTATACAAGAATGCCTAAACAAAGTAGTATGCAATCTGCTCAAGTTATGCCTTATATGCAACAACATGCTTATGTGAAGAACATGACATACTCTCGGCCTAAATCAGTTTACAACACACGGCCTAGAAACTATGATAACTCACGGCCAAGATATAACTCATATACATGGCAACATTCAAATGCATATAGAACTTACAATGCTTATCCAACTAGACATAAATGTGCAGCCCCTTTTCCATCATATTCTATGTATCAAAATCCACTATTTGTTCATTATATGCAACATGATTTTAACATTTCAAAACCAAGAAAGGTTGTTCAAGTTTGGGTACCTAAAGGTACACTAACATGAACTTAACTTGTCTAACCTTGAAAGGACCCAAAATCAAAGGGTACCTAAGTTGTTATTTACATTTGTAGGTACATAACATCAAAGAAAGACAAGTTGCTGGTTATAACAACAAAGAAGATGAAAAGAACAAAACCAATTGGATAGTTGATAGTGGTTGCTCAAGACATATGACGGGCAACAAAAGTTTGTTTAGCACACTTAAGAACTTTGCAAAAGGTGGCAAAGTTACCTTTGGAGACAACAACCAAGGCCAAATAATTGGCAAAGGCAAGGTTGGTGATCCAAACAAGTTTGAGATCAAAAACGTCCTACTTGTAAGTAACTTAACCTTTGAGCTTTTAAGTGTTTCTCAACTATGTGACAACAACTTGAATGTTCTCTTCTCCTCCACTTCTGGTAAGATAATGGATAAAAGCAATCAAGTTGTGTTAAAAGGAAAACGTGAAGGAAACATATATGTGCTTAACATGGATGATATGCTAAGTAGTAACACAAAATGTCTTGTTTCACATGAATCTGATCCCAATCTTTGGCATAGACGTTTAGGACACATTGGTATATCAACCTTAGAAAAACTACACGCTAAAAGTCTTGTTAAAGGATTGCCTAAACTTAACTTGAATGATTTTCAACTATGTGAATCTTGTATCAAAGGCAAACATGTTAGAGAATCCCTTAAGCCTAAAACCGAGGTCACAACATCAAGAATACTAGAACTCTTGCATATAGACTTATTTGGTCCATGTAGAACAAGAAGCTTAGGTGGAAGTTATTATGTATGTGTAATAGTTGATGATTTCTCAAGATATACTTGGACATCGTTTCTTGCTTCAAAAGATGAAAGTGCATCATCTATAGCTAATCTAATTAGACAACTTGAAAATGAACATGAATCACATGTTATTAAGATAAGGAGTGATAGAGGTGGTGAGTTTAAAAATAGTGAATTAATCAAATTCTGTAATGAAAAGGGTATAAAACATGAATTCTCCCCACCAAGAACTCCTCAACTTAATGGTGTAGTTGAAAGAAAGAATAGGACTATTCAAGAAGTAGCAAGAACAATGATGGTAGAAAACAAAGTACCTAAATTCTTATGGGCTGAAGCAGTAAACACTTCAAGTTATATGATCAACAGACTATCAATAAGAAAGAAATTGAACAAAACACCATTTGAAATCTTAAATGGACGACTCCCAAAAGTAAACTATTTAAAAGTCTTTGGTTGTAAATGCTTTGTATTGAACACAAAAGATAACTTAGATAAGTTTGATCCTAAGTCTGATGAACATATATTTGTGGGATATTCAATGAACTCTAAAGCATATAGATGTTATAATGCACAAACAAGAAAGATAGTTGAATCTATACATGTGAAGTTCAATGAAAATGCATATCTCCAAACAAGTAATCAACATGAAATCTATGTACCAAATGATCAAATACTTCATGATGAAGATGAACTTATCATACCACCTACAAATGATCAAATTGAAACACCAAATCAAACTCTTGAAATGCATGAAGTTCAAACTCCCCCTACACAAGAACGTAATGAAGAAAATGTGCCTAACCAACCTATTGAACATCATGAACCTATTGAAGATGCACAACCAAGTAATTGGTGGCAAATAAGAGATAAACAAAAGCATCCTCAAGAACTTATCATAGGAGATGTAAATCAAGGGGTTAGAACACGTAGGCAAATAGATCCTAATGAATATGATCAATGGCATGCACTTATATCCCAAATTGAACCCAAGAATGTGAATGATGCCTTAAACGATGCATATTGGATAGATGCAATGCATGAAGAGTTAAACCAATTTGAAAGAAACAATGTGTGGGATTTAGTACCTAAACCCGAGGATAAATCAATCATTGGAACTAAATGGGTGTTTAGGAACAAAATGAATGAACAAGGGGTTGTAGTAAGAAATAAAGCAAGACTTGTAGCTCAAGGATATAATCAAGAAGAGGGTATTGATTACGATGAAACATTTGCCCCCGTAGCAAGATTAGAATCCATACGCCTCTTATTAGCTTTTGCATGTTATAATAACATCAAACTATTCCAAATGGATGTTAAGAGTGCATTCTTAAATGGCTATATCCAAGAAGAAGTTTTTGTTAAACAACCACCAGGCTTTGAAGATCCAAAGAACCCTAATCATGTATATAAACTTAAGAAAGCCTTATATGGTTTGAAACAAGCCCCCCGTTCATGGTATGAAAGATTTGCCAACTTTTTACTAAGTAACAACTTTCAAAGAGGAACCATAGATAGTACCTTATTCTTGAAAAAGAAAGACAAAGATTTGCTTGTAATACAAATATATGTAGATGACATAATCTTTGGTTCAACTAATCCTAACTTAGTAAAAGACTTTGAAGATTGTATGAAGTCTGAGTTTGAAATGTCTATGGTTGGTGAATTAAACTATTTCTTAGGCTTGCAAATAAAACAAACATCAAGTGGTATACATATCAATCAAGCCAAATACATAAGAGATATGATAAAGAAATTCAACTTTGAAAACTTGAAACCATCTCCAACACCAATGTGTAC
This sequence comes from Eustoma russellianum, assembly GCA_036186865.1. Classification (NCBI taxonomy): domain Eukaryota; kingdom Viridiplantae; phylum Streptophyta; class Magnoliopsida; order Gentianales; family Gentianaceae; genus Eustoma; species Eustoma russellianum. The sequence continues at coordinate 8,749,821 of AP025057.1, read as the reverse complement.
TTCAACAAAATTAGACAAAGATGAAAATGGTGTTGCATTTGATGAAAAACTATATAGGTCTATGATTGGTTCATTGCTATATCTAACTGCTAGTAGACCTGATATTATGTTTGCAGTATGTATGTGTGCAAGATTTCAAAGTATGCCTAAGTTGTCACACTTTAAAGCTATAAAAAGAATATTTAGATATCTTCAACATACACCAACATTAGGCTTATGGTATGATAGACAATCTAGTCTAAGTCTACATGCATATTCAGATGCAGATTATGGTGGATGTAGAGTAGATAGAAAGAGCACTAGTGGAACATGTCAATTCCTAGGTAACTCACTAATATCTTGGTTTTCAAAGAAACAATCTAGTGTTGCACTTTCTACTACTGAAGCAGAATATATGGCTTTAAGTCTATGTTGTACTCAACTATTATGGATTAAACAACAACTTTCAGACTTTGAAATACAAGTAAATAATATCCCCATCTATTGTGATAGTACAAGTGCTATAAATTTGTCTAAAAACCCTGTACTACACTCTAAGGCAAAGCATATAGAAGTACGTTATCATTTTCTCCGTGATCATGTTAATCTTGGACATATACACATTGAACATGTTAGAACTGATCAACAAGTAGCTGACATATTCACTAAACCCCTTAATCAAGCTATCTTTGAGCATTTACGTGCAAGACTTGGATTAATTGCTCACACCTGACTACTACACCGTGCACATAGTTCAGTCTTTTGCATAATTTACAAAATTAAGGGGGAGAGATATATGTATATCATGTTAAGGGGGAGATAACACATTAAGGGGGAGCAGCTTAACTTGATTTAAAGAGAAGCTTATACTTGATTTAGATGCTTAATATACACATATGTGGGGTAATTTTGCAAATCATCAAAAGGGGGAGATTGTTGTGATATATCATGTTTGAATGATTGCAAAATGCATATGTGAGCATGTAGATTGTTGTGATATATTGCAAAATGCATATGTGAGCATGTATGTGTGTATAACGTTTAAAGTATATATGTGCATGAGATTGAATTTATGAGCTAGAATTTATGAGCTAAATGTGAAATTGATTGAATGAATCAAGATTGAACAAGTTTGATTAAGATCATGAGATTGAACTTGGCCAATTCAATCACATGTCTAAATCAAGACATGTTCAAACTGATCTTAGATGATATATATGCCAATACATGTTAATTATATGATCTAACCAAGCCTTGAAGTCACATGACTTACAATATAAGGCAAATTGCTCGGTTTAGTATTCTATTGCAGGTTTTGGTTCATATCTTGAGCAAATGAACTCCAAATTGAGTCATTCAAAAGCCCACATGATCCTTATTCAATTTAGAATCTGATTGGCTGAGGAGAAGCATGCTTGACACGGATAAAAACTGACTTGACACGGTGGTGAAGCTTATTGATCTTTATAAGGGTTATTTTGGTAATTTCACCATTTGGACTTCTCATTCTTATTTGGTCTTCTTCCAACGGATTTATATGATCATATGACACATTTATAAGTCATGTCACATCATGGCAAAAATGAATCTGGAGCAGCACCATGTCTAGGTTCATCCTAGGACAAAATTCCTATTTTTGTGCTAAGGGGTATTCTGGTCTTTTCACTTGCCAATGGATCTTCTAACGTGTTATATATTGTTTATATGATGTTTATATGTGTTTATGTCACATATAGTACATGTCCTATATTTATGGAAACGGGCAGCATGGAAACGGGCAGCATGGTATATCATTTGGGATTCTTATATTATGGTTATCACATATATGGTTTTCTTGGAATTCTTGGCATTCTTCATATGGTATTCTATGCTACATGTTGAAGACATAAATGGCTATATATTATATGTGTGCAAACGGATATTGGCACACAAATCATGTTCAAATTTTCAGATTTTGAACAAGTCAAGGCAAGTTGAAATAAATCCTATTTTGGTGCTGATTTCAAATGACTATTCTTGTATATTTTGGAGCTGGTTACAAACGGCTATAATGGATAAGATGAAGGGTAAAAGTTCAGATTGGAAGACCAATTCAAAGCATCAAAAGATCAACTTTATTTTGAAAGTCAAATGCTGAATTTGGATAGCTAGAAAAGTGCTGAATTTTCTCCATTTATCAACCATTCCAACGTCTACATTAAGGAGCCTTTAGGCTGTCCTCTTGGCTATAAATAGCTCCAAAGGTGAAGAGTAAAAGTGCACCAACGAAAAACAAAAGAAAAGCAAGCAAGACATTCAGCTCTTTGTCTCCATTCTTCTCTTCTATTCTTCTATATTGAAGAACACATTTGCAGCAAGCTTTATGATTGTATAGTTCTTCATTTCTTGTCATTTCAACACCTTTAAACGACATATATTGTAAGGGAGAAGCTGGTGTATAAAGCTAACTCCTTAGAGGTGAGCAAAAGGTGCAAAGGTGCAAAGGTGCAAAGGTGAAACAAACTAGTTGCTGTTTTTCAGTTTTGGTGAAGTCTCTTGAAGAAGTTGGTGAAAAGCTTCTTCCTTTGGCTTTGTAAGGTGATATTGGTGTTTGGTGTTTAGTGAAATCCAAGAGAAGGTGTCTCTTGGGACTGGAGTAGGTCACATTGACCGAACCAGGATAATTCCTTGTGTTCTTTACTTATTTCCTGCACTTACTGTTTTCTGCCTGAGAATTACACTAACTTGGCACGCATAATTGAACAAGCAAACAGTCTTAGAATTGCATGAATTTTGGATATATTATACTTCAATGTGTTAGCTTTCATTAGCCGCAAGAATCACTAAATTCTAAGGAGTTTAGCATATTCAAATCGTCTTCACAAAATTGTTGCTACATTCTGTGAACAATTCTGACCAGTGTGCAAAACTTGTTCAATTTGAATAGGTTATCCTACGAATCTTGAAGTGAGCCTTATATCAAATTAAACTAGACATCGTAAGGTTTAATTTGACATAAGATTCATCAAAATAGCACGGGTAGATTTTGAGATATCATCGTTTGAAGTTAAGCTAACATTCTGCCTGAAACTGCCAGAATTGCACACTTTACTTTTCTTGCTTATTTGAACGTGCTAACTTGCTTGGAATTGATTGAATTTTTTATGACATACTATAAACATCCTAAACTTGATCTCTGCCAAGTTTGAGAGCTTGCACAGGTGTATAAGTGGTTCAACCAAAGCACTCAAAACATTGAACTGTTTCTGGAAATTCCAGAACCTGAGGCTAAAGAGGCAAAGGGGTCTTCAAACAACTTTTTGAAGGTAATTGTAGTGTAATTTCCGCTAACCCACTATTCACCCCCCCCTCTAGTGGTGCTATACAGGTCCAACAATAATGCTTTCTTTAACTTGTAAACGTGATTAGGATATTTTATATCCTAAAATCCAGGTGGTTGGTTTACATAAACTTTTACTTGTACAAAACCATTTAAAATCTACTTTGATAAAGTTTAAAATCTGTTATGCAAGCAATAGCAAGTAATAATCGTATACCTTCTAAATATGCTACGGGTGCAAATGTCTCTTCATAATCTATTCCCTCTTCTTGATTATATCCTTGTGCTACAAGCCTAGCTTTATTTCTAAAAACTTTACCATTCTCATTCATTTTATTTATAAACACCAATTTTGCACCTATTACTGTTTTGTCTTGTGGTCGGGGTACTAAATCTCATACATCATTTCTTGTGAATTGATTTAATTTGTCATGCATAGCATCAATCTAAGAAGAATCATTCAAAGCATCAAGCACATTTTTTGGTTCTATTTCAGAAATCATAGCATGGAATTGATTAATTTCATCTTGATTTATTCTCCTACATGGTCGTACACCTTGGGACATGTCGCCTATTATGAGGTCGTGTGGGTGATCTCTATACCACCTTGGTTGATTATTTTCTAAGTTCTCATGCGGTTCTAAGTGATCATGTATTTCTAGTGTGTCGTGCTCATCATGTATACTGTTATCTTCTATATCATCCATCACGGGTTTCAATTCAAAATCATCATCATATTCTTTATTTATTTTAAGTTCACCAAATTCATTGAATTTCACATAAATGGATTCTAAAATTTGTCTAGTGACAGGACCATATCATCTACATGACTTAGATTCATAGAATATCCAACAAAAATACATTCAATAGATTTAGACTCAAATTATCTAAATTATCTTTTGTGTTTAATACAAAATATTTACAACCAAAAACACGAAAATAATCAATCTTTGTCATGCGATTATTTAAAATCTCATATGGCGTTTTGTTAATTTTCTTTCTAATTGATAAACGGTTAATTATATAACATGCACAATTAGCGGCTTCCGCCCACAAAAATCTACGCAATCAATTTTCACAAAGCATGGTTCTTGCAATTTCTTGCAACCTCCTATTCTTTCTTTCAACTACACCATTTAATTGTGGCATTCTAGGTAGTGAAAATTCATGCTTAATACCTTTTTCTTTCAAAAATGCAATCATATCTTTATTTTTAAATTCACCGTCTCTACCGCTCCCAATCTTCTTCACATTCACACCATATTCATTTTCAAGTTGCTCTATCAATTTAGCAATCTCAACGACACTATCATCTTTATTTGCAAGAAATAAAGTCCATGTATAACGAGAAAAATCATCAACAATAACGCATGCATAGTGTCGCCCTCTGAGTCTTCTAGTACGACTAGGACCAAACAAATCAATATGTAATAATTCCAAGATTCTAGATGCGCTGATCTCGTTCTTAGACTTAAGCGATTCAAGTGTTTGTTTGCCCTTAATACAAGATTCACACAACTTAAAGTTGTCCAAATCAAGTTAGGCATTTCTCGTGCTAGATTCTTACATTGAAGTTTTTTAAGAGTGGATATGCCAATGTGTCCTAAACGTCTATGCCATAAATTCACATTCGGTTCATTTGACATAAAACTCTTTACTTTTGCATCTAACATGTCATCCATAGATAATGTAAGAATGTTTCCTTCTCTTTTTCCTGTTAATATTGTTTCCCCATTTTTATAAACTATATTGCAATATAGGTGAGAAAAATTTACATCAAAACCACTATCAAGAAATTGTGAAATACTAAGCAAGTTGTAGGATAAGTTTTTTACCAAGAATACATTGGAAATCTGAAGTGTACTTGTTGTCATCTCCAAAGGTTATGGATCCTCCTTTTGTAACCTTCTTTAATTTTGAAAATAAGGTTGCATCACCTATCATGTGTCTAGAACTACCACTGTCAAGAAACCACTTGTTTGCTCTATCTTTTGTTTTATATGATCCCTACAAAGTGTAACAATCATGTAGGTACTGTTTATTTTTGGGTCCTTAAGGGTTATTGATTCAATCCTTCGCAAGAGTACCTTTAGGTACCCAAACTTGGGTGACCTTTCTTTGTCTTACAAAAGATGAGAAGAAAATGAAGCAGGAATATAGAATATGTTGTGATCACTTCTATTTGCCCTATAATGTCCGACCCTTACATTGTAGACATATGATGAATTTTGACTTTGATGTGCATTTCGATTTGCATGCAAGGTGCGTCATCCAGATACATTAGTATGATATGGATGTTGCGTATACATCAATGGATTTCTTTCATATCAATATGGCACGTGATTATACTTTCCAAGTGATGAAAAAAAAGTAGTACGATGAGATGCAATAAGTGGCTCCCTAGTTTGTGTTGTTGCCTTCTTAGGCTTTACAATCGTTTTAAACACGTATGGTTGCTTAGATAAAGATAAAACAAAATTTGTAGATTTGTTTTGTACCTGATTATCTTCAATATACCCTAATCCGGTTTTGTCAGATTCATGCTTTTGAGATGAGATGAGACGATCTAACATGCAAGTTCCTGTGTTGAATTGTTTTACCGTCTTTTCTAAATCTATGTTTCTTGATCTCAAATTTGATATCTCAGCTTTCACTTCAACATCTCGGATGTCAAAGATTTTATTTTAGATCTCAATGAGTTAATCATACTAGGAGACTCCTCTTTTGAATCGTTTAATTGAGATACAAGATTTGTGTTAGAAGATTCTAACAATTTCTTGTCTTCAGTTAAGCGTTGCTTTTGTTTTGTAAGAGTCTTAGCAAACTTATGTAACTCAAGGTATTGAACATACAAATCATGACAAGACGGTTCAGAATAAGAATCGGAATTTACCTCACTATCAAAAAGTGGAGGCCTTTGTCTTGACATACCTTCTTGCTCGATTTTGTGGCTAGTGGATTCCATCTCACAAAGATTGTTAGATCTTCTTGTTGTGAATGAACCTTGCTCTGATACCAATTGTTAGACCTGTATAGCACCACAGAACTGGGGGGGTTGATAGTGAGTGCTGAAAATTGGTTTTTAAAAAAACTTTTAGTAACCAATTACTCACTTCTGAAAACAGATTCTTTTTTCAGATCCCATACATGATTAACTAAATGACCAAGTTCTATACCTCCAAAATTTGTGAAGTTTTGTGACAATTTACTCTCAGATGTTATCTATATGTCATAAAAATTTCAGATTAAAACTCAAAGCGTAATGCCCTGAACAAGCATTTTTAATTGGACTCTCTCAACCTGTGAAGAACTTTCCCTTAGAATGAAAAAATTAATTCCTAATTGATGACAACTCCAAATGATCTAAAAATTTTATTAGATGTCCCTTAAGATGTCTAGTTTAATGGGTTGAAACTGTTTTTCAAGCTTTGTTACGACGCGCACCCCCGGGCTAGTTGAAAAGGGAAAGAAAAGGAATTACAATATAATTAGAATGCGATCGTTGCAACGCACTTAGTATAATATGTGTAAGTGTACCAAAATAAAACTTGAGAACTACTAAATTACACTAATAGGCATAAGAATAATTAAATAGGCATATAAAGAAAGGTACGACTTTTATTAGGAATTAAATTAAAAGAAAATTCATGTAAGACATGAAATTAAGTTGACAACATGGTTGTCCAACTTTGCCCTCCAAAGGAGAGTTAGCTGTGGGATGCAAGGGCACAAGTGGGGGAAAATATTTATTTTCATCCATTTATAAATTCCTACACAAGTTGGAAAAATTACAAGTGGGCAAAATATACCCACTTTCTTCCCATGAATTCACAAAATACCCACTAAACATCCCCTATCCACCCTTGACCGCCACTCATGCCTTGTAAGACAACTTGTCTTACAACAAACATATCATTTCCATCACATTTTTCTTACACAAGTCAAATACCACCAATACAATTTCATGCACAACACTTTTTCCTCCATTACCTTCACAATCCAAGAAACTTCATCATTTCCTCTGCCACTACACCATCCGGCCAAGGCTTATGCCAAGCCATAACAATGCCTTTCATCTGAATCCTACTTCATTTTGCACTTATCACTCTCTCTCACTTCAAATTCTTCCCATCACACTTCTCTCTCTCACTAAACAAACTCCCTCATCCTCCAAACACCCTCCATCCGAGATGTGCCCTCAAGCACAAGGAAGAAGTTTTTCTTCTATTTGCAAACCCTTCAAGCTCAAGTACAAGAACTCTCAAGGTAAAGAATACCCTTTTCCTCTCTACTTTTCTCTTCCATCATCCCTCTACTCACCAAAGTCTCTAATGTTTTCCCTCTAGGACAAGCCGTGATCAAGCCAAGGAGGTAGGAGAAGTAGTGTTAAGCTACCAAATAGGAATTTGCAAGACATTTCAAGGTAAGATTTACTTAGGTTCAGTTCTTGAGCATTAATAACCTCTTTTTCTCAAATAAAACTAATTTTTCCTCCTTTCATAACCCTTGGGCTGTGTACACCCTCACCAAGGAAAGAAGGAATCTTTCACTACTAAGTGTAAAATTCAAGAACAAAGGAAAGTGTTCTTCTTAGCTTCTTCATGAATGTGTAAACATAAGTCTCATATGTTCATATAATAAGATGGATCATGCATGCATATGTTAAAATTAAGTCTTCATTACAAGGATATGAAAAGTGTACTTGCATGTCTAAACTATATATGAATGTGTGCTATTCTTATATAGATTTAGGAATATGATTAGGATAGTACTTAGGAGTGACATGCATGGACAACTCTTGGGTATAATCAGCCCTTTGGGGGCATGCATGGCATACAAGGGAAAGGGGAGCATGCATTCATCCTTTCCATGAAAAGTGTAGGTAAATTAATACACTTTCTTGGAAAAGTGTAATAAGAACCTTACTTGGTATCATTTTCATGTTTACGTTTAGGATGATCATCATCTTTATGATTTCATATATTTTATAGTATATTTACATAGTTATGGCTCTGATTTAGTATGTTTATGGTGCATCATTATGCATACTAGAGTGCATGCCATAAAAGATCACTTCTTGGATGATCATCACATAATTTCATGCGTTTTTCTCCTAAGATGGGGCTGTTTTGGGACTCCATCATGAGACATGAGTTCATCACCATCATCATGATGTGTATTTTGGTGATCATGGTCTAAAGAGGTGTATTTTCATGGGTTTCATTCTCTTATCTATTTGCATGTTACTAGCATCATGATCATCACCATGATGATGGCTATTATGATCATGATTATGGTGGGTGTGACCTGACTTAAGGTTTAATATGTTAGAATCATGAAATCCATGCATCATCATGATATATCTTCATGGAAGCGTAAGGTACACAATAAAAGCATCAGTCTAGCAACTTGCATGCATTTGACAAATTGAAAATCCATGTTGGTGTGTATGTAACTTTCTGCCAAGGGGCCATTTGAGTTTATTTATGATGATTAAATTTATTTGGAGTATACCTATGAAAAGATATGTAAAAATCATATGTTATGGGTGATAAACCAAGGAATAATAAATCAAGTAAATGTAGAAGAGACAAGGCACAAAAAATGAGGTTGTTCAGGACATTTGGCCGAAATGCTCTTTAAGTGGGGTTTTGGAAGCCTTTATAGTAAAATAAACAATGGACATTTAAGGAAATGAAAATTTGTAATTTATAAGGAAAAATGGGGCTGTTTTGGGCTACAAAAACCGAGGCCCTCGAATAGGGGCAAAATGGTAATTTCACATAAGAATTGGACATAAATATGGATTAGGTAATGGATTCAAGGGCTGAAATGTTTAGAGATGTAAAACCGGGCTGGAACCCGAACATTCACCTATGCATATGTCAACATGATTTTCTAAGAAAATGATCACGGTTACGAAATGATCATTGCGAAAGATGTTTTAAATGGAATATTACTAATAAAGAACCGTACCGCAAGATGAATGATTCCATACAACTTATGCATGTTTCTGTTGGCTGAGTGTAACAGCTTGTCCCGGACAAGGGATCGCTGCCTTTCTGATACGTCTACGATGTTCTGTTACATAAAGCTGCCTGGTATCTGGTCCTAGGGGAGGATGTTAGGGGCGAAATACGTCATGGTTGAGTGTAACACCATGTCTGGGACTCATGATCTCTGTCATAACGCGCCACCAGTAGTCATATGTATGTATGATGTAACACCATGGTTGGACAATCAGGATTCATAGACGATACTTGAGACTACTCGGGGAATCATCCTGCATGTCGTGTGTACCGTTCTTACGATATGAAAAGTGCTATAGCCAATTCATGATCTGCCATGTTTATGAAAGTTATAAAATGATATGTTTTTTGAATGTTTTACAATGCATGCATCATGTACATATTCCATGAGTACTTAATATCCTTTAAGTCATGATCGCCTCTATACCTTGCCCTAGTATGATAGTCAAGTAAGTACCAGTAAGCAATTGGAACTGTATCTAGAAAGGTTATGCTTAAGAATGATACAGACGATACGAAAGATAACTAAGTTTTCAAAGTAATGCTGATGAATGACTTTAACTGTTCCATTAACTATTCTATTTACTTATGTAATTTACAATGAAGGTTATTTCTATGCTTTTACAAATATCGTACATGATCTTTGTTTTATTGTATTCGCTCCACTACCCTGACCCCCATGCATGATCCACATGATGAATCTAGGCAGAAATACTTGCTGAGCGATTCATTATCGCTCATCACTTTATTTTTCACCATGTAGACCCACAGGACCTAGAGCAGGACTACATAGAGGATGACCCAAGAGAGTAGGTTTCGAGGGATGTCTAGTAGAGTTTTGTACCAGCTTTTGTATTTTGATTTTTCAGCCCTGTACGTACGATGGATGTACTGATGATTCACTGTTGATACTATTTCGGATGTAGCTATTTCGTACTTATGTCAATCTTTTATTCGGTCTATTTTATTATGCTTCTGCTATTCGATATATGTTTATGACGATGCGTGTATAGATTTTATCGATGCCTTGTACTTTTTGTAACAGAGTACGGTGGGTGTACTGTACCGAGACCCTAATCCCGGGCGGGGCGCTACAAAATTCCTTTGGAAAGTATATAAACCACGTTGATGTTATCAACCTTTGCCAATCTGAAAATCAGATCGCACTAGTCTTACAATTTTCAACGTTTGGATGATTTATACTTATCCAAATTCGATGAAACTTGTCTTCAATGAAACCTAAGATATTTATCTATGTCTCAGCAAAATTTAATGATTTTTGAAAATCGTTTGCTATTTGATTTAAGCCTTAATGCTCCATGGCACGTTAGTCCAACAATGATGTATATAAGCATATAAAGCATATTTATCATGTACGCATGTCATGTAACACTTAAATCATGCATTTTGAAATCACATGACATTTAAATCATGCATTTTGAAATCATTCAAACCCTGATTTCTCAATAGAAAAGACGGTAAAACAATTCGATAGAGGAACTTGCATGTTAGATCATCTCATCTCTTCGAAAAAGCATGAATCTGACAAAATTGGATTAGGGTACATTGAAGATAATTGGGTACAAAGCAAATCTACAAATTTTTATTCATCTAAGCAACCACATGTATTTACAACGATTGTAAAGACTAAGAAGGCAACAACACAAACAACGAGTTACCTACTATACCTTATCGTACTATTTCTTTTTCATCACATGGAAAGTATAATCACGTGCCAGATAGATATGAAAGAAAGCCATTCATGTATATGCGACATTCATATCATACTAATGCATCTAGATCATGCACCTTGCATGCAAATCGAAATTCACATCAAAGTCAAAATTCATCTTATTTATACAATGTTAGGTTTGGCCAATATAGTCCAAATAAAAGTGATCACGACATGTTCTATATTCCTTCTTCATCTTTTTCGTCATCTTTTTTTGTAAGACCAAGAAAGGTCACCCAAGTTTGGGTACCTAAAGTTACTCTTGCAAAGGGTTGAATCACTAACCCTTAAGGACCCAAAATAAAGAGTACCTAAATAATTGTTATACTTTGTAGGGATCAAATAAATCAAAAGATGTAGCAAACAAGTGGTTTCTTGATAGTGGTTGTTCAAGATACGTGACGGGAGATCCAACCTTATTATCGAGATTAAAGAAGGTTACAAAAGGAGGATCCGTAACCTTTGGAGATGACAACGAATGTAAAATAATTGGAAAGGGAGCAATCAGAAATCCAAGAACCCTTAAGATTTCCAATGCATTCTTAGCAAGCAACTTATCCTATAATTTGCTTAGTATTTCACAATTTCTTGATAGTGGTTTTGATGTGAATTTTTCTCACACATACTGCAATATTGTTAATAAAAATAGAGAAATAGTTTTAAGAGGAAAAAGAAAAGGAAATATTTTACGTTGTTTATGGAAGATAAGTTAGATGCAAAAGCAAAGTGTGTTATATCAAATGAACCGAATGTGAATTTATGGCATATATGTTTAGGACACATTGATATTTCCACACTTGAAAAATTTCAACGTAAGAATCTAGTACGAGGTGTTGTACCCCACAAAAAATCGTACTATACTTGAAACTATGATGAAGTGGCGTGATAAAATATTTGTTCTTCCGAGTACATTTTATTAAGTTTTAATATCGCTTCTTTAATTGTTTTTCCTTAAAGTGAATACTATAAGAAATAGAATAATACTCCAAGCGTGTATTACGGAGTATGTGAAATGATCATTTTACCCCTCCAAGACTTAGGAATTTCGGCCACAAGGCCTTAAAGGACCTTAGAATGTTCTTCCCTCTATAAGAAGACTAACCTTAAGGGTCTTCTTAAAAGCAAGCTTAAAAACCTATACAAGAAATTAGATAATATAAGTAATGGTATAATTATATAAGTATGTCTTATGAAAAATGTGAAATGACAAAAATAACCCCCAACCCTTGCCATAGAATCCGGCCAACCTAAAGGGTCTCTAGAACCCTCTCTAATTTTCTACCTTTTCTTAATATTTAATTAGATTACAATAAACAATAAAAGAAATACAAGCATGGGAGGCAAAAAGGTAGCTAATTACAAGACCCAAGATGCTTTTCTTACTTTTCATGCAAACCTTGTCTCCCCTCTTACACCTCATGCGCCGGCCCCTTTTCTTTTACACCATAGAGCCTTCTTTTTATTAACTAGAAGCTTATTCATCCATCTCCAAGCTTCAACACCCTCAAGAGCTCACTAATTAAGTCATTCAAGAACACTTAGACAACTCTTCCATCATCATCTTAGCACATGGTTGAAGGGGTGGTGGCTAATAAGTAGGATTGAAGGATGAAGGGGTAAATAATACGTGTGACAAAAGACAAGGAGTGGTTTGAGGAGAAATTTCCAGAACAGGACTGTTTTTAGTGTCGCAATGATTGGGCTTTAAATGGACCTTGTGATTGTGCAAATAACCTCAAATTTGGTGTAATGATAGATCATTATGTATATTAAGTTTGTGTGGTGGTAAATGGATGAAAATACTAGTTTTACAATATTAAAGGAGCCTAACCTGTGCAAAACAGAATTCTGAGCGTGTATGTTCCGGAAAAATAAGTGTTTAACCACTTTGAAGGTTTTGGATTGCCTTGAAATTTTTATGGGAGTCACTTAAAGTATTGAGTCAGGTGTCTATGCAAAGAAATTGGCTAAAAAATCCATTTAAGGGGTTAACAACTGAAGTAAAGTCGGATGAACGTTGCTGGAAATCTGGACAGTGTTGGGTCACCATGTTTGGACTTATCCTTAATTATTTAGGCGTAAAAATGGTGTTTGGGCTCAAGAAAATTATTTCCCAGTATGTGAGCTTTATTTTCCAGATGGTATATGTGAATTTTTGATGATTTAAGGGCCATGAAAACGAAAGGGAACAGGTACTGCACAACCAAAAGTTGGGTTGTGCCATGTCTTGTTGGAAACCGAATTCGAACCCCTTATGTTTATTGGATTTTTACGAAATTTTTATGGTTGATAGTTAGGACCCTAATGTGCATGCTGTATAAAGAAGTCCAGGAAATAAGTTGTCTTGGTTAAATTTTAAGCCAAGGAAAGTAAGTACGAACTGCTGGAAAATTTTCAGCCCATGGGATTATGCCTATCTCATGCCCTAAGTAAAATTTTAAGATGATTCATGCTATGACTCTCATTGCATTTCATCCCATGTATCATGCATGATCATGTGCATCATGAATCTGATTTTCTAAGTTTTCCGTGTGCAAGCAAGTTTCTTTATGCACGTAAGTTATTTATGGTCCCATGATTTTCAAAAGAAATGTTCTATGACTTTCTTGCCGGCTAAGCATGCTCATAACCCAAGCCAGACTCGAGATTAATAGGCCTGATGACATGATATATTCTGGACCCGTTCTAGACCCGGGGTTAATTAGTCTGATGACATGTTCTGGACCCGATCCAAGCCTTGGGTTAATCGGCCTGATGACATGGTCTAGACCCATCCCAGACCGGGGTTAATTGGTCTGACGACATGTTCTGGACCCGCTCAGATCTGGGGTTAATTGATCTAACCTCTAATTTCTTTATGCTTACTTTATGGGACCAAATGATAATTTTTGCCACGACATGATATCATGCATTATATCTTGCATATTTCATGTGCACATCGCATGTTAGGACGTTTAAGTTAGGAAGGGGTATGATAATATAAAAATGGTATTACTTAAGTTATGATTAGGTTATACCTTCAGCGGATCAAGGATTAAAGGCCAGGTATGAACTAATGTTTAAGGTTCTTGGGGTTTTTCCATTCATGTTATGATTCTTTATTTATTTCATGATAGTTTATTGTATGCTTGCTGGGTGATTTTTATCACTCATACCTTTATTTTTCCTCAGAGAATGCCAATGTTGAGTGGATCGATGATGAACCGAGAGTGTCGTACCTGTAGTCAAGGAGCCGAGAGAAGACGATGCTTAAGGACTTTTGTGCTGATATGATATTTGTACTATGGGCTATGTTTGGACTTTTGGGATTTCGTTTTTATCTCATCTTGTTGGACTGATGTTTTGGGACTTAGTATTTCAGCATGCATGTTTATTTCGAAGTTTTTAATTCTGCCTAAATTTTACTACTCTGTTAAATGTTAACATGGGAGTCCATGACTTAAGTTATGGATTTTTACATGTTGTGCATGACGCTTTGTACTCTCCTTTATGAGGTACGGCGGGTGCACCGTATTTGTATTAGTCCGATGCGGGGCGCTACAGGTGGTATCAGAGCCAGGCTCTATATTTCGGACAGAACGTAGAACTAAGTTATGATCTTAGAAGTCTAAGTTTGATCTTAGATCTAAGTCATGATCTTAGATGAGTGATGACCTTAGACTAGGACGACGTAGACCGGATTAAAAAATAATTCAATAATTAATCCTGACTTGTAGAACCCGGATCTCTAGATTAAGATGTGTCTTTCTCTTTCTCATTTAAAAATTTTGAGAATTATGACCTTTAGTCAAAATAATCTGGTTTTATCCCAACGTTTGTATAAAATTTTGACACTCCATAGTGCAGATGGTGCGACCTCGTGGCAGACCTCCTAGGGCTCGACCATATGCCCAGGAGCCAGTCCCTCCTCAACCACAAGGCCATGTTCCTCCTCCACCGGCTCAAGTTCCTCCATCGCCACCACAAGATCAGAATCCTCCTGTTCAGAATAATCCACCTCCACCACCGTAAGCACCTATTCCTCCGGTGATCCCTGATGTTAACGCCTTTCAGGCCTTTTGTCAGGTGGTCACACAAATAAGTCAAGGCCTAATCCATCAGAATGCTCCGCCTCACCCATGTGAGCCAATAAGAGATGCTCAATATTATTTCGAGAAGTTGAAGAGGGCTAATGTACCACCACTCGAGGGAAAGCCAGATCCGGACATAGCTGAGAAGTGGTTAGATGAGGTCGAGAACTGTTTCGAGCTAATCCAAGCCCCTGATGAGATGAAAGCTCAAGCCATAAGACCCTTCTTGTTAAGTGAAGCGAATCAATGGTGGAAGACTAACCTGCACCCTTTGCCAAGACCAATTGCTTGGGAAAGATTCCTGCAAGAATTCCATAAGTTCTACATTCCTCCGTCAGTGAAGTTGCAGAAGAGGCATGAGTTTGAATCACTAAAGCAAGAGCCCAGTAATGACCGTAGCAGATTATGCTAATAAGTTCATTGCATTGGGAAGATTCCAGCTGTCCACTATGAATGATGAAGAAACGAAAATGTTGAAATTTGAAAGAGGGCTGAACCCAAGGATCAGAAAATGGTTGTTGAATGCAAACCCTGCAAATTTTGGAGCCCTTTTGGATGCCTGTTATAGGATCGAGAGAGATTATCCGTCGAGACGATGTGGGACAGAAAATGGAAAGGCAAGTGACTAGAAATGAAAGTTCAGAAAGGTAGCCAAGAAGAATTTTAGAGGATCTGTTTGTCAAGGGAGATCACAAGGTCAGAATCAGCGCCGCCAGTAGCATCAAGCTAATCAACAAAAAGAATCAAGCTCCACCCCAGCAGCCAGCTAAACCAGTGTGCCCGCAGTGCCAGAAGAGACATATGGGTGAGTGTCGATGGAAGACTGGACAGTGTTTTGGATGGGGTAAGGATGGCCATTTGATTAGGGATTGTCCAGACAGAGGAGCCCAGCAACAGCAGCAGCAGCCGCCAAGGAACCAAAGACCACGTGCAAATGCAAGGGTGCACGTTATGACAGATGCAGATGTTGAGGAGACGACAGTCGTAGTGACTGGTATGGTTTAAAGTTTTATGCCCTAAATATGATTTGCTTACGCTTGCCTACACTGTTACTTAGTTGAGAATGCATGATTCAGGAACTATCTTAGTATGTAGCATATCCGCGAATGTATTGTTCGACAGTGGCGCCAACCACTCATTTATCTCCAGGAAGTTTGCTAAGAATATCGATCATAACCCAGTCCGATTAGGATCACCGTATAGAGTACAAGCAGCCGGCGATCAGGTGCTTGTCTCTCATCATATCTTCAGAAATTGTGCGCTTGAGTTCGTGATCAGCGGTTTGAAGCCGATTTAATCCCCATATCCATGAGTGATTTCGATGTGATTCTTGGAATGGATTGGCTCTCGAAGAACCATGCCCACATTGATTGTCAGAGTAAGCAAGTTATAATCAAGGACCCAGCTCTAGACGAAGTATCATTCCAAGGAGGAGCCAAGTTAACGAAACCATCTAAGAAGGTTTATGTTAATGCAGCTCGTGCCAGCCGAGCATTGAAGAAAGGCCATGAAGGATTCTTCGTCTATATCCTAAATGCTGAGCAAGTGAGTCCTACCCTTGCTCAAGTTCCTGTTGTTAACGAATACCCTGATGTTTTCCCAGATGAATTACCCAGGTTGCCTCCTGACCGCAAAATTGCCTTCGAAATAAGCCTTGTTTCTGGAGCAGAGCCCATATCAAAGGCCCCGTATCGGATGGCACATGCGGAACTGAAAGAACTAAAGGAGCAGTTACACGAGTTGTTAGAGAAAAAGCTTATTCGCCCCAGCGTTTTGCCTTGGGGTGCCCCTATGCTATTCGTAAAGAAGAAAGATGGAAGCATGCGTTTATGCATCGATTACCAGGAACTTAACAAAATACCATAAAGAACAAGTACCCACTACCCCGGATCGATGATTTATTCGATCAACTCAGGGTACGTAATTAACAAGTCTTATTTCAACTAAGTTAAAATTTTCCAACACCCTGTCTAAAGTATCTTAAATGCAGGGATCCGGGTTTTCAGTAAAATAGACTTGCGATATGGATATTTCCAATTGAAGATTAAGGCTGAAGACGTTCCTAAGACTTCTTTCAGAACACGCTATGGACACTACGAATTCCTGGTCATGCCATTCGGTTTGACCAACGCCCCTGCCGCCTTTATGGATCTCATGAATCGAGTCTTTCAGGATCAGTTAGACAAGTTCGTAGTGGTCTTCATAGACGATATATCTTAATCTATTCACCAGATGAAGAAACCCATGCAGCCCATTTGAGAACGGTTTTGAACATTTTAAGAGAAAGACGCTTGTATGCAAAATTTAGCAAATGCGATTTCTGGCTGCATAGTGTATCCTTCCTCGGCCATGTCATATCAGAAGATGGGATTTCAGTAGATCCCAAGAAAATTGAGGCCATTACAGAATGATTCAGGCCAACTAATGTTACAGAGGTAAGAAGCTTCCTTGGACTGTGATGCGAGCACGTGCAGGATCCCACTCTTTTATCCAAGCTTCTCTTCCAACAATGGGTTAGGCACAAAGGGGTCAAGCTCCTCCTTGCTTCCAATGTCTTTAGATATGCTGAAATGAGCAACCAATCCTTAAAGAATGGTGTGGACTAGGCAAATGATAAACACCCTCCTAGGCAGCATTCATCTTGTCTTGGCAATCACCCTCAAGCGTGCTCAAACTTTGAAGGTTTTTAGACTTGATTTTTAGTGAGAAATCAAGAAAACAAAGCAACAGAAATTTTATTCTTCAAACAAGCTTATTCGTAAAAATCGGTTTACATGGCTTAAATAAGGAGAAAACTCATCCTAACACTTATCCTAGTCAAAAGTACAATAAAACCCAATTAAATAGGTCTTAGGGCCAGACCAAAACATTTGGAACCTATTCAATTGGCTTAAAGATGTCAAACTCCAAGAATAAACAAGGGTGCTGGATTTTAGGCTGAAGTGGTGCCTCTGGTTGAATCGCCTCTTCCCGTTGATACAGGCAGAATTTGAAGAAGTGTCCTTAAAAAATTTAGTTCACGTGTTCATCTTGAATTTTGTCTTTTGAATGACCCATTTTGGAGTTCCCATGACTGAGTTACGCACCCACAAAGTTCAAGCAATTTTCAGGTGG
Source organism: Eustoma russellianum (assembly GCA_036186865.1). Classification (NCBI taxonomy): domain Eukaryota; kingdom Viridiplantae; phylum Streptophyta; class Magnoliopsida; order Gentianales; family Gentianaceae; genus Eustoma; species Eustoma russellianum. The sequence goes on along the minus strand of AP025057.1, from coordinate 8,731,578 downwards.
CTAGATTTTAGGCAGAAATGGTGCCCTTGGTTGACTAGCCTTTTTACTGCGGATGCAAGTCGAATTTGAAGATAAGTCCTTCTTGGGAAACTTAGTTCACATTCTGAACTTGACGTTTGGCTTTTGAATGACCCAATTTAACTAAGACACACCTATAACATCTTGCACGTATGTGTGCATCAATCCCTCCTTCCTAGAAAAGATTCGTCCTCGAATCTTAGCATGTATGTACTGAGGGGAAAAGAACCACAAAAATCCAACAACTATGCAAGACACACTTAAACAATTTAGAAACAACATTCATGGAAATTTTTATCCTAATATGTTTGGGGTGGACATATAACTCAAGAATGAAGCATGCATCCAACAACACATATAAGAACATCTTAACAAGAATGCTTGACAACCAGCACCTTTTCCTAATGTGTTTTGGATGCATAAAGAAGGACAACTCAAATTCCTCATTCATGTAGCTAGGACTATCATAAGCATGTAACATGCAGCGACTTGGACCATGGTTTTATGTGTGGACAGTATACTTTCAACACAAAATGTATTAGGTACAAGAGTTAAAGTATGTAAAACATTAAGAACAAGCATCGTACCTTGCACATTCCTTAGCATTCCGAAATTAGTTTCTTCACCATTGATTTCAAACTCACTCATGATAATTGGGTGAAATTTCAGCATGTTTATCATCATATTTAGGCAACTTAAGTTCAACAAACTCATGGGTAATTTCAGCATCATGTTCATGAATGAACAAAGGATTATCATATAGCAATATATTTGATTGCATGTTAGAACTTTCAAGTAATGTATCATCATTTTCATGCATTTCAAACAAAGGATTACTATAATCTTTCCATTCATGTTCCTTTAAGTTTTCATGCTCAATTGTACCATCATTTTCACTAGATAGATCACTTAAGTCATCATTTAAGTCATGCAAATCAGTAGCTAGGTTATCATGCAAGTTAAGACTTTGATCATGCAACACATCTTCCTTAGGTTCATCTTTGTTATCAAAACTCGAAACATGTTCAACCAAAGGAATTTCATCAACTTTCTCACGCGTATCAGTCTCAACATGCAAGAACGTATCATTAAGCACACTAGAATCATTGCTACGTTCATGAATGATTTCAGATTGGAATGCAAGTAACATAGGTTACAACTCTAGAATTGTTTTACCCATGTATTCTTCACAAGATTGTATTCTACTTATCATTTTATTCAATTCCAAAGACAATGCTTTCTCATACATATATCTACGAGATGGAAACCAATCATTTATCATACATTCAGCAATATTCTTGTTTAAACCCACAATAAACCTAATCACTCTCAATTCCTCACATTCCTTAGTGTTAGCATAATAATAATCATCAAACACGTAATTGTAATATGCTCCAACACTTTGTTTTTCTTGAGGAAACCTTTGACAAGATGGTACCTTTTGGCAATAATTTCTTACCCAAATCTTATTTGCCTTACCAAAGTGATACATGCGCCATTGGACATCATTACAGTCATGTTCATGAAGGATGACCCCCCAAATGGTAGAAATAAACATTGTGAACATGAAAACCAAACACTAAACAAACAAACTTTTGCAAAGATGGTTAGTTAGAATCAGTTTGTGTTTTGATGAGCCCACAATGGGGTCAGCGCAACATATTTTCATGTATCATTTAGTGTCATATGTTAGTTCTGTAAGACATGGCATTTCACTGTTCACTCCGCACACACTAGTGCTAGTTCTTATGTCTTATTGCCTAACTAACCCTTAGGACATGTCATATATGTTGTGCATATTGTGTTTGTTGCTTGGTGTCTTTGAAGATAGGTCAAAGAGAGCTTTGCATTGAAGAAGCATGAACACCTATCAATCCATGTTCCATCTGATCGGATGATATCATTGTTCAAACAAAGCTTGAAGATGCAACTAAAACCTGAATTTTTGTTCAAGCAAGGAGGTGATAAGCAAGTAGCTTACAAGAAAGGAGGTGACAAGCACTCATGTCAAATTCAAAATTGTTCTTCACGTAAGAATGGAGAGACAAGCTGCTCATATCATTAATCAATAGAAAGGAGTCTTGCAAATGTACAAACCAATCAAAAACAAGTGAAGAAAAGCAAGCAAGCTGCACAACAAATGATCCAATCAAACTCATTCAAGAAGGAAGGCTGGTTTATGGTTTATTGGTTTGAATATTCAAAGCCTAAACTACAACCAATCAAAAGGGAGTTCAAACCAAGCTGCACACTACATTATCCAATCAAAACTTTGGCTGAAACTTGCAAGGAGGAAACGTTGAATCAAGCTTCATCCTTTGAAAATTCAAAGCCAACTTGCAACCAATCAAAAGGCCTAATTCCAAGCAAGCTGCTCCAAGTATTATCCAATCAAATTGATCAAGAAAAAGGCTGGAAACAAACATGGTTTACACGGCAAAACAACCAGATTTCTTGGAGCCAAAGTTGTTCAAAGCAAGCACCTTATTTTAGTCTTGTACTTTGTACATTAAAACTTGTACCTATGTCATTTTCATTTGTTATAAATAGCATAGGAAGCTGAATGTATAAAACAACTCAAAAAAAACAATACAACTACATTCAATCACATTTCAATCAGATTTTCCTTTAAGAAGTTCTCAACTTATGCTAGTTGAAGTTTAGGACCACTTAACGGTTTTCTTTCAAGTTCCTAGCCTAGAACTTGTTAGTATTTGCTTCATCTTTTGGTTTACACCATCTTAGGGTCTCATTGAGGTTTTAGATGTGTTGGAGTGCCAAAGAGGAAGAGGTGTTGGCATAAATTGAGCCAAGAACAACGGTTACAGTTCAAGGGGTGTCTTTTAGATGTTCTTTGCCATAGCTTTTGTTCAAATCAGTTTGGAATAGGAGACAAAGTCCTTGGCAACGTTTTCTAGCCTTCGTTTGGCTCATCATGTTTGTATGTGCCTATTCTCTCACATTCTCTCCTCTCTTTCTCACTCACTTATACTTTGTTCCTTGACCAATCTTGGACTAAAAACAATCAAAATGAGCAACAAATGAGGGGTGATGGCCAATATGTCCCAAAACAATCAAATATCAAGCTCCTTGCCACTCGGTTATTGTAGCACCTGATCCAAATCACTTCACTCCTCAATATATGTCTCAATTTGTCAAAACAATCCAACAATGATCCTAAATCAGTCTCAAAACAATTGGTATTTGCTTGCACCAAAACAGTTTCAAACAGCGCAAATATGCATCAAACTTCTTCCAAACAAAACTCCAAGCAAGGGTCACACAAACTTGAACAAAATAACTATGAATCAAAGATTTATTGAGACCAAAAGTGATGTATAAGGCTGAGCCAAAGAAGAACTAAGGGTTGCCCTGGGCAATCTTTAATTAACTTAGGCTTTATGCACACAAATTCATAATTTGTACTCAATGTAAGTTATAATCAGAATGTTCAAGTGTTTTTGTGATGTATTTTGGCTTGTATGACAGCTGGAACATCAGTCTCAAAAGGGTAATAAGTATAGCACCAAGCAAAGCAAGCAAATTCTCTTGATTGCACAAATTATGTCAAAGTAGATGTACTTCTTGGCCCTTCTTTTTTCTACACTTTTCTTGTGAATTTTGACCTTTTTTCCTTTTCTTGCTGTATATGGTACACACAAGTCTCAAGTCCTTTTCTTTTTTTGTCTAAGGACAGAATTATAAATTTACTAGGCTGTCTTGAACACGTTTTTGTGCAGCCCACTCAACTCACTCCCTTTGCTTGTTTTAGTGTTCAAATGGTGTAAAATGCCTTGGGATAGGATACTTTTTTTGTATTTGGGCAGGTTTGAGGGGTGGGTTTTCAATTTAGGACTTTTGGTGCAATTTTTGTAGGTTCTAGGCTGTTTTAGGGTTCTGGTTGGTTAGGGTTTAAGTGGATGTCTTAGGTAATATATTTGGGTTATAATAGGTAGTTGAGGGCGTTTTCGTGTGTGGGAAAGGGTGTTTGAAGGTCGTGGGGTGAGGGGGTTCAGATTAGGACCTTTTGGGTAGGACATGTTTGTATGGTGTAAGGTTGGCAATTTCACACAGAACAACCGATTGATAGCAAATATTCAGCCACAATTGGAATATAATATGCATAAAGACCACAAGTAACTAATAGCTTCGATGGCAACAAGATTAATTATAGACTAGGTGGCTTCGTATGGCTACGACTTGTATTTTGTGAGGCTGAAATATACTATCATGCGAAGTCCCAAAATGTTCAAGTTTGTTAAGCAAAGATAAGAACTTTGATACCAATTGTGATGATAAAATAGTAGGGAAAATGTTTTATGCAAGGTAGCAAAGGATGATTAAAGTCTTATGATACCTTTGATGCAAAAGATGATATCTTTTACACCAATTGTGAACCTCAGGGATCTTGAGCAATCCAAGAATGTTTTTTGTCTTTTTTATACAAAAGAGGAATGAAATAACAATTGGATGGTGAAGGAATGGTGGTGAGAAATTAGATTGGTGGTGACTAGAAAAATGACACAAAAACGAAATGGTAAAGGATGAAAATAGTGACCTGCTCTGATACCAAATTGATGCGAGCACGGGTAGGATCCCACTCTTTTATCCAAGCTTCTCTTCCAACAATGGGTTAGGCACAAAGGGGCCAAGCTCCTGCTTGCTTCCAATGTCTTTAGATAGGCTGAAATGAGCAACCAATCCTTGAATAATGGTGTGGACTAGGCAAATGATAAACACCCTCCTAGGCAGCATTCATCTTGTCTTGGCAATCACCCTCAAGCATGCTCAAACTTCGAAGGTTTTTAGACTTGATTTTTAGTGAGAAATCAAGAAAACAAAGATGCCTTCTAAGGAGAAAAGCAACAGAAATTTTATTCTTCAAACAAGATTTTTCGTAAAAATTAGTTTACATGGCTTAAATAAGGAGAAAACTCATCCTAACACTTATCCTAGTCAAAAGTACAATAAAACACAATTATTCTGGTCTTAGGGCCAGACCAAAACGTTTGGAACCTATTCAATTGGCTTAAAGAGGTCAAACTCCAAGAATAAACAAGGTGCTGGATTTTAGGCTGAAGTGGTGCCTCTGGTTGACTCGCCTCTTCCCGTGAATACAAGCAGAACTTGAAGAAGTGTCCTTCTTGGAAAATTTAGTTCACGTGTTATCTTGAATTTCGGCTTTTGAATGACCCATTTTGGAGTTCCCATGACTGAGTTACGTGCCCACAAAGTTCAAGTAATTTTTAGGTGGCTGGATTTTAGGCAGAAATGGCGCCCTCGTTTGACTGGCCTTTTTACCGCGGAAGCAAGTCGAATTTGAAGATAAGGCCTTCTTGGGAAACTTAGTTCACATCCTGAAATTGACGTTTGGCTTTTGAATGACCCAATTTGGAGTTTGCATGAATGAGTTACATGCCCACAAAGTTCAGGCAATTTTCAGCAGTTTTCAGCATTCATGGTCTAACACATCCAAACGGGTTTGGAAACTCCAAGAGCCCCTACAAAGCAAGCAAAGACATAACAAGAATCAAACAAGTAAAAGAAAAAAATAATAAACGAAAATGCAAGAAATTAAGACACACAAAACGCAACGCATGAAGTGCAATTTAACTAAGACACACCTATAACGTCTTGCATGTATGTGTGCATCAATCCCTCCTTCCTAGAAAAGATTCGTCCTCGAATCTTAGCATGTATGTACTGAGGGGAAAAGAACCACAAAAATCCAACAACTATGCAAGACACACTTAAACAATTTAGAAACAACATTCATGGAAATTTTTATCCTAATATGTTTGGGGAGGACATATAACTCAAGAATGAAGCATGCATCCAACAACACATATAAGAACATCTTAACAAGAATGCTTAACAACCAGCACCTTTTCCTAATGTGTTTTGGATGCATAAAGAAGGACAACTCAAATTCCTCATTCATGTAGCTAGGACTATCATAAGCATGTAACATGCAGCGACTTGGACCATGGTTTTTATGTGTGGACAGTATACTTTCAACACAAAATGTATTAGGTACAAGAGTTAAAGTATGTAAAACATTAAGAACAAGCATCGTACCTTGCACATTCCTTAGCATTCCGAAATTAGTTTCTTCACCATTGATTTCAAACTCACTCTCATGATAATTGGGTGAAATTTCAGCATGTTTATCATCATATTTAGGCAACTTAAGTTCAACAAACTCATGGGTAATTTCAGCATCATGTTCATGAATGAACAAAGGATTATCATAGAGCAATATATTTGATTGCATGTTAGAACTTTCAAGTAATGTATCATCATTTTCATGCATTTCAAACAAAGGATTACTATAATCTTTCCATTCATGTTCCTTTAAGTTTTCATGCTCAATTGTACCATCATTTTCACTAGATAGATCACTTAAGTCATCATTTAAGTCATGCAAATCAGTAGCTAGGTTATCATGCAAGTTAAGACTTTGATCATGCAATACATCTTCCTTAGGTTCATCTTTGTTATCTACACTCGAAACATGTTCAACCAAAGGAATTTCATCAACTTTCTCACGCGTATCAGTCTCAACATGCAAGAACGTATCATTAAGCACACTAGAATCATTGCTACGTTCATGAATGATTTCAGATTGGAATGTAAGTAACATAGGTTACAACTCTAGAATTGTTTTACCCATGTATTCTTCAAAAGATTGTATTCTACTTATCCTGTTATTCAATTCCAAAGACAATGCTTTCTCATACATATATCTACGAGATGGAAACCAATCATTTATCATACATTCAGCAATATTCTTGTTTAAACCCGCAATAAACCTAATCATTCTCAATTCCTCACATTCCTTAGTGTTAGCATAATAATCATCAAACACGTAATTGTAATATGCTCCAACACTTTGTTTTTCTTGAGGAAACCTTTGACAAGATGGTACCTTTTGGCAATAATTTCTTACCCAAATCTTATTTGCCTTACCAAAGTGATACATGCGCCATTGGACATCATTACAGTCATGTTAATGAAGGATGACCCCCCAAATGGTAGAAATAAACATTGTGAACATGAAAACCAAACACTAAACAAACAAATTTTTGCAAAGATGGTTAGTTAGAATCAGTTTGTGTTTGTATGTGCCTGTTCTCTCACATTCTCTCCTCTCTTTCTCACTCACTTATACTTTGTTCCTTGACCAATCTTGGACTAGAAACAATCAAAGTGAGCAACAAATGAGGGGTGATGGCCAATATGCCCCAAAACAATCAATATCAAGCTCCTTGCCACTCGGTTATTGTAGCACCTGATCCAAATCACTTCACTCCTCAATATATGTCTCAATTTGTCAAAAACAATCAAACAATGATCCTAAATCAGTCTCAAAACAATTGGTATTTGCTTGCACCAAAACAGTTTCAAACAGCACAAATATGCACCAAACTTCTTCCAAACAAAACTCCAAGCAAAGGTCACACAAACTTGAACAAAATAACTATGAATCAAAGATTTATTGAGACCAAAAGTGACGTATAAGGCTGAGCCAAAGAAGAACTAAGAGTTGCCCTGGGCAATCTTTAATTAACTTAGGCTTTATGCACACAAATTCACAATTTGTACTCAGTGTAAGTTATAATCAGAATGTTCAAGTGTTTTTGGTGATGTATTTGGGCTTGTATGAAGGCTGGAACATCAGTCTCAAAAGGGTAATAAGTATGGCACCAAGCAAAGCAAGCAAATTCTCTTGATTGCACAAATTGTATCAAAGTAGATGTACTTCTTGGCCCTTCTTTTTTTCCACTTTTCTTGTGACTTTTGACCTTTTTTTCCTTTTTTTGTTGTAAATGGTACACACAAGTCTCAAGTCCTTTTCTTTTTTTTTGTCTAAGGGCAGAATTATAGATTTACTAGGCTGTCTTGAACACGTTTTTGTGCAGCCCACTCAACTCACTCCCTTTTCTTGTTTTAGTGTTCAAATGGTGTAAAATGCCTTGGGATAGGATAGTTTTTTTGTTTTTGGGCAGGTTTGAGGGGTGGGGTTTCAATTTAGGACTTTTGGTGCAATTTTTATAGGTTCTAGGCTGTTTTGGGGTTCTGGTTGGTTAGGGTTTAAGTGGATGTCTTAGGCAATATATTTGGGTTATAATAGGTAGTTGAGGGCGTTTTCTTGTGTGGGAAAGGGTGTTTGAAGGTCGTGGGGTGAGGGGGTTCAGATTAGGACCTTTTGGGTAGGACATGTTTGTAAGGTGTAAGGTTGGCAATTTCACACAGAACAACCGATTGATAGCAAATATTCAGCCACAATTGGAATATAACATGCATAAAGACCACAAGTAACTAATAGCTTCGATGGCAACAAGATTAATTATAGACTAGGTGGCTTCGTATGGCTACGACTTGTATTTTGTGAGGCTGAAATATACTATCATGCGAAGTCCCAAAATGTTCAAGTTTGTTAAGCAAAGATAAGAACTTTGATACCAATTGTGATGATAAAATAGTAGGGAAAATGTTTTATGCAAGGTAGCAAAGGATGATTAAAGTCTTATGATACCTTTGATGCAAAAGATGATATCTTTTACACCAATTGTGAACCTCACGGATCTTGAGTAACCCAAGAATGTTTTATTTGTCTTTTTTATGTAAAAGAGGAATGAAATAACAATTGGATGGTGAAGGACTGGTGGTGAGAAATCAGATTGGTGGTGACTAGAAAAATGACACAAAAGCGAAATGGTAAAGGATGAAAAGAACCTGCTCTGATACCAAATTGATGCGAGCACGGGTAGGATCCCACCGTTTTATCCAAGCTTCTCTTCCAACAATGGGTTAGGCACAAATGGGTCAAGCTCCTCCTTGCTTCCAATGTCTTTAGATAGGCTGAAATGAGCAACTAATCCTTGAAGAATGGTGTGGACTAGGCAAATGATAAACACCCTCCTAGGCAGCATTCATCTTGTCTTGGCAATCACCCTCAAGCATGCTCAAACTTCGAAGGTTTTTAGACTTGATTTTTAGTGAGAAATCAAGAAAACAAAGATGCCTTCTAAGGAGAAAAACAACAGAAATTTTATTCTTCAAACAATATTTTTCGTAAAAATTGGTTTACATGGCTTAAATAAGGAGAAAACTCATCCTAACACTTATCCTAGTCAAAAGTATAATAAAACACAATTATTCTGGTCTTAGGGCCAGACCAAAACGTTTGGAACCTATTCAATTGGCTTAAAGAGGTCAAACTCAAAGAATAAACAAGGTGCTGGATTTTAGGCTGAAGTGGTGCCTCGGGTTGACTCGCCTCTTCCCGTGGATACAAGCAGAACTTGAAGAAGTGTCCTTCTTGGAAAATTTAGTTCACGTGTTATCTTGAATTTTGGCTTTTGAATGACCCATTTTGGAGTTCCCATGACTGAGTTACGTGCCCACAAAGTTCAAGTAATTTTTAGGTGGCTGGATTTTAGGCAGAAATGGCGCCCTCGGTTGACTGGCCTTTTTACCGCGGAAGCAAGTCGAATTTGAAGATAAGGCCTTCTTGGAAAACTTAGTTCACATCCTGAAATTGACGTTTGGCTTTTGAATGACCCAATTTGGAGTTTGCATGAATGAGTTACATGCCCACAAAGTTCAGGAAATTTTCAGCAGTTTTCAGCATTCATGGTCTAACACATCCAAACGGGTTTGGAAACTCCAAGAGCCCCTACAAAGCAAGCAAAGACATAACAAGAATCAAACAAGTAAAAGAAAAAAATAATAAACGAAAATGCAAGAAATTAAGACACACAAAACGCAACGCATGAAGTGCAATTTAACTAAGACACACCTATAACGTCTTGCACGTATGTGTGCATCAATCCCTCCTTCCTAGAAAAGATTCGTCCTCGAATCTTAGCATGTATGTACTGAGGGGAAAAGAACCACAAAAATCCAACAACTATGCAAGACACACTTAAACAATTTAGAAACAACATTCATGGAAATTTTTATCCTAATATGTTTGGGGAGGACATATAACTCATGAATGAAGCATGCATCCAACAACACATATAAGAACATCTTAACAAGAATGCTTAACAACCAGCACCTTTTTCTAATGTGTTTTGGATGCATAAAGAAGGACAACTCAAATTCCTCATTCATATAGCTAGGACTATCATAAGCATGTAACATGCAGCGACTTGGACTGATGAGCCAAACGATGGGGTCAACGCAACATATTTTCATGTATAATTTATTGTCACATGTTAGTTCTGTAAGACATGGCATATCACTGTTAACTCCGCACACACTAGTGTTACTTCTTATGTCTTATAGTCTTAACTAACCCTTAGGACATGTCATATATGCTGTGTATCTTGTGTTTGTTGCTTGGCGTCTTTGAAGATAGGTCAAAGAGAGCTTTGCATTGAAGAAGCATGAACACCTATCAATCCATGTTCCATTTGATCGGATGATATCATTATTCAAACAAAGCTTGAAGAGGCAACTAAAACCTGAATTTTTGTTCAAGCAAGGAGGTGATAAGCAAGTAGTTTACAAGCAAGGTGGTGACAAGCAACCATGTCAAATTCTAGTTGTTGTTCACGTTAAAATGTTTGAGACAAAGAAGAAACAAGCTGCTCATTTCATGAACCAATAGGAGGGAGTCTTGCAAATGTTCAAACCAATCACAATCAAGTTAGAAATAAGCTAGCAAGCTGCACAAATTTTGATCCAATGAAAAAACTAGAAGAGGACAGCTGGTTCATGGCAAAAAGGTTTGAAAATTCAACACCAAAGTTTCTACCAATCAAATGCAATCCAAAGCAAGCTGCTCACTACATCAACCAATCAAAACCTAGGCTGAATCTTGCAAAGAGGAGAACGTATGTTGAGCCAAAATTCTTTGAAAAATCAAAGCTACAAGTTGCAACCAATCAAAGGCATTTCTCAAGCAAGCTGCTCCATCTTTTATCCAATCAAAATAATCAAGAAAAGGAGGCTGGAAATAGAGAGGTTTACACGGCAAAAACAGCCAGCCTTTTGGAACCAAAAGTTGTTCAAAGCAAGCATGTCATTTTTAGTGTAGTACTTTGTACATTAAAACTTGTACCTTTTGTAAATTTCGTTTTGTATAAGTAGCATAGGAATCAGATTGTAATAACAACTCAAAAACAATTCACAACACTTATCAAATTATCAAAAAAACCAGAATTTCCTTCAAGGAGTTTTCAACATTTCAAGTTGAGGTTTAAAGCCACCAAACGGTTTTCTTGCAAGTTCCAGCCTAGAACTTGTTTGCATTCACTTCATCATTTGGTTTACAGCATCTTAGGGTCTCATTGAGGTTTTAGATGTGTTGGAGTGCCAAAGAGGAAGAGGTTTGGCATAGATTGAGCCAAGAACAAAGGTTAAAGCTTAAAGGGTGTCTTTAAGATGTTCTTTGACATAGCTTGGGTTCAAATCAATTTGGAATAGAGGACAACATCCTTGGCAAACGTTTCTAGCCTTCATTTGGTCATCAATTGGTATCAGAGCCTTGGTTAGTCTTCTATTCATGTTTACATTGATTAAACTTGCATATGCTATGATGCTGCCCAACCGTATGTTGTACTGTTTATCTTGTGTTTGCTTGCTGTTTGTTTAGTTAGTTAGATTATGTTTTAAAGTGTTTGTTAGATAGTATAATATAGTTTGGTAACTTAGTTAGGAGGCAAAACCGAAAACACCCCCACAAAAACAACTTAGACTAGACTTAGTATTGTTTGGAGCTGTTTGTGTATCTTGAAGCAAAACCGTGTGTAGCCAGCTTATATGTGTTCAACATAGCTTAGATATTGTTCATTAGGTCCTAATCTGGTAGTTTAAATGGTAGTTTAGATTAGTCCCTGAAACTGAAAACTTTGAACAAAAAAATAGGTTAGTTGATAGTAGTTGAAATCAAGTTGTTTAAATTCTGTTTTTGTGTTCCTATGTGCAAACTGTTTGAACGTTTTCTATGCTCCCTTATTTAGCTTAGATAAACATCATTAGACCTTGATTTAGTAGTTTGAGTGTTAGTGTAGTTGTGTCCTTAAAATCAGAAAACTTGAACACAAAACTAGATTAGTTGAAACTTTAGCTTGTATTCAAATAGTTAAAATCCTGTTTTTAGTACTTGTGAACAAACTGTTTGTAACGTTTTTAGTACTGCCTTCTTTAGCTTAGTTTGGCTAGTTTACAACATAGTTTAATTGTTTAGATGTTTGTTTAGTTCAGCTTAAGAAAACCGAAAACCAAAGGACCAAAAACAAGTAGTTTAGCTAAATAGAGTGTGCTGCCTAGTCTCTCTAGTTCAAGTACGTTTGTTAGGTAAAACACAAGGAGTTGCATCTAGTTTCATTTAGTTAGAATCTGATTGCATCATAAAAACAAAAACCAAACAAAAACAAGTAGGTTAGATCACTTGAAAACAAAAAAAAAACAAGTTATCATACTTAGCATCAAAACTGATTTTCCATTTAGTTACTAATAACCAGCATTGTAAACTTCATTTAGACTCAACTAAATTGCATTTAGCCATATTAGAATTAGTAAGTTCACTTGCATCAAAAACAGAAAATAGAAAAAAGAGCAAACTGTCCAAAACCGTGTGGATTAAAACAACTTGTAAAAGCTCATTTGAAATCTTGCTATATGCTAATAGCTTTATCTTTTTGTTGATTTCAATTGTTTCAAACAACTTGTTGGACTTAGATATATTCTGAAATTTAGGAATTATTTAAGCCCCACATTGTTAAAGAGCTTTCCCATTGTTGTTTTAGAACAATTTCTGAACTTACATTGCACTATATACAATTTGATCTTGTTGTAATTGTGAATTGAATTCCCACTACATAGTGTTTAGCCGTGTTGTGTACGAGGAACTTTCAAATTCCAAATACAACCAATCTTGTGCAATTAAAGGCCGTGGGCAATGTCTCATGTAGGCCGTGAGCAGTAGTCTCACAACAATCAAGCAAAACCATCCAAAGAAAGAAAATTCAGCTTGATTGAGAAATACGCGAGAGAAAAGCCAAAAATTGTCAACAAGTAAGAGGCAAGACAAAGAGAGAATTGCACAAGAAAGCCAAGTGAGGAAAAAGCCCAAAGATAAACGTTGCATAAAGGGAAAATCCCGTGCAAAGCTCAAAAGAAAGAAAGTGCCCAAACCAAACCCCAAAAGTGTTGTAGTTTTGAGATATTGAAAGTTTCTAAAGCAAACCCTTGCTAGCACTTTGTTTGTGTGACTTTACTTTCACTTTGCTTCAATTGATAATTGCATATGCTGTAAAGTAAATTAAGGGATTGTCTTAAAACAACCCCGTAGATTTCTTTCAGCCCGAACAACAATTTTGACTTCTGTGATTTACTTGAATCTTTAGGAGATATAGTCCAAATTGCTGTTTTGAACAATTGTCAACATAAAGTAGAGTATTTGCATCTTGTCAATATTTTATTTGGCTTTTGAGATTGTTTTGATTAAACATGATTCTGAAAACCATTTGGGGAGTTGAATGCCATAGGAAAGACTATGATGAACTGGAAAAACGTATGAACTCCTTTGGTCGTACGAATGGTTTATGGGTTGGATATTGGGAATGTAAAACTCCTAGATATCAAACTCTTCCTCAGTGCAATAAAGATGTTAGTGCATATTACAATGAAATGCTTGATGATTTGTACTATGCTTATGTTGAAGAACATGAGGAATTAAGCATGATTAGGTTCTTTGCTGGATTAGATAAAGAGATCGCTGATTGCATGTTGTCTGAAAAATTCTCATCACTTAATGACATGTATAAAAAGGCAAAGATTGTTCAATCAAACCTAATCCCATGGCAAGTTAATCAAAACTATGGGTATGAACTGAACTCTTGTGATTCTGAAAATGACAAACCAAATCCAGTTAAGTTAAGCAATTTGAGTCCGACTATGGATAATATTGAAAATGCATTGCTTCAACTTAGAGACATGGTGCAAGTAATGATAGAATCTGAAAAGAACAAAGACTTGCAATCTGACCTTTCTGTGAATGATGGTTTGTATGAAATCAGCCCCAACATGCCTGAAACTGGAACTCCTTTATTTGAATTGCATGCTCAACCTTGTGTACTGTCTGAAGAAGACCCTTCACTTCAATCTGTTGGTGATTTCCAAAGTGTTAGTCGTTTGCTTATAGATGATGTTAATTGTGATAGCACTTTGTCTGAAAATGATTTACCTTGTGACATGCATATAAATGAAATCCCTGTGCATGATATGCATTCTGCTGAGATGCTTGTTTCTGGGTTACAATTTGAATTACATCCTGTACATTTCATTGATGACATTGATGTAAGTAATTCTGTTGAGAATGACATTGATAAACTAGATTCTTATGATTTGATGTTAGCTGAACTAGATTGTCTACTTGATGTAGAGCTTGATCATGAAGTCACTATTGCAATAGATTCAGCTACAAATGAACATAAAACCTTGGATGAACTAGTTAATGAATTGAATGACATATTTAGTATAGATGACGATCCTATTTCTGAAATATCTATTTCATCTCATCTTGTTGAATGTCTGCCTGTTGTCATCCCAATTGATACATCTTGTCTAAATATTGCACATGTCTGTAAGATTTGTACATTTAGTGTTAACATGTTGCAATATGCTTTTTGGATGTTATTTTATCTGTTAGGATGTATGTGTTCTAAAACTTTTGTTATCATATTGTTAATACATCCTAAACATTTTAGAAAGCGTGTACACACCTTATTCTTTCTTCAAAGATAAGGATGCACCAAGGTATTTCACATTCACCATTTGTATTATCATGTTCCTATTTGGTTATGGTGTAGTTGAGCATACGTGTACATCCTAAACCCCTTTCCTTTATTCTATCCATATTGAGATTCGAGGACGAATCATTTTCAAGAGGGAGGGAATGATGAGCCCACGATGGGGTCAACGCAACATATTTTCATGTATAATTTATTGTCACATGTTAGTTCTGTAAGACATGGCATATCACTGTTAACTCCGCACACACTAGTGTTACTTCTTATGTCTTATAGTCTTAACTAACCCTTAGGACATGTCATATATGCTGTGTATCTTGTGTTTGTTGCTTGGCGTCTTTGAAGATAGGTCAAAGAGAGCTTTGCATTGAAGAAGCATGAACACCTATCAATCCATGTTCCATTTGATCGGATGATATCATTATTCAAACAAAGCTTGAAGAGGCAACTAAAACCTGAATTTTTGTTCAAGCAAGGAGGTGATAAGCAAGTAGTTTACAAGCAAGGTGGTGACAAGCAACCATGTCAAATTCTAGTTGTTGTTCACGTTAAAATGTTTGAGACAAAGAAGAAACAAGCTGCTCATTTCATGAACCAATAGGAGGGAGTCTTGCAAATGTTCAAACCAATCACAATCAAGTTAGAAATAAGCTAGCAAGCTGCACAAATTTTGATCCAATGAAAAAACTAGAAGAGGACAGCTGGTTCATGGCAAAAAGGTTTGAAAATTCAACACCAAAGTTTCTACCAATCAAATGCAATCCAAAGCAAGCTGCTCACTACATCAACCAATCAAAACCTAGGCTGAATCTTGCAAAGAGGAGAACGTATGTTGAGCCAAAATTCTTTGAAAAATCAAAGCTACAAGTTGCAACCAATCAAAGGCATTTCTCAAGCAAGCTGCTCCATCTTTTATCCAATCAAAATAATCAAGAAAAGGAGGCTGGAAATAGAGAGGTTTACACGGCAAAAACAGCCAGCCTTTTGGAACCAAAAGTTGTTCAAAGCAAGCATGTCATTTTTAGTGTAGTACTTTGTACATTAAAACTTGTACCTTTTGTAAATTTCGTTTTGTATAAGTAGCATAGGAATCAGATTGTAATAACAACTCAAAAACAATTCACAACACTTATCAAATTATCAAAAAAACCAGAATTTCCTTCAAGGAGTTTTCAACATTTCAAGTTGAGGTTTAAAGCCACCAAACGGTTTTCTTGCAAGTTCCAGCCTAGAACTTGTTTGCATTCACTTCATCATTTGGTTTACAGCATCTTAGGGTCTCATTGAGGTTTTAGATGTGTTGGAGTGCCAAAGAGGAAGAGGTTTGGCATAGATTGAGCCAAGAACAAAGGTTAAAGCTTAAAGGGTGTCTTTAAGATGTTCTTTGACATAGCTTGGGTTCAAATCAATTTGGAATAGAGGACAACATCCTTGGCAAACGTTTCTAGCCTTCATTTGGTTCATCATGGACCATGGTTTTTATGTGTGGACAGTATACTTTCAACACAAAATGTATTAGGTACAAGAGTTAAAGTATGTAAAACATTAAGAACAAGCATCGTACCTTGCACATTCCTTAGCATTCCGAAATTAGTTTCTTCACCATTGATTTCAAACTCACTCTCATGATAATTGGGTGAAATTTCAGCATGTTTATCATCATATTTAGGCAACTTAAGTTCAACAAACTCATGGGTAATTTCAGCATCATGTTCATGAATGAACAAAGGATTATCATATAGCAATATATTTGATTGCATGTTAGAACTTTCAAGTAATGTATCATCATTTTCATGCATTTCAAACAAAGGATTACTATAATCTTTCCATTCATGTTCCTTTAGTTTTCATGCTCAATTGTACCATCATTTTCATTAGATAGATCACTTAAGTCATGCAAATCAGTAGCTAGGTTATCATGCAAGTTAAGACTTTGATCATGCAACACATCTTCCTTAGGTTCATCTTTGTTATCAACACTCGAAACATGTTCAACCAAAGGAATTTCATCAACTTTCTCACGCGTATCAGTCTCAACATGCAAGAACGTATCATTAAGCACACTAGAATCATTGCTACGTTCATGAATGATTTCAGATTGGAATGCAAGTAACATAGGTTACAACTCTAGAATTGTTTTACCCATGTATTCTTCACAAGATTGTATTCTACTTATCCTGTTATTCAATTCGAAAGACAATGCTTTCTCATACATATATCTACGAGATGGAAACCAATCATTTATCATACATTCAGCAATATTCTTGTTTAAACCCGCAATAAACCTAATCATTCTCAATTCCTCACATTCCTTAGTGTTAGCATAATAATAATCATCAAACACGTAATTGTAATATTGATGAGCCAAATGAAGGCTACAAAACGTTGCCAAGGACTTTGTCTCCTACTCCAAACTGATTTGAACCCCAGCTATGGCAAAGAACATCATAAAGACACCCCTTGAACTGTAACCGTTGTTCTTGGCTCAATTTATGCCAACACCTCTTCCTCTTTGGCACTCCAACACATCTAAAACATCAATGAGACCCTAAGATGCTGTAAACCAAAAGATGAAGCAAATACTAACAAGTTCTAGGCTAGGAACTTGAAAGAAAACCGTGAGTGGTCTTAAACTTCAACTTGAAATGTTGATAACTCCTCAAGGGAAATTCTGGTTGTAATGTGTATTGATAATGGTTGTGTTTTACATTCAGGTTCTAAACCTTCTTATAACAAACGAAAATGATGAAAAGTACAAGTCCTAATGTACAAGGTACTAGTATAAAATGACATGCTTTGCTTGGAAATTGTTTGAGCAACTTTTGGTCCCAAAAGGCTGGTTGCTTTGCCGTGTTTCCCAACCTGTTTTTCCAGCCTTTTCCTTGTTCAATTTGATTGGTTGAGACATGGAGCAGCTTGCCTTGGAATGGCCTTTGATTGGATGCAAGTTGGTGTTTGAATTTTCAACAAAATATTCCTTAGCCAACGTTTCTTCCATCTTTGTTTCCAGCCAAAATTGTGATTGGATATTGCAATGAGCAGCTTGCTTAGAAAGGGCTTTGAGGCTTTGAATCTTCAACTCAAATAAGCTTTCATCCAGCCGAAATCTTCATGCTTGTGATTGGATCCTTGGTTGAGCAGCTTGTTGAACTTTCTTTAGTTGTTTATGATTGGTTCAAGCATTTAGAAGACTCCTTTCTATTGGTTGAAGGTTTGAGCTGGTTGTTTCTTCCTTGTTTGCGTGAGAAATAATCAGATTTTGACATGGGTGCTTGTCACCACCTTGCTTGTAAGCTTGATGAGCCCACGATGGAGTCAACACAACATATTTTCATGTATCATTTATTGTCATATGTTAGTTTTGTAAGACATGACATTTCACTGTTCACTCCGCACACACTAGTGCTAGTTCTTATGTCTTATTGCCTAACTAACCCCTAGGACATGTCATATATGTTGTGCATATTGTGTTTGTTGCTTGGTGTCTTTGAAGATAGGTCAAAGAGAGCTTTACATTGAAGAAGCATGAACACCCATCAATCCATGTCCCATCTGATCGGATGATATCATTGTTCAAACAAAGCTTGAAGATGCAAATTAGAATCTGAATTTTTGTCCAAGCAAAGATGTGATATTCAAGTAGCTTACAAGCAAGGTGGTGACAAGCACTCATGTCAAATTCAAGAATTGCTCTTCACGTTAAATGGGTGTACAAGCTGCTCATTTCAAGAACCAATGGGAAGGAGTCTTGCAAATCTTCAAACCAATCAAAAACAAGCAAAGAAACAAACTAGCAAGCTGCACATTAAATGATCCAATCAAAATCCTTTGAAGAGGAGGCTGGTTTATGGTTAATTGGTTTGAATATTCAAAGCCTAAACTACAACCAATCAAAAGGGAGTTCAAACCAAGCTGCACACTACATTATCCAATCAAAACTTTGGCTGAAACTTGCAAGGAGGAAACGTTGAATCAAGCTTCATCCTTTGAAAATTCAAAGCCAACTTGCAACCAATCAAAAGGCCTAATTCCAAGCAAGCTGCTCCATGTATTATCCAATCAAATTGATCAAGAAAAAGGCTGGAAACAAACATGGTTTTACACGGCAAAGCAACCAGAAGTTTTGGAACAAAGTTGTTCAAAAGCAAGCACCTTATTTTAGTCTTGTACTTTGTACATTAAAACTTGTACTCTTTATCATTTTCATTTGTTATAAATAGCATAGGAAGCTGAATGTACAAAAACAACATAACAACAATTATACAACAATTCAAACATATTTCAATCAAAATTTCCTTTAAGGAATTCTCAACTTTTCTAGTTGAAGTTTAAGACCACTTAACGGTTTTCTTTCAAGTTCCTAGCCTAGAACTTGTTAGTATTTGCTTCATCTTTTGGTTTACAGCATCTTAGGGTCTCATTGAGGTTTTAGATGTGTTGGAGTGCCAAAGAGGAAGAGGTGTTGGCATAAATTGAGCCAAGAACAACGGTTACAGTTCAAGGGGTGTC
The DNA here is from genome assembly GCA_036186865.1 of Eustoma russellianum. NCBI lineage: Eukaryota > Viridiplantae > Streptophyta > Magnoliopsida > Gentianales > Gentianaceae > Eustoma > Eustoma russellianum. Next base: position 8,712,283 of record AP025057.1, on the reverse strand, counting down.
TTTGAGATGTTCTTTGCCATAGCTTTTGTTCAAATCAGTTTGGAATAGGAGACAACGTCCTTGGCAACGTTTTCTAGCCTTCGTTTGGCTCATCAATTGGTATCAGAGCATTGGTTAGTCTTCTATTCATGTTTACATTGTTCAATCTTGCATATGTTTGATGCTGCCCAAACCATTTAGTAAGCTGTTTGTTGTGCGTTTAGTTGCTGTTTGTTTAGATAGTTAGTTTATGTTTTTAAAGTGTTATTAGATAGTATACTATAGTTTGGTAACTTAGTTAAGAGGCAAAACCGAAAACACCCCACAAAACAACTTAGACTAGACTTAGTGTTGTTAGGAGATGTTTGTGTAGCTTGGGACAAAAACCGTGTGTAACCAGCTTGTACTTGTTCAAACTACCTTAGTTAATCTTCATTAGACCCTAATCTAGAAGTTTTAAGTGTTAGTTTAGTTGAGTCCTTAAAAAAAAACTTGAACACAAAAATAGATTAGTTGGTAGTTACTTGTAATCAAGTTGTTAAAATTCTGTTTTAGTAACTTGTGTGCAAACTGTTCAAAACGTTTTAGTGCTGCCTTATTTAGCTTGGTTAGACTAGTTTACAACATAGTTAAGTGTTTTAGTTGGTTGATTAGTTTAGCACCATAAATCCGAAAACCAAAGAACCAAAACAAAGTAGTTTTAGCTAGTAAGTGTGCTGCCTAGTTCAATTGACATACGTTTGAACATCCACCCTTGCATCTAGTATCATTTAGTTTAGAATCTGATTGCATCATACAAACAAAAACCAAACAAAAACAAAGTAGGATAGATCACTTAAAAACCGAACAAAACAAGTTAGCTTAGTTGCATCAAAACTGATTTTTCCATTAGTTAATATAGTAATCAGCCTTATAGATTGCATTTAGAAACAACTAAGTTGCATTTAGCTATCTTAAGACTAGTTAGATCATTTAGATCAAAAACAGAAAAAGAAAAAAAAAAGATAAGTGCCCAAAACCGTGTGGATTAAAACAACTTTTAAAGCTCATTTGAAATCTTGGTGTATGCTAATAGCTTTATCTTTTTGTTGATTTCAATTGTTTCAAACGACTTGTTGGACTTAGATATATTCTGAAAGTTAGGAATTGTTTAAGCCCCACATTGTTAAAGAGCTATCCAATTGTTGTTTTAGATCAATTTCTGAACTTACATTGCACTATATACGATTTGAACTTGTTGTAATTGTGAATTGAATTCCCACTACATAGTGTTTAGCCGTGTTGTGTACGAGGAACTTTCAAATTCCAAATACAACAAACCTTGTGCAATTAAAGGCCGTGGGCAATGTCTCATGTAGGCCGGAGGAGTAGTCTCACAACAATCAAGCAAACCATCCAAAGAAAGAAAATTAAGCTTGATTGAGAAATACGCGAGAGAAAAGCCAATATTTGTCAACAAGTAAGAGGCAAGACAAGAGAGAATTGCACAAGAAAGCGAAGTGAGGAAAAAGCCCAAAGTTAAACATTGCATAAAGGGAAAATTCCCGTGCAAAGCTCAAAAGAAAGAAAGTGCCCAAACCAAACCCCAAAGTGTTGTAGTTTTGAAATATTGAAAGTTTCTAAAGCAAACCCTTGCTAGCACTTTGTTTGTGTATCTTTACTTTCACTTTACTACAATTGATAATTGCATATGCTGTAAAGTAAATTGAGGGATTGTCTTAAAACAACCCCGTAGATTTCTTTCAGCCCGAACAACGATTTGACTTCTGTGATTTACTTGAATCTTTAGGAGAAATAGTCCAAATTGCTGTTTTGAACAATTGTCAACATAAAGTAGAGCATTTGCATCTTATCAATATTTTAATTGGCTTTTGAGATTGTTTTGATTAAACATGATTCTAAAAACCATTTGGGGAGTTGAATGCCATAAGAGAGACTATGATGAACTGGAAAAACGTATGAACTCCTTTGGTCGTACGAATGGTTTATGGGTTGGATATTGGGAATGTAAAACTCCTAGATATCAAACTCTTTCTCAGTGCAATAAAGACGTTAGTGCATATTACAATGAAATGCTTGATGATTTGTACTATGCTTATGTTGAAGAACATGAGGAATTAAGCATGATTAGGTTCTTTGCTGGATTAGATAAAGAGATTGCTGATTGCATGTTGTCTGAAAAATTCTCATCACTTTGTGACATGTATAAAAAGGCAAAGATTGTTCAATCAAACCTAATCCCATGGCAAGTTAATCAAAACTATCGGTATGAACTGAACTCTTGTGATTCTGAAAATGACAAACCAAATCCAGTTAAGTTAAGCAATTTGAGTCAGACTATGGGTAATATTGAAAATGCATTGCTTCAACTTAGAGACATGGTGCAAGTATTGATAGAATCTGAAAAGAAAAAAGACTTGCAATCTGACATTTCTGTGAATGATGGTTTGTGTGAAATTAGCCCCAACATGCCTGAAACTGGAACTCCTTTATCTGAATTGCATGTTCAACCTTGTGTACTGTCTGAAGAAGACCCTTCACTTGAATCTGTTGGTGATTTCCAAAGTGTTAGTCGTTTGCTTATAGACGATGTTAATTGTGATAACACTTTCTCTAAAAATGATTTACATTATGACATGCATATAAATGAAATCTCTGTGCATGATTTGCATTTTGCTGAGATGTTTGTTTCTGGGTTACAATCTGAATTACATCCTGTACATTTCATTGATGACATTGATGTAAGTAATTCTGTTGAGAATGACATTGATAAACTAGATTCTTATGATTTGATGTTAGCTGAACTAGATTGTCTTCTTGATGTAGAGCTTGATCATGATGTCCTTATTGAAATAGATTCAGCTACAAATGAACATAAATCCTTGGATGAACTAGTTAATGAATTGAATGACATATTTAGTATAGATGAAGATTCTATTTCTGAAATATCTATTTCATCTCATCTTGTTGAATGTCTGCCTGTTGTCATCTCAATTGATACATCTTGTCTAAATATTGCACATGTTTGTAAGATTTGTACGTTTAGTGTTAACATGTTGCAATATGCTTTTTGGATGTTGTTTTATCTGTTAGGATGTATGTGTTCTAAAATTTTTGTTATCATATTGTTAATACATCCTAAACATTTTAGAAAGCGTGTACACACCTTATTCTTTCTTCAAAGATAAGGATGCACCAAGGTATTTCACCTTCACCATTTGTATTATCATGTTCCTATTTGGTTATGGTGTAGTTGAGCATACGTGTACATCCTAAACCCCTATCCCTTATTCTATCCATGTTGAGATTCGAGGACGAATCATTTTCAAGAGGGAGGGAATGATGAGGCCACGATGGAGTCAACACAACATATTTTCATGTATCATTTATTGTCATATGTTAGTTTTGTAAGACATGACATTTCACTGTTCACTCCGCACACACTAGTGCTAGTTCTTATGTCTTATTGCCTAACTAACCCTTAGGACATGTCATATATGTTGTGCATATTGTGTTTGTTGCTTGGTGTCTTTGAAGATAGGTCAAAGAGAGCTTTACATTGAAGAAGCATGAACACCCATCGATCCATGTCCCATCTGATCGGATGATATCATTGTTCAAACAAAGCTTGAAGATGCAAATTAGAATCTGAATTTTTGTCCAAGCAAAGATGTGATATTCAAGTAGCTTACAAGCAAGGTGGTGACAAGCACTCATGTCAAATTCAAGAATTGCTCTTCACGTTAAATGGGTGTACAAGCTGCTCATTTCAAGAACCAATGGGAAGGAGTCTTGCAAATCTTCAAACCAATCAAAAACAAGAAAAGAAACAAACTAGCAAGCTGCACATTAAATGATCCAATCAAAATCCTTTGAAGAGGAGGCTGGTTTATGGTTAATTAGTTTGAATATTCAAAGCCTAAACTACAACCAATCAAAAGGGAGTTCAAACCAAGCTGCACACTACATTATCCAATCAAAACTTTGGCTGAAACTTGCAAGGAGGAAACGTTGAATCAAGCTTCATCCTTTGAAAATTCAAAGCCAACTTGCAACCAATCAAAAGGCCTAATTCCAAGCAAGCTGCTCCATGTATTATCCAATCAAATTGATCAAGAAAAAGGCTGGAAACAAACATGGTTTTACACGGCAAAGCAACCAGAAGTTTTGGAACAAAGTTGTTCAAAAGCAAGCACCTTATTTTAGTCTTGTACTTTGTACATTAAAACTTGTACTCTTTATCATTTTCATTTGTTATAAATAGCATAGGAAGCTGAATGTACAAAAACAACATAACAACAATTATACAACAATTCAAACATATTTCAATCAAAATTTCCTTTAAGGAATTCTCAACTTTTCTAGTTGAAGTTTAAGACCACTTAACGGTTTTCTTTCAAGTTCCTAGCCTAGAACTTGTTAGTATTTGCTTCATCTTTTGGTTTACAGCATCTTAGGGTCTCATTGAGGTTTTAGATGTGTTGGAGTGCCAAAGAGGAAGAGGTGTTGGCATAAATTGAGCCAAGAACAACGGTTACAGTTCAAGGGGTGTCTTTGAGATGTTCTTTGCCATAGCTTTTGTTCAAATCAGTTTGGAATAGGAGACAACGTCCTTGGCAACGTTTTCTAGCCTTCGTTTGGCTCATCAAAGCTACTTGCATTTCACCTCTTTGCTTGGACAAAAATTCAGGTTTGATTTGCATCTTCAAGCTAAAAACGTGTACCTGAAAGATAAGGCAAGAATACAACACAAACTATCCTAAAACAAAGTTAACAAACTAATAATATTAAAAAGAACATCTAAAGATATGTACAACATGCATTTGATACAACTAGATCATAGCTTGTATCATATAAACCCAATGGACATCATCTTTGCTTGGCTCATCCTCTTCATGCCTGTAAAGAAATGATTCAACACAATGTAACAATTTCTTAGCCATACTCCTTGTTATGGGACCATTGTGGGGCAATGAGGTGTCATCGTCAGTGTTTGTATCCACAAGGTTAGGCTGTAGCTCATCATTCCCTCCCACTTGAAAAGGATTCGTCCTCGAATCTGAATCAATAGTAAACGGAGAAAGGTCAGCAACATTAAAAGTTTTAGAGATAGGACCATACCTTTCTTCAGGAAGATCGAGAACATAGGCATTATCACCAAGCCGTTTCAACACTTTGAACGGTCCATCGCCTCTTGGCTTCAACTTTGAGTCCCTTTCCTTAGGGAATCTTTCTTTCCTCAAGTGTAACCAAACAAGATCACCAGGTTCAAATATAACAACTTTACGGTTCCTGTTGGCTCTATTGGCACACACTTTATTCTTAGCTTCAAGTTGTGACTTAACCTTTTCATGCAATTCTTTCACAAGTTTTGCTTTTCGTTCACCATCTAAACTAACACGTTCATGAACAGGTATGGGAACAAGATCAAGCGGGGACAAAGGGTCAAAGCCATAAACAACTTCAAAAGGAGAATGCAATGTTCCACTATGAACAACTCTATTGTATGCAAACTCAATGTAAGCTAAGCAATCTTCCCAATTCTTTAAATTCTTTTGAATGACAACACGTAACAGTTGAGACAAAGTTCTATTAACAACTTCAGTTTGACCATCGGTTTGTGGGTGAGCAGTTATAGAAAATAACAATTTAGTACCAAGTTTACTCCACAAAACACGCCAGAAATGACTTAGAAACTTTGTATCTCTATCACTAACAATCGTACGTGGCATGCCATGCAATCTAACAATCTCCTTAAAGAAAAAATCAGCAATATGAATAGCATCATCAACTTTCTTACATGCAATGAAATGTGCCATTTTGGAAAATCTATCAACAACAACAAAGATGCTATCTTTACCAGTTTTGGAACGAGGCAATCCCAATACAAAGTCCATAGAAATATCAGTCCAAGGTGAGCTTGGAACAGATAAGGGAGTGTACAATCCATGTGGTTGTGTTCTAGATTTTGCTTGTTTGCAAGTAATACATTGGTCACAAACCTTATCAACATGTGCTCTCATATGCGGCCAGAAGAAATGTTCCTTAAGTGTTTCCAAAGTATTTAACGAGCCAAAATGACCCATTAAACCTCCTCCATGAGCTTCTTTTATCAACAACTCTCTTAATGAACACATTGGTACACATAACTTATGTTCTTTAAACAAGTAACCATCATGCAAGTAATATTTAGCAAAAGGTGAATCAATGCATGCTTGATATATAGAACTAAAGTCATGATCAGAATGATACATCTCTTTGATAGACTCAAAACCAAACATGTTACATGAAAGAGTAGTAATCAAAGTATAGCGACGAGATAAGGCATCAGCTACTACATTTTCTTTTCCTTGCTTATACTTGATCACATAAGGGAATTGTTCAATGAATTCAACCCATTTGGCATGTCTTTTGTTCAATTTTCCTTGACCTTTTAGATACTTAAGGCTTTCATGATCAGTATGAATCACAAATTCCTTAGGTTGCAGATAATGTTGCCAAGTTTGTAATGAACGGACAAGGGCATACAATTCTTTATCATAGGTTGAATAATTTATGGAAGCTCCTTTCAATTTCTCACTAAAGTAGGCAACAGGTTTGTTACCTTGATGCAACACAGCTCCAATGCCAACTCCACTGGCATCACATTCAACTTCAAACATTTCGTCAAAGTTGGGCAATCTCAGGATAGGTGCAGAAGTTAGACGTTTCTTAAGTTCCTCAAAGGCTTGATGTTGTGATTCTCCCCATTCAAATCTTACATCTTTCTTGACTAACTCATTCAAGGGTGCAGCTATGGTAGGGAAATCCTTCACAAAACGTCTATAGAAGCTAGCTAATCCATGAAAACTCCTAATATCTCCAGCAGACTTAGGGGTTGGCCACTCAGTTATGGATTTAACTTTCTCTTGGTCAACTTCAATTCCTTCAGCACTAATCACAAATCCTAAGAATGTAACCTTCTCCAGACAGAAAGAACACTTCTTGAAATTAGCATACAACTTTTCTTTCTGTAGGGTGACAAAAGCGGCTCTAAGATGGATCAGATGTTCACTTAGGGTTTTGGAGTAGATAAGAATGTCATCAAAGTAAACTACTACAAATTTCCCTATGAATTTCCTTAAGACCTCATTCATTAACCTCATGAAAGTACTAGGGGCGTTGGTCAAACCAAAGGGCATAACTAACCATTCGTACAATCCAAATTTAGTCTTAAAGGCAGTTTTCCATTCATCACCTTCCCTAATTCTCACTTGGAAATATCCTTGCTTAAGATCTACTTTGCTGAAGCACCTAGACCCATGTAACATATCCAACATGTCATCCAACCTAGGAATAGGGTATCTATACTTCACAGTGATCTTATTGATGGCTCTACAGTCAGTACACATTCTCCAAGTTCCATCTTTCTTAGGGACAATGATAACAGGAACAGCACATGGACTCATACTCTCTCTTACTTTACCTTGAGTCAATAATTCCTCAACTTGTTTTTGGATTTCCTTAGTCTCATCTGGATTGGCTCTATAGGCAGGTCTGTTTGGCAGAACAGCTCCTGGAATGAAATCTATTTGATGCTTAATGCCTCTTAGAGGTGGTAAACCTGGGGGATCTCCTTCAGGAAACAAGCTAGAAAATTCTTGAAGTAAAGATGCAACTTCACTTGGTAAAGCAGATGGTATCTCAGATGAAGAGAACAGAGCTTCTTTGTAAAGCAAGATATAAACATTTTTGTTTGAATTGATAGCATGGAATACCTCACTTTGTGATGCAAAGAATGCGCTTTTCTTTAGAGATGGTTCAGCAGAAACTTTCTTTTCTTTCGGTTCAATTTTAAGATGAGAACTTTTCAGTTGGTTTTCTTTGACAAAAATCCTTTCCAATTCCTTTTCTTTTGGATCATTATGACTTTTTGACATTCGTTGTTGATCCTCAAAGACTTTGTGCGGGGGTAAGGCATTTAATTTGAATAGTTTGTTGTTATGCCTAAAAGAATATCTATTCAGGTAACCATCATACGTAACCTTGTTGTCAAATTGCCACGGTCTACCTAATAAGATATGACTTGATTGCATAGGGGCTACGTCACATAACACCTCAGCAGAATACCCACCAATTAACAAAGGAACTAGGGCTTGCTTTGTTACTTTAACTTCACCACACTCATTAAGCCACGTAAGTCTATAAGGACGGGGGTGATTAATTAAAGGTAACTCAAGCTTCCTAACAAGTTCAAAACTTGCAACATTGGTACATGAACCGGAGTCAATGATTAAAGTGCAGACTTTCTTTTTAACCATACAGTGAATGTGGAATATGTTCTCTCGTTGTATTTCAGGTTCTTCAGTCTTAATTTGGGCACTTAGAGCTCGACGGACAACTAAGAACTCTTTTGTTTCACATTCATTAATCTCTTCAATAATCTCTTCTTCTTCCTCACACGTTTGCTCAATTTCTTTGTTTTCTTCACTCTCTTCCAATTCTTCCTCAGAATAATACTCATTAGACTCTTCAATAAACAAGATGCGCTTAGGGTTGGGGCATTGATTAGCAAAATGACCTTTTCCTAAGCATTTAAAACATTGAATATCACGAGTCTTAAAATTAGACGTACCTTCCACCTTGGCTTTGCCTTTATCAGTGATTGGAAGCTTTGGACGATTTTGGATGTTCTGGGTTGATCTTCCTTGGGATCCACGGCCTTGACCTTGTTGTGGACGGAATGGCGTCCTGGGCTGTGTTCTAGGAAAACTCAAAGGATTAGTCCGAAAAGAAGGGTTAGAAGTTTTCACCTTCAGTTGTCTTTCCACTTTCTCAGCAATGTGAACCATAGAAGCCAGATCAGAGTAAGGTGTAAGTTCCACCTTAAAGGCAATCTCTTTGTTCAAGCCAGCTAGAAATCTAGCCATGGTGGCTTTCTCAGCTTCTTCTATGTTAGCCCTGGTAAGCAAATGTTCTAACTCTTTATAAAATTCATCGACAGATCTATTACCTTGAGAAAGTTGTTGCAATTTCTGGAAAACGCTTCTTTCATAGGAAGGAGATATGAATCTCTTCCTCATCTCTTGTTTCAGCTCGGACCAAGTGACAACAGGGGGTTGTATTGTTCTTCTCCTGGTGTTCTTCAATTGTTCCCACCAAAGTAAAGCATAATCTACAAATTCAAAAGTTGCATACCGCACTTTGGCCAATTCAGAATAGTTAGTGCAAGAATACATATGATCTACTTTTGTTTCCCATTGCAAATATGTTTCAGGATCACTTTTTCCATGGAAGGGGGGAATTGTCAGTTTTGTAGTAATGTATTCTTCTTCAAGATGTTCATCCCTATCAGGTTGACGTCCATCATATCTTTCATCTAGATAGGGTTCTTCATTGTACTCAGGGAGACTATCAAATCTTTCCTCAAAAGAAATGTTCCTACGACCACCATTACTACCTCGACCTCTACCTCTACCTCTAAGTGATGTGACTTTTCTACGTTCAACATGAGACTCATTACCATAAGAGGTGCCTTCTTGAAAAGGTATACTAGGTTCCTTTTGATCTGAGGTAGGCTTTTCTACTTTGCTTATCCTTTGTTTGTTATCCTCTATGTCACTTCTCATTAAACCAAATTGATTAACAAGGAAAGTGAGTGTTTGCTGTATATTCTCTAGGGTAACAGGGACTGGGGATGGGACAGGAGTAGATGGGGACGGGGATGATGCATTATCTTTCTGTTGGGGACCCGTGATTCAGAAAACAATCTCAAAAGCCAAATAAAATATTGATAAGATGCAAATACTCTACTTTATGTTGACAATTGTTCAAAACAACAATTTGGACTATTTCTCCTAAAGATTCAAGTAAATCACAGAAGTCAAATTGTTGTTTGGGCTGAAAGAAATCTACGGGGTTGTTTTAAGACAATCCCTCAATTTACTTTACAGCATATGCAATTATCAATTGTAGTAAAGTGAAAGTAAAGACACACAAACAAAGTGCTAGCAAGGGTTTGCTTTAGAAACTTTCAAAACCTCAAAACTACAACACTTTTGGTTTGGTTTGGGCACTTTCTTTCTTTTGAGCTTTGCATAGGGATTTTCCCTTTTTGCAACGTTTAACTTTTGGCCTTTTTCCTCACTTGGCTTTCTTGTGCAATTCTCTCTTGTCTTGCCTCTTACTTGTTGACAAATATCGGCTTTTCTCTCGCGTATTTCTCAATCAAGCTTAATTTTCTTTCTTTGGAGGGTTTTGCTTGATTGTTGTGAGACTACTCCTCACGGCCTACATGAGACATTGCCCACGGCCTTTAATTGCACAAGGTTTGTTGTATTTGGAATTTGAAAGTTCCTCGTACACAACACGGCTAAACACTATGTAGTGGGAATTCAATTCACAATTACAACAAGATCAAATTGTATAAAGTGCAATGTAAGTTCAGAAATTGATCTAAAACAACAATTGGATAGCTCTTTAACAATGTGGGGCTTAAACAATTCCTAACTTTCAGAATATATCTAAGTCCAACAAGTTGTTTGAAACAATTGAAATCAACAAAAAGATAAAGCTATTAGCATACACCAAGATTTCAAATGAGCTTTAAAAGTTGTTTTAATCCACACGGTTTTGGGCAGTTTGTTCTTTTTCCTTTTTCTGTTTTTGATGCAAATGATCTAAGTAATCTTAAGATGGCTAAATGCAACTTATTTGTTTCTAAATGCAATCTATAAGGCTGATTACTATATCAACTAATGGAAAATCAGTTTTGGTGCAACTAAGCTTACTTGTTTTGTTTGGTTTTTAAGTGATCTATCCTACTTTGTTTTTGTTTGGTTTTTGTTTGTATGATGCAATCAGGTTCTAAACTAAATGATACTAGATGCAGCTCCTAACAAACGTGTATGAACTAGAACTAGGCAGCACACTTAGTTAGCTAAAACTATTTTGTTTTGTTCTTTGGTTTTCGGTTTTCTTGTGCTAAACTAAACAACCATCTAAACACTTAAACTATGTTGTAATCTAGTCTAACTAAGCTAAACAAGGCAGCACTAAAAACGTTTTAAACAGATTGCTCACAAGTACTAAAAACAGAACTTTAACTACTTGATTACAAGCTAAAGTATCAACTAATCTATTTTGTGTTCAAGTTTTCTCTTTTAAGGACACAACTAAACTAACACTTGAACTACTAGATTAAGGTCTAATGAAGATCAACTAAGCTAAATAAGGCAGCATATAAAACGTCTAAACAGTTTGCACACAAGTATTAAAACAGAATTTTAACTACTACAACTTGGTGAAAAACTAAACTATCAACTAGTCTATTTTTGTGTTCAAAGTTTTCTGTTTTAAGGAGTCAATTAAACTACCATTTAAAACTCCTAGATTAGGGTCTAATGAACAATGTCTAAGCTAGATTAAACAAGAATAATCAGCTTCACACACGGTTTTGTTCCAAACTACACAAACAGCTCCTAACAACACTAAGTCTAGTGTAAGTTATTTTTGTGGGGTGTTTTCGTTTTGCCTACTTAACTAAGTTACCAAACTATAGTATACTATCTAACAAGCACTTTAAAACATAAACTAACTACCTAAACAAACAGCAACTAAACGCAATAGATATCAGTTCAACATACGGTTGGGCAGCAACATTCATATGCAAATTTAATCAATGTAAACATGAATAGAAGACTAACCAACGCTCTGATACCAAATGATAAGGTTTTAGACCCCTAACTTCACCTCAAAAGCTAGCTTGTAAGGGAAGGTTTGAACCCAACCTTATATTCAGCCCAGGATGTACTCCGCGGCCGGTGTGGGACAATAGCACATTGGCCACCTTCCCACCCTCTTCAGGACCCGACTGCCTCAGTCGGCGATCTGCCTAACCCCACGAGGGACGGCCTGACCGGAAGCCCAGAGCTCTGATACCAATTGATGAGCCAAATGAAGGCTACAAAACGTTGCCAAGGACTTTGTCTCCTACTCCAAACTGATTTGAACCCCAGCTATGGCAAAGAACATCATAAAGACACCCCTTGAACTGTAACCGTTGTTCTTGGCTCAATTTATGCCAACACCTCTTCCTCTTTGGCACTCCAACACATCTAAAACCTCAATGAGACCCTAAGATGCTGTAAACCAAAAGATGAAGCAAATACTAACAAGTTCTAGGCTATGAACTTGAAAGAAAACCGTGAGTGGTCTTAAACTTCAACTTGAAATGTTGATAACTCCTCAAGGGAAATTCTGGTTGTAATGTGTATTGATAATGGTTGTGTTTTACATTCAGGTTCTAAACCTTCTTATAACAAACGAAAATGATGAAAAGTACAAGTCCTAATGTACAAGGTACTAGTATAAAATGACATGCTTTGCTTGGAAATTGTTTGAGCAACTTTTGGTCCCAAAAGGCTGGTTGATTTTCCGTGTTTCACAACCTGTTTTTCCAGCCTTTTCCTTGTTCAATTTGATTGATTGAGACATGGAGCAGCTTGCCTTGGAATGGCCTTTGATTGGATGCAAGTTGGTGTTTGAATTTTCAACAAAATATTCCTTAGCCAACGTTTCTTCCATCTTTGTTTCCAGCCAAAATTGTGATTGGATATTGCAATGAGCAGCTTGCTTAGAAAGGGCTTTGATTGGTTGTATTTGAGGCTTTGAATCTTCAACTCAAATAAGCTTTCATCCAGCCGAAATCTTCATGCTTGTGATTGGATCCTTGGTTGAGCAGCTTGTTGAACTTTCTTTAATTGTTTATGATTAGTTCAAGCATTTAGAAGACTCCTTTCTATTGGTTGAAGGTTTGAGCTGGTTGTTTCTTCCTTGTTTGCGTGAGAAATAATCAGATTTTGACATGGGTGCTTGTCACCACCTTGCTTGTAAGCTACTTGCATTTCACCTCTTTGCTTGGACAAAAATTCAGGTTTGATTTGCATCTTCAAGCTAAAAACGTGTACCTGAAAGATAAGGCAAGAATACAACACAAACTATCCTAAAACAAAGTTAACAAACTAATAATATTAAAAAGAACATCTAAAGATATGTACAACATGCATTTGATACAACTAGATCATAGCTTGTATCATATAAACCCAATGGACATCATCTTTGCTTGGCTCATCCTCTTCATGCCTGTAAAGAAATGATTCAACACAATGTAACAATTTCTTAGCCATACTCCTTGTTATGGGACCATTGTGGGGCAATGAGGTGTCATCGTCAGTGTTTGTATCCACAAGGTTAGGCTGTAGCTCATCAAATATGCTCCAACACTTTGTTTTTCTTGAGGAAACCTTTGACAAGATGGTACCTTTTGGCAATAATTTCTTACCCAAATCTTATTTGCCTTACCAAAGTGATACATGCGCCATTGGACATCATTACAGTCATGTTCATGAAGGATGACCCCCCAAATGGTAGAAATAAACATTGTGAACATGAAAACCAAACACTAAACAAACAAACTTTTGCAAAGATGGTTAGTTAGAATCAGTTTGTGTTTGTATGTGCCTATTCTCTCACATTCTCTCCTCTCTTTCTCACTCACTTATACTTTGTTCCTTGACCAATCTTGGACTAGAAACAATCAAAGTGAGCAACAAATGAGGGGTGATGGCCAATATGCCCCAAAACAATCAAATATCAAGCTCCTTGCCACTCGGTTACTGTAGCACCTGATCCAAATCACTTCACTCCTCAATATATGTCTCAATTTGTCAAAAACAATCAAACAATGATCCTAAATCAGTCTCAAAACAATTGGTATTTGCTTGCACCAAAACAGTTTCAAACAGCGCAAATATGCACCAAACTTCTTCCAAACAAAACTCCAAGCAAAGGTCACACAAACTTGAACAAAATAACTATGAATCAAAGATTTATTGAGACCAAAAGTGACGTATAAGGCTGAGCCAAAGAAGAACTAAGAGTTGTCCTAGGCAATCTTTAATTAACTTAGGCTTTATGCACACAAATTCACAATTTGTACTCAGTGTAAGTTATAATCAGAATGTTCAAGTGTTTTTGGTGATGTATTTGGGCTTGTATGAAGGCTGGAACATCAGTCTCAAAAGGGTAATAAGTATGGCACCAAGCAAAGCAAGCAAATTCTCTTGATTGCACAAATTGTATCAAAGTAGATGTACTTCTTGGCCCTTCTTTTTTTCCACTTTTCTTGTGACTTTTGACCTTTTTTTCCTTTTCTTGCTGTATATGGTACACACAAGTCACAAGTCCTTTTCTTTTGTTTTTTTTGTCTAAGGGCAGAATTATAGATTTACTAGGATGTCTTGAACACGTTTTTGTGCAGCCCTCAACTCACTCCCTTTGCTTGTTTTAGTGTTCAAATGGTGTAAAATGCCTTGGGATAGGATAGTTTTTTTGTTTTTGGGCAGGTTTGAGGGGTGGGGTTTCAATTTAGGACTTTTGGTGCAATTTTTGTAGGTTCTAGGCTGTTTTGTGGTTCTGGTTGGTTAGGGTTTAAGTGGATGTCTTAGGCAATATATTTGGGTTATAATAGGTAGTTGAGGGCGTTTTCTTGTGTGGGAAAGGGTGTTTGAAGGTCGTGGGGTGAGCGGGTTCAGATTAGGACCTTTTGGGTAGGACAGGTTTGTAAGGTGTAAGGTTGGCAATTTCACACAGAACAACCGATTGATAGCAAATATTCAGCCACAATTGGAATATAACATGCATAAAGACCACAAGTAACTAATAGCTTCGATGGCAACAAGATTAATTATAGACTAGGTGGCTTCGTATGGCTATGACTTGTATTTTGTGAGGCTGAAATATACTATCATGCGAAGTCCCAAAATGTTCAAGTTTGTTAAGCAAAGATAAGAACTTTGATAGCAATTGTGATGATAAAATAGTAGGGAAAATGTTTTATGCACGGTAGCAAAGGATGATTAAAGTCTTATGATACCTTTGATGCAAAAGATGATATCTTTTACACCAATTGTGAACCTCACGGATCTTGAGTAACCCAAGAATGTTTTATTTGTCTTTTTTATGTAAAAGAGGAATGAAATAACAATTGGATGGTGAAGGACTGGTGGTGAGAAATCAGATTGGTGGTGACTAGAAAAATGACACAAAAACGAAATGGTAAAGGATGAAAAGAACCTGCTCTGATACCAAATTGATGCGAGCACGGGTAGGATCCCACCCTTTTATCCAAGCTTCTCTTCCAACAATGGGTTAGGCACAAAAGGGTCAAGCTCCTCCTTGCTTCCAATGTCTTTAGATAGGCTGAAATGAGCAACCAATCCTTGAAGAATGGTGTGGACTAGGCAAATGATAAACACCCTCCTAGGCAGCATTCATCTTGTCTTGGCAATCATCCTCAAGCACGCTCAAACTTCGAAGGTTTTTAGACTTGATTTTTAGTGAGAAATCAAGAAAACAAAGATGCCTTCTAAGGAGAAAAACAACAGAAATTTCATTCTTCAAACAATATTTTTCGTAAAAATTGGTTTACATGGCTTAAATAAGGAGAAAACTCATCCTAACACTTATCCTAGTCAAAAGTATAACAAAACACAATTATTCTGGTCTTAGGGCCAGACCAAAACGTTTGGAACCTATTCAATTGGCTTAAAGAGGTCAAACTCCAAGAATAAACAAGGTGCTGGATTTTAGGCTGAAGTGGTGCCTCTGGTTGACTCGCCTCTTCCCGTGGATACAAGCAGAACTTGAAGAAGTGTCCTTCTTGGAAAATTTAGTTCACGTGTTATCTTGAATTTCGGCTTTTGAATGACCCATTTTGGAGTTCCCATGACTGAGTTACGTGCCCACAAAGTTCAAGTAATTTTTAGGTGGCTGGATTTTAGGCAGAAATGGCGCCCTCGGTTGACTGGCCTTTTTACCGCAGAAGCAAGTCGAATTTGAAGATAAGGCCTTCTTGGGAAACTTAGTTCACATCCTGAAATTGACGTTTGGCTTTTGAATGACCCAATTTGGAGTTTCCATGAATGAGTTACATACCCACAAAGTTCAGGCAATTTTCAGCAGTTTTCAGCATTCATGGTCTAACACATCCAAACGGGTTTGGAAACTCCAAGAGCCCCTACAAAGCAAGTAAAGACATAACAAGAATCAAACAAGTAAAAGAAAGGATAATAAACGAAAATGCATTTAACTAAGACACACCTATAACGTCTTGCACGTATGTGTGCATCAGACTGGCAGGGTACTATCGAAAATTTGTTGAAGGATTCTCAAGGATACCTGTTCCCCTCACCAGATTGACACAAAAGAAAACCAAGTTTGAGTGGAATGCTGATTGTGAAAGGAGCTTCTCAGAGTTAAAAGAAAAGTTGACATCCGCCCCTATTTTAGCTCAGCCCGTTCCTGGCAAGAAATATGTTGTGTATAGTGATGCTTCAAAGAACGGTCTTGGATGTGTTCTTATGCAGAAGGATAGAGTAATAGCCTACGCATCCCGACAATTGAAGCCATTCGAGCAAAACTACCCCATCCATGATCTTGAGCTTGCCGCAGTGGTATTCGCATTAAAGATATGGAGGCATTACTTGTATGGTGAGAAATGTGAGATCTTTACGGATCACAAAAGCCTAAAGTATCTCTTTACACAGAAGGAACTGAATACGCGGCAACGCAGATGGCTTTAGTTGATTAAAGATTATGATCTCTCAATTCAATACCACCCTGGGAAAGCTAATAAAGTTGCTGATGCGTTGAGTCGAAAGACAAGTCACCCACATCAACCACCTCTTCAGTGAGACATGGAAGAATTTGGCCTTGAAGAAGTTGATTCCGTGGATGAAGTTCTCGCCAAATTGGTTCTCATTCCTTCGTTGATTGACAGGATCAAAGAGGCTCAAGGAAATGATGAAGCCTTGAGGAAGATCAAGGAGAGGATGAAAGATAAGCCATCGAATGATTTTGAAGCTTGTAGTGATGGCAGTTTGTGGTATAGAGGACGTCTATGTGTACCTGAGAACAAGGAGATTAGGGATGAAGTCTTGATGGAAGCTCATAACTTGCGCTTATCTATTCACCCTGGAGCTAACAAGATGTATCAGGACCTCAAGCGGAAGTTTTGGTGGCACGACATGAAGAACCAAATAGCTAAATTCGTGGAGCATGCCTTGTTTGTCAAAGGATAAAAGCTGAGCACCAAAGACCCGCCGGGTTACCACAACCTTTAGAAGTCCCTGAATGGAAGTGGGACCACATCACTATGGACTTCGTGACCGATCTACCGAGAACCAAGTATGGAAATGATGCTATATGGGTCGTTGTGGACCGTCTGACCAAATCTGCTCATTTTATGGCCATGTCGATTAAGTCATCCATGGAGAAGTTAGCTTCTATGTATATCGATCAGATCATCTGCTTGCATGGTGTGCCCATAAGTATTGTTTGTAATCATGACCCCCGTTTTACCTCTAGATTTTGGACAGCCTTTCAAAAGGCAATGGGCACTGAAATTAGGATGAGTTCTGCTTTCCATCCTCAGACTGACGGTCAATCAGAAAGGACGATCCAAACGCTTGAAGACATGCTTCGTGCTTGCACTTTTGATTTTGGAGGAAGCTGGGATAAGAGTCTTAAGCTGGTTGAGTTTTCCTATAACAACAGCTTCCATAGATCCATTGGGATGGCACCCTATGAAGCCTTTTACGGGAGGAAATGTCGGTCCCCGCTCTATTTTGACAAAATTGGAGACAAGATATATGCGGGACCCGACCTTGTAGAGCAAACTCGAGAGAAAGTAAGGATTGTTAAGCAGAGATTGAAGGCGGCACAAGATAGAAGTAAGATTTGGGCTGATGAAAGACAAAGACCCTTAGAATTTCAAGAGGGAGAAAAAGTTTTCTTAAAGGTCTCTCCATCTAAGGGAGTTAAGAGATTGGCATTCAAGGGAAGTTAATCCCAAGATTCATTGGACCATATGAAATTCTGGAGAGAGTTGGTGAAGTCGCGTATCACTTGGCATTGCCCTCATCACTGTCCCAGTTGCATGATGTGTTCCATGTCTTCCAACTTCGTCGGTATGTTTATGATCCCAGCCACATTCTTGAAGATCAGTAGCTGAAGATTGAAGAAGATACATCTTATACAGAGGAGCCATTAAAGATCAATTATTGGAAAGAGAAGAAGTTGAGGAAGAGATCCATACCTATGGTGAAAGTCCAATGGAAACACCATTCTGGAGAAGAAGCCACTTGGGAGACTGAGGAAAGCATAAGGAATCAATACCCACACCTTTTTGGCTAGTTCTCTTAAGTTTCGAGGACGAAACTTATGTTAAGGGGGGAGGATGTTGCACGCATGAAAAATCGTACTGTACTTGAAACTATGATGAAGTGGCGTAATAAAATATTTGTTCTTCCGAGTACATTTTATTAAGTTTTAATATCTTCTTTATTTGTTTTTCCTTAAAGTGAATACTATAAGAAATAGAATAATACTCCAAGCGTGTATTACGGAGTATGTGAAATGACCATTTTACCCCTCCAAGACTTAGGAATTTCGGCCACAAGGCCTTAAAGGATCTTAGAATGTTCTTCCATATATAAGAAGACTAACCTTAAGGGTCTTCTTAAAAGCAAGCTTAAAAACCTATACAAGAAATTAGATAATATAAGTATATAAGTATGTGTTATGAAAAATATGAAATGACAAAAATAACCCCCAACCCTTACCATAGAATCCGGCCAACCTAAAGGGTTTCTAGAACCCTCTCTAATTTTCTAGCTTTTCTTAATATTTAATTAGATTACAATAAACAATAAAAGAAATACAAGCATGGGAGGCAAAAAGGTAGCTAATTACAAGACCCAAGATGCTTTTCTTACTTTTCATGCAAACCTTGTCTCCCCTCTTACACCTCATGCGTCGGCCCCTTTTCTTTTACACCATAGAGCCTTCTTTTTATTAACTAGAAGCTTATTCATCCATCTCCAAGCTTCAACACCCTCAAGAGCTCACTAATTAAGTCATTCAAGAACACTTAGACAACTCTTCCATCATCATCTTAGCACACGGTTGAAGGGGCTAGGAAATTCAAAATCATTTTCATCTTCAAGCTTCAAAGATTCATATAAGTTGCATGCCATGCTTGTTAAGTGAATTTCTTAATTCAAAGGATGAATCTTGCATTCCTACTCTTCTTCTTGCTAAAACCGTGACCCACCTTGGTCACTAGGTGCAACTCCTTCAAGATACTAAGTGGTGCTAACACTTTTTGGTTTAAACTCCATTCAAGCCTCATTTTATTAAGCAAATCTAGCATCAATCTACCTCTATTCCTCATTTAAAATGATAGCTAATGTTCCTCCTTTTTCTCCCTCAAAACCGTATACAACATGGAGTAGTGGAGGAAAACTTCAATCCACTTCATCCAAGGCTCAAGCTAGGGGACGGTTTCTAGCTTAAAAGAGGCAAGTATACTTTAAACTTTCATGATTTATTTAAGGAGTTAATGACTTGAATGTTTAGTCATAGTAAGGTATGATTTTTAGATGACATGATAGGCATAAAGTGGTAAAGTTGTGAACTTTGATGAAATATTAGTGTGGAAGTTTATTCTTTGGCTCATGTTACTTGATGGATATGTTAAGACCCCTCTTTTTAGCATGTAGTATGTTTTATAATCCTTATATTTGGGCTGCCATTGTAACATAACAAGGAATGAAATGAATCTAGTATGTTGCATGTTCCAAGATGTTTGAAATAGCCAAAATGACAAGCTAAGTGGACTGTTTGTGGGTCTCTTGGAAACCAGACTAGATGACGTTTGAAGGTGTTAATGGGGGTTAAAATATGGTATTATGTTCCACAAGAATGTTGGTCTAAGCACTCTTGATGAACTATGTTGAGAATAGTATTAAATCATGAGTTGTGGATGAGTATGTTGGGTGTGTATCTTTCGGCCTTCATAGGGTTTTTTAGGAAATGGATGGTGTTTATTTTTCCTTATTTAGGAGCATGTCTAGGACCTATTTTCATAATGGTTTATGGCTGTAAAATTTGGATGTCAAGTGTTAAGTGAAGACTGTGTTTTAAGTTGTGCTATAGAGGTTAAAAGTGAAACTAGTCATTACGTTGGTATTTGTGGGCTTGCTTGGTTTCGTCGCCATATGTATTTATAACAATGACCTTATAATCTGAGAATGAATATTTTTGGCTACGTGACATGGTGGCTAATAAGTAGGATTGAAGGATGAAGGGGTAAATAATACGTGTGACAAAAGACAAGGAGTGGTTTGAGGAAAAATTTCCAGAACAGGACTGTTTTTAGTGTCGCAATGATTGGGCTTGAAATGAACCTTGTGATTGTGCAAATAACATCAAATTTGGTGTAATGATAGATCATTATGTATATTAAGTGTGTGTGGTGGTAAATCGATGAAAATACTAGTTTTACAATATTAAAGGAGCCTCAAGATGAACCTGTGCAAAACAGAATTCTGAGCGTGTATGTTCCAGAAAAATAAGTGCTTAACCACTTTGAAGGTTTTTGATTGCCTTGAAATTTTTATGGGAGTCACTTAAAGTATTGAGTCAGGTGTCTATGTAAAGAAATTGGCTAAAAAATCCATTTAAGGGGTTAACAACTGAAGTAAAGTCGGATGAACGTTGCTGGAAATCTGGACAGAGTGTTGGGTCACCATGTTTGGACTTATCCTTAATTATTTAGGCATGAACATGGTGTTTGGGCTCAAGAAAATTATTTCCTAGTAAGTTAGCTTTATTTTCCAGGTGGTATATGTGAATTTTTGATGATTTAAGGGCCATGAAAACAAAAGGGAATAGGTACTGCACAGCCGAAAGTTGGGATGTGCCATGTCTTGTTGGAAACCGAATTCGAACCCCTTATGTTTATTGGATTTTTACGAAATTTTTATGGTTGATAGTTAGGACCCTAATGTGCATGCTATATAAAAAGGTCCAGGAAATAAGTTGTGTTGGTTACATTTTAAGCCAAGGAAATTAAGTATGAACTGCTGGAAAATTTTAAGCCCATGGAATTATGCCTATGTCATTCCCTAAGTAAAATTTTAAGATGATTCATGCTATGACTCTCATTGCATTTCATCCCATGTATCACGCATTATCATGTGCATCACGAATCTGATTTTCTAAGTTTTTCCGTATGCAAGCAAGTTCTTTCAAGCAAGCAAGTTTCTTTATGCACGTAAGTTATTTATGGTCCCATGATTTTCAAAAGAAATGTTCTATAACTTCCTTGCCGGCTAAGCATGCTCATAACCCGAGCCAGACCCGGGGTTAATAGGTCTGATGACGTGATATGTTCTGGACCGTTCCGGACCCGGGGTTAATTGGTCTGATGACATGTTCTGGACCCGATCCAGGGCCAGGTTTAATCGGCCTGATGACACGTTCTGGACCCGTCCCAGACCCGGGATTAATTGGTCTGACGGCATGTTCTGGACCCGTTCAGATCTGTGGTTAATTTATTTGACACTCTGTTTTCTTTATGCGTACTTTATGGGACCAAATGATGATTTTTTCCACGACATGATGTCATGCATTGCATCTTGCATATTTCATATGCACATTGCATGTTAGGACGTTTAAGTTAGGAAGGGGTATGATAATGTAAAAATGGTAAAGTAATGCCATTTGGATTAAAAAGCAGCATTCACAGTTCCATTTGGGCAATATGAATGGAAAGTAATGCCTTTTGGATTAAAAAATGCACCTTCTGAATATCAGAGAATTATGAATAATATATTTATGGATTATTCTAATTTTTGCATTGTCTATATAGATGATGTATTAATATTTTCCAAATCAATAGAAGAACATTTTAAACACCTAAAAACTTTCTTTTATATAGCAAAGAAAAATGGCTTAGTATTATCCAAATCTAAGATGTCTTTATTTCAGACTAAAATAAGATTCTTAGACATTATCTAACCCAAGGTACAATCTTACCAATAGAAAGATCTTTAGAATTTGCATCCAAATTTCCAGATAAAATACTGGATAAAAATCAATTACAAAGATTTCTTGGATCTTTAAATTATGTTGTTGATTTTATTCCAAATATAATGATAGTTGCAAAACCATTACATAATAGATTAAAAAAATCCACCAATATGGACTGAAGAACATACTTCAGTTGTTAAGAAAATAAAAAGTCTAGTATCTGATATACCCTGCTTACATATAGCAGATCCAAATCTATTTAAAATAGTTGAAACAGATGCATCAGATATAGGATATAGTGGAATATTAAAACAGTTAAAAAATGGAAAAGAGTTTATAGTTCAATATACTTCTCGTCATTGGAATGATACCCAAAAATCACATTCTACTATTAAAAAAGAAATTTTGAGTATTGTATTATGTATTAATAAATTTCAAAGTGATTTGTTGAATAAAAAATTTCTTTTATGTATTGATTGCAAATCTGCGACAGAAATTTTGCAAAAGGATGTTAAAAATTTAGCTTCAAAACAAATATTTGCTAGATGGCAAGCTTTATTAAGTATTTATGATTTTGATATTGAATATATAAAAGGAGATACAAATTTTGTTCCTGACTTTCTGACCAGAGAATTCCTCCTAAAACATACATAATGCCGATGAAGTCAAAGGACAAAGGAAAGCTTCCAGCCAATAACGACAATACTATCCCACGAAAAACGTGAGCAGATAAGGTTGAAGAAGATGAAGAGTTTCTTCAAAAAAAAAACCCAATAGCTGTAGTCCCAATTTCCCAAGTATCTCTAAATAAAACACCAATATCCAATATTGAAAGCCTATCCAATAGTTCAGAATTTCAAGCATTGATTGAAAAATTCAATATACCAAAAACTACAGAAATAGCCGAGACTTCATCAGCCATATCAAAACCTCAGCCATCCACTTCAATAACCAAAAAAACCAATAAAGTTTTTAAACCACAATCCACCAAGGTTACCAGTAAAATGTCTACATATAAAAAGACCGTGCAAACAACCCAGTTTGTAGAGAAGTCTTTCTATCAATATATTACTACTATAGAAAAATCATACTATCATAATAATCCCTTAATTGCCTTACAAAATTATTTTGGAAAAGAATTTTTCTATAAATCATGGAATATTGTGAAAACCACAGAATATTATCAACACACATTCTGTTGAAATAAAACATCATTTTAATAAAGAAAATACTGAGTATGTCTTCCCCAACTTTAAAACACTGTCTATAATGACACCGGAGCAATGGCAAAAACAATTTGGATCTTTATCCGAGGAAATTGATTTTCCTGCAGCATATAATTCAAATTTATTTTCAAATGTCTCTTTTAATTATTGGGATTACCAACAAGCTTAGTATAATTCCATATATTTTCAAAACCTAGGGGTTCACACACCTGGTTGATATTTTTTGATACCAGAAACATAACGACGAGATGTTGTACCCCAACGATCATGTACGTGAAAACTATGAATGTGAGACGGAATGAAAGCGGCAATTCCTTTTAGCGCATGTTACTTAAGTCAACTTAAGCCTCTTTACTTAATCATCATTGAAGTGATACCAAGCCAAATTAAATAAGGAAAACTTCAAGGAAGATAAATATATATACATATGCATTACACATGGCGTGTATATGTATGTATACATACATATGTTAATTTTAGAATATGATAAAATAAAGAAAAACAATATAGTGCATGAATTAAAATTTCAAGAAATACCAAGTTGCCCAAGAAGCCTAAAATTCGGCCAAGGCATGAATGGGGATTCTAGAATTCTCTAACCAATTTTATTAGTTAAAAGTAATTACTTAAAGTCTATTACACCATTTAAGACAAGAAGTTATCATGCAAAGAATAAATAGAAAACAAAATAGACATGCATTTAAGGAACAAGTAAGACAACTCATTAAAGAAGGAAGTAGTGTGGTTGAGGTCATAAAGACCCCAACCTAAAATCGGCCATCATGCCTAATTAACCATGGAGGATTTCAAAACCTACCATGGTTACTCTCTCCTTAAACCAAGGTTAAGATAACCATGATTTGATAAAGTAACTTGGGTTAGCCCAAAAGTAACTAAAGTTGAATAAAGTAACCAAGGTTATACTAACATAACCTTGATTAACACTCAAGAAAGCCCTAACCCTCACAAATCTCCCTCCAAAACCGCCCCCTAGCATGTTTTAAACCTTTCTAGAAACATCTACCTTCTTGTCATCTTGAGACTCCTCTCAAGACACATTCAAGCAAGAGCAACACTTAGCAAAAGTTCCCTCATCTCCCTCACCAACATTTCGCCCCCTCCATCTTGGAGGATAGAAGTTCAACTTCACTTCAAGACTCAAGAAGACATCTAGGTAAGTCTTGTTCCAAGTTTCCTTAAGAGAATTCTCATTTTTGGTAAATAATGAAGCTCACATGAACTCTCTTTCTCCATACACAAAACCGTGGGTTTCATGGTTGAAATAGGTGAAAGCCATCAACTTTCTTAGGTGGTGACATATTGTGGTGCTTGAATCTCCATTCCAAGCTCATTTTGGTAAGATGCTCTAGCCCTCAAACCTATCCTATTTCCTCTATTGAATAAAGAACTAATCTCTTCATTTCACTCCCTTAAAACCGTATGCTTAAGGTGAAGAAGGTGAAGGATTTCATCACATCTCACTTCATAACCAAGCCAAGATAAGAGCTTTAGCTTGAAGAGGCAAGTATACTTTAACCCCTTACAATATATGTGATTATGTGCATACTTGAATGTCTAGAAGCTTAAGACATGATTTTAGTGAAAATATGTCTAAGTTGTTACCTTTTCTTATGTTTTGAAAGGTTGGATGATAGACCTCTCTTATGTTGCAATATAAAGTATGTTTGAACTTGAAATAAGAGCTAAAAGTGATGGATTAGGGACTGCCCTATGTTTGATATTGAATGAAACATGATTGGTATGAAACCTAGCATTTTAGTGATTTCTCTATACATGTCGGCTGGAAACAGAATTCTGGACAGATTTTATGCCAAATTGATGGACTTAGTTAAGGACCTTCTAAACGTTGGATTGAGCTTATTTTTGGTGTGGTTGTAGCTTATTATGTCTAGTTTATTGTGGCGTTGGAATTTCTGGAAAATCATTTGTGGATTGGTCAGAAATGAATTTTTAGTATCAAGGGGTCAAAACAGTTTCTGGTCGTACCACCTTAGGGAGAAAAATTATTTAAGTACCTTAAACATCTTAGATTGACCTGAAATTTTTACAAGAAGTACTTAAGACATAGAGCTAAGTATCCATGTAAAGAAATTGATTTTATCTATTGATCTTGATGGTAAACCATTAAGGGAAAGTTGGTGTAACATTCTGGAAAACAGGACAGATTGACCCTTTGTGCTTGTATGAATTGTATCGTATTTATTTTGACTTTTTTTGGTGAATGGGCATTTGAATATTGTTCATAAAGGAAATAGGAAAGATTTCCAGGTGCTAAGTGAGCCCCATGATAAGTTTATGATGGAGACAAGGTAAGGAATGGAGTTGAGAGTGCAACAGAATTTCTGTTGTACCCTTGTTGGGAATTATTTTTATTGAGGTACCTACGCTTGTCGAAATCGCATGAAATTTGTATAGAATGTAGTTAAGATCATGTGGTGCATGTCCATATTTTTAGTTTCTGGAAAATAGGCTCAAAAGGTTGATTTTGAGGCCGGACAATACAGGACATGCTGCTGGATCGTTTTCCAGCCCATGAAGAAAGTTGTTTATGATGTTATAAGTGCATTTTACCATGTTGCATCTCATGCACTTGCATTGACATGATCATATGTTCAATGCTCATGATTTTATCGATGTTTTATATAAAGTTTCTATTTTGAAAGAATTTCGTCCCTTCTGGCCAGCTTAACCCGCTACAGATCCGGGGTTAATTATTGATCTGAATAAGTATAAGAACCGATCCAGGCCCGGTATAATAGGTCTGATGAAATATAAGAACCGATCCAGGCCCGGTATAATAGGTCTGAAGAGTATAAGAACCGAGCCAGGTCCGGTATAATAGACCTGAAAATGATCATGTTATAAGAACCGAGTCATGCCCGGTATAATAGGCTGACACACTCTCTTGTTTTATGATGAGCATGATTTAAAAGAAAGAAAGAAAGTTCAAGTATTTTTATGAGCATGTCTAAATGAAGAGAAAGAATGTTTCCGTTGCATTTGCATCGCATTCACATTTTCATACACATTATGCATGATACCTTTTCATAGAAGTAAGGTTGGCTATAGCACGTAGAATCTAACTAAGTGGTGACATTTAGATCTTAGCTAAGTATTGATATGACTTTTAAGTATGATGCTTCGGAAAGGTATTAGCAGGTACTGTTTTAACTTAAGGAATTGGGGTTTGATTCTTGTATGCCGTTTTCTCTTTATTGTACGGTGTTATTGTATACTTGCTGGCGACTTTGTCGCTCACCCATTTATTTTTCCCCCCAGAGCCAGGTAATGAAGTCGAGTGGATTGATGATGAGCCAAGGATGCCATACCCATAGGTTATTGAAGTCGCTGTTAAGAGAATGATGACTGAAGCTTTTGATGAGCCTTTGGGACATTTTGGGACTTAGCTACTTTCGGACTCTTTCCGGATAATGTTTGTATAATTTCGTGGTGTAGTTTGCTATCGGCTCAGTTTGTATAATTTTGCTATGTATTCGCGATTTGACGCTTTCGGATTAAAGTTCAAATTCTGCCGTATTTTTATCTACCTGTTAAGATCGTGACTTTGTAATCCATGTTTATCCATGGGTTTTACGTGTTAAGTATCGACGCTTTGTACTTTTCCGAAAGGGAAAGTACGGCGGGTGCACCGTACGAGGGGTAGCCGAGTACGGGGCGTCACAGGTGGTATCAGAGCCCAGGCTCTAGATTCGGGCAGAACGTAGGAAGCTAAGTTATGATCTTAGAAAACTAAGAATTGATCTTAGACTTAAGTCATGATCTTAGAAGAGAGATGGCATTAACTTAGACAACTTAGATTGAAAATAGGGTCCCCTTGGTTGACCTGCTAGCCTGATATGTCGCATATTAACTCTTTTTCCTGCTTTAAATTCCTTTTTCCCAGCATGTCTAAATTCAGTCAGTCATTTCGATCCATATATACATATATATATCTTTCTGCTCCGTATACAGATGGTTCGGACTCGTGGTAGACCTCGCAGAGATGCTGCCCATGCACCCGAACCAAACCCTCCACAACCTCAAGATCAAGTCCCTCCACCTCCTCCTCAGAATCAGAATCCACCACCTCCTCCTCCACCGCAGAATGAAAATCCCCCACCAGCTCAAGGAAACCCTCTTCCGCAAGTGCCACTTCTTATTCCGGATTTCCAAGCATTCTGTCAGACCGTAACTCAGATTGGCCAGGGAATGATTCAGCAAGTTGCCCCTCCTCCCCCTTATGAACCGATAAGAGATGCGCAGTATTACTTTGAGAAGCTCAAGCGAGCGAATGTGCCGCCTTTTGAAGGCAAGTCTGACCCCGATATGGCTGAAAAATGGCTAGATAAAGTGGAGAACTGTTTTGAACTGAATGGAGCCCCTGATAATATGAAAACCCAAGCTGTGAGACCTTTCCTCCTTGGTGAGGCGAACTAGTGGTGGAAGGCTAAGCTGCAACCTTTGCCCCGACCTATTCCATGAGAGAGATTCATCCAAGAGTTCAACAAGTTTTATTTTCCCCCGTCAGTAAAGATGCAAAAGAGGCATGATTTTGAAATGTTGAAGCAAGAACCTGGTATGACTGTGTCTGAATATGTGAGCAAGTTTCTGGCTTTGGGTAGATTTTCTCCGGCTACGATGAATGATGAGGAATCTAAGATGGTGAAGTTTGAGAGTGGACTGAACCCAAGGATTCGCACTTGGTTGGTAAATGTTATCTCTGCTGATTTTGAGGCGCTGGTTGATGCATGTTATCGGATCGAGAAGGATATCATTCGTCGCGATGCGACGGTGGGCCAGAAAAGAGGAAGGGACACTTCCGGTGATAAAGGAGCAAGGAAAATGACTAGACAGAATTTTCATGGGAGGCAAGGTAGACAGCAGAATCAGAACCAAAGAGGAAATCAGAATCGTGGACAGCGCCGTGGGCAGAATCAGAATAATCAAAGAAATAATCAAGGAAATCAAGGACAGCAGCAGCAGGCCATTCCAATGTGTCCCCATTGTCAGAAGAATCATTTGGGCGAGTGCTATGTACAAGCTGGTAAGTGCATTGGTTGCGGCAAGACTGGTCATATAATTAGGGATTGTCCTGATAAGGGAGCTGCTTGTGTTGGATGTGGAAAGACTGGGCATATTTTGAGAGATTGTCGTGAGCGTGGTGGTCAGCAGCAAAGGAACCAACGTCAGCGCCCGAATGCGCGTGTGCATGTAATGACTGATGCTGCAGTTGAGGAAGCTGGAGACGTCGTGGCTGGTATGATTTAAAATTATGCAATACTAAGTTGATAGATATTATATTGCTGCGTAGTTAAAGCTTTGTATGATTCAGGCGCTATTCTTGTATGTTGTATGCCCGCAAATGTGTTGTTTGATAGTGGCGCCAGCCACTCCTTTATATCTAAAAAATTTGCAAAAGGATTAGACCATGATCCCATCCAGCTGAAATCACCCTATCGAATCCAAGCCGCTGGTAATCAAGTGCTTACGTCTCATTATCTGTATAAGGATTGCGCGGTCAAGTTCGATGACCATCAGTTCGCGGCTGATCTGATCCCGATTGCTATGAGTGACTTTGACATTATTCTTGGTATGGACTTGTTGTCTAAGAACCATGCCCATATTGACTGCACTCAGAAGAAAGTCACTTTCAAAGCCCCGGAGCGAGAGGAAGTATCATTTCAAGGAGGTCCCAAATTGAAGAAGTCAAAGAATATTTTTGTGAATGCAGCTCGTGCCTGTCAAGTGTTGCGAAAGGGATGTCAAGGCTATCTTGTTCATGCTCTTAGTGACGAGCAGGCAGCAATGGACATTTCGCAAGTTCCAGTAGTTCAAGAGTTTCTTGATGTCTTTCCAGAAGAACTACCAGGACTTCCCCCTGATCGAGAAATTTCCTTTGAGATAAATCTCACCCCCGGAGCTGAGCCCATTTCTAAAGCTCCTTACCGCATGGCACCCGCTGAGCTGAAGGAACTAAAAGAGCAATTGCATGAGTTATTGGAAAAAAAGTTGATTCGTCCAAGTGTGTCACCATGGGGTGCCCCAGTTTTATTTGTAAAGAAGAAGGATGGAGGTATGCGGCTGTGTATTGATTATCGGGAACTCAACAAGATCACCGTGAAGAATAAGTATCCGTTGCCTCGGATCGACGATCTGTTCGACCAGCTTCGGGTCAGTAATTACCAAGTCTTATTTCAATATAATAATCATGAATAATATCTAAAGGATCCTAATGCAGGGAGCTCGGGTGTTTAGCAAAGTGGACCTAAGATCTGGATATTTTCAATTAAAGATAAGAGCTGGGGATATTCCTAAGACAGCATTCAGGACGAGATATGGACATTATGAATTTCTCGTGATGCCTTTTGGACTGACCAACGCCCCTGCAACGTTTATGGATCTTATGAATCGGGTGTTTCGGGACCAGTTGGATAAGTATGTGGTCGTCTTTATTGACGATATCCTGATTTATTCGCCTGATGAGGAAACTCATACAGCCCATCTGAGGACAATACTTGGTATTCTAAGAAGGCATCAACTCTATGCAAAATTCAGTAAATGTGAGTTTTGGTTGCATAGTGTGTCATTTCTGGGCCATATTATTACTGAAAATGGGATTTCGGTTGATCCCAGAAAGATTGAGGCAATTACTGAGTGGCCGAGACCGACCAATGTCACTGAAGTAAGGAGTTTTCTCGGACTGGCCGGTTACTACCGCAAGTTTGTTGAAGGATTTTCAAGGATAGCTATGCCACTCACTAGATTGACTCAGAAGAAGACAAAATTTGTATGGAATGAGGATTGTGAAAGTAGCTTTTCTGATCTGAAGGCAAGGTTGACGTCTGCACCAGTTTTGACTCAACCCGTTTCAGGAGAACAGTTTGTGATCTACAGTGATGCTTCCAAGAATGGGTTGGGTTGTGTTCTTATGCAGAATGGGCGTGTGATCGCGTATGCGTCTCGCCAGCTTAAGCCGTTTGAGCAGAATTATCCAGTACATGACCTTGAACTTGCAGCAGTTGTATTTGCTCTGAAGATTTGGCGTCATTATCTGTATGGAGAGAAGTGTGAGATCTTCACGGATCATAAGAGTTTGAAATACCTTTTCACTCAAAAGGAGCTGAATATGCGCCAAAGGCGATGGCTTGAGTTGATCAAGGATTATGACATCTCTATTCAATATCATCCAGGTAAAGCTAATAGAGTTGCTGATGCTTTGAGTCGTAAGACGAGTCATCCCCGTCAACCACCTCTACAGCGTGATATGGAAGAGTTTGGTCTGGAAGAAGTGAATTCGATTTCCGACGTGCTTGCAAAGTTAGTAGTGGTTCCTTCTTTGATCGATAGGATTAAGGAGACTCAAGTTAAGGATGATGCATTGATGAAAGTTAAGAGCAAGCTGAAGAAGAAGCCATCTGACGATTTTGAAGTCCGTAGTGACGGCAGTTTGTGGTTTAGAGGCCGATTGTGTGTGCCTAATGATGATGCGATAAAGAGTGAAGTGCTTCAGGAAGCCCACAATTCTCGCTTGTCTATTCACCCAGGAGTAAATAAGATGTATCATGACTTGAAGCAAAAGTTTTGGTGGCCAGGAATGAAGAATCAGATAGCAGAGTTTGTTGAGAAATGTCTTGTATGTCAGAAAGTCAAAGCAGAACATCAGAGGCCAGCTGGATTATTGCAACCACTTGAGGTGCCTGAGTGGAAGTGGGATCACATCGCTATGGATTTTGTGACCAATTTACCTAAGACAAGAAGTGGATATGACACTATCTGGGTTGTTGTGGATCGTCTGACGAAGAGTGCTCATTTCATGGCGATATCGATTAAAGCACCCATGGAAAAGTTGGCTTCTACATATGTTGATCAGATTGTATGTTTGCATGGAGTTCCTATGAGCATAGTTTGTGACCGACATCCCTGCTTCACATCAAGGTTTTGGACGGCATTTCAGAAAGCGATGGGTACGGAGGTTCGCATGAGTTCAGCTTTTCATCCCCAGACTGACGGTCAATCAGAGAGAACGATTCAAACATTGGAGGACATGTTGCGTGCTTGTGTGTTGGACTATGGAGGTAGCTGGGATAAGAGTTTGAAGTTGGTTGAGTTTTCATACAATAACAGCTATCACCGATCTATTGGAATGGCTCCTTATGAAGCTCTTTATGGAAGAAAATGTCGATCGCCATTGTATTGGGATGAGATTGGAGATAAGATTTTCACCAGACCTGACTTAGTAGAGCAAACCAAGGAAAAGGTTATGATTGCAAGACAAAGATTGAAGGCTGCTCAGGATAGAAGCAAGGCGTGGGCCGACGTGAGGCGTCGACCACTTGAGTTTCAAGTAGGAGATAAGGTATTCCTGAAGGTATCCCCATCGAAAGGAGTAAAGCGGTTCGGAATTAAAGGGAAACTTAGTCCTAGATTCATTGGACCATTCGAGATCTTGGAAAGGATTGGAGAAGTTGCTTATAGACTTGCACTACCACCATCGTTGTCTCAATTACACAATGTGTTTCATATATCTCAATTGCGTAAGTATGTGCATGATTCGAGCCATATTATGAATGAGCAACCTTTGAGGATTGAAGCTGATATATCATATGTTGAGGAGCCTGAAAGGATAATTGATAGGGAAGTGAAAGCATTAAGAAATAAGTCTATTCCCCTGGTCAAGGTGCAATGGAAGAACCATTCAGTTGATGAGGCCACTTGGGAGTTAGAGGAAGGCATGAAGCAAAAGTGCACCTATTTCTTTGACAGTCCATAAGTTTCGAGGACGAAACTTATGATAAGGGGGAGAGGATGTTGTACCCCAACGATCATGTACGTGAAAACTATGAATGTGAGACGGAATGAAAGCGGCAATTCCTTTTAGCGCATGTTACTTAAGTCAACTTAAGCCTCTTTACTTAATCATCATTGAAGTGATACCAAGCCAAATTAAATAAGGGAAACTTCAAAGAAGATAAATATATATACATATGCATTACACATGGCGTGTATATGTATGTATACATACATATGTTAATTTTAGAATATGATAAAATAAAGAAAAACAATATAGTGCATGAATTAAAATTTCAAGAAATACCAAGTTGCCCAAGAAGCCTAAAATTCGGCCAAGGCATGAATGGGGATTCTAGAATTCTCTAACCAATTTTATTAGTTAAAAGTAATTACTTAAAGTCTATTACACCATTTAAGACAAGAAGTTATCATGCAAAGAATAAATAGAAAACAAAATAGACATGCATTTAAGGAACAAGTAAGACAACTCATTAAAGAAGTAAGTAGTGTGGTTGAGGTCATAAAGACCCCAACCTAAAATCGGCCATCATGCCTAATTAACCATGGAGGATTTCAAAACCTACCATGGTGTTACACCCCGTGATTTTTAAGCGCAACTTTCGATACTTGGGTCAACCTTGAATGCAACCTAATTAATTATGTAGGTAATGAAACTTAGTTACACAAAACATAGAAGAACAAAAGAAAGGGGTTAGAAGTAGAATTAAAAGAAAGTATGGGAAATTACTTAAGAGGTCCCTACTAGGAGTTAAGGGGAGTTATAAGAAGTTAGTATAACTCCCCATCTCAGCCTTATGGGACGGTTATACCATCAAAAGAAGTGGGGAAAACCGCAGGAGCAAAGAGAAGGAGAAAGGAGAGGAAGAAGAAGAAGAGAGGAAGGAAAAAGGAAGGAAGAAGGCCAACCTAGGTGCAATCTTCACTGAAATTCTGCAGTAAATCCGTAAGATTAACTAGCAACCAAGGCAAGTAATCTTTCTATACGCTTTATGCAAATTTTATACCTTTGGCCCTATGTTCTTACAAAGAGAAAATATGAATCACACATTAGTATTCTTGTCTTGTCTATCATACATGCTTTTTATATGTAAGTCTTGTTGCTAATTGCGTAAAGACTTGTTCTTTGGGCCAAATTTCTGGAAAAGTTGTGCAGTACTTGTTGTTAGTCAACCATGCCCATGATAGTATATATGTTGATGTGTTTCTTGCCTTGCTCTACTCTTGTGTTGATTGTATACACTTAGATGTCGAGAGTAAGTGCAGGAAATTGAGGGATGAGTGATGATATTGTTGTAGTCTTGTTGGTTGGGTATTGTTGATGATAACTCTTGAAGGTGGTGAATGAATGAAGATTTAGTGTGGATCTTGTTAGACATTCAATAAGTGTCAATTCATGATTAGATGTATGTTAAGTGTGATGAATCTAGTTGTTAAGATGGATCTTTAAGTGTTGAATCTGGAAGGGTTGAAGAAGAAAGGAGTTGGGTGGAAGTTATGCAGAAAAACTGCAGTTTGGCATCGTCAGAACACTTCGAACGCCTACATGAGGCGCTTCAAGTCACATTAGGCGCTTCATGTAGCGTTCCATGTGTCCTGGAGCTTTCCCGTATAGAAAAACTGCAATTTAGAACCGTCAGAACACTTCGAACGCCTACATGAGGCGCTTCATGTCACATTAGGCGCTTCATGTGGTGTTCAATGTGTCCTGAATCATCTTCGAACACTTCGAACGCCTAGTAGAGGCGCTTCATGTACCATTAGGCGCTTCAAGTGGTGTTCCAAGTGTTCTGGAAGTCTTTTTGACCCTTTAAGCGCCCTATGTAAGTGTAGTAACTTTATACACTTCTTTTGAACATAAAATGCAAGGGTATTTGAGGTATATTTGAGGTGTGGATGGTAAGTTGATCAAGTTAGAATAAGATTGAATCTTGAGTGAGTTTGTGACAAGAATGGGCTTGGAATAACACGACCATAGAGTGTGTGAGGTGCAAGGCTGTATGCTTGATAGGCATGATGTATGTGTTTGTGTTACATGTTGATATGAAGCTATTTGTGCATCCTGCATCATGACATGGGCACTTGCATTTGATTTGAGATATGTTTTGCAAAAGAACAAGAAAGGTTTAAGGTTTTCGAAAGACAAAATGGCTGCTGGTTGATCACAGGGTATAAAGAGTCACGTCTGCGAAAGCAGGGTATAAAGAGCGTGATCTGTGAATCAACAGCAGGGTATAAAGTATGTTATGGGGCCGTGGACCTATCAGCACGGAAAATGAAGTATTTTATGGGGCCGTGGACCTATCAGCACGGATATATGATATATGTAATGGGGCCGTGGACCTTTCAGCACGGATATATGTTATATGTAATGGGGCCGTGGACCTTTCAGCACGGATATATGTTATATGTAATGGGGCCGTGGACCTTTCAGCACGGATATATGATGGCTGTGGGCTGATCACCCACAGGGTATAAAGTTCTGCTACGCGAAGAATATGATATGTAAAGTGATGAAATGTTTTGTGAAATGGCATGCATGACATGTTTATGAAAGAAGACATATGCATGGGTGTTGTGTGTGATTTTAAAGAAGTACATGCATCATGGTACACGAAGCATAAGACTTGACATGCAAGAAACGTGATTAGTTTATGACTTGCTTATGTGATACGTTGTTTTAATGCATGTTGGTTCTCGTATCTGTGTTCACATATGTGCTTTATCTGTTTTGAGAAGTTCTTATTAAGATGCCATTTGCTAACCCGAGCACCTTATTTTGGGCAATGTTTTATTCACTGGTGACTCGACGTGTGTGATTCCGTAAGGTGTATAGACGGGTTACTTGCTGGCGAAGTTTTCGCTAAGAACAATCATTCTGTTCCTTTTCAGGTGAGCCTGAATATGAGTTGATATTTATCGAAGATGACGGCGAGTGGGCTCAGTGGGACGATGGACAAGGGAATAGATAGATGCTGGATTATTCTGTTTAAGTTTGGAGACTCATTGTTATTATGTTGTTCTAAAACTTCTGTTGGCTAGATGAACAAACAGTTTGTTTTTATTTCCACTGCATTTTATGGATGTTTAATGACGATGAAGGTTTAAGTTTTATGACGTTTCCGCTGGTTTTAGTATCTTACCTTATGAAGAATGTACGCATGATCTGCTTGACGCTTCGTAGTTCTCGTAGTAGGCTACGGCGGGTGCACTGGTTCCGATAACGGTATCGGGCTGGGGCGCTACAGGTGGTATCAGAGACTAGGCTTCAGATCTAGTTCGGAAACTTAAGTTCATGATCTTTAGACACTTAAGCTATGATTCTCCCTTAAGGTTGATCCTTAGTTATAAGTACTAATCTCTTAGTGGTTAAGTATGATATGGGTTGGGTGTGTGCGAGCGCGTCTTATTATCTAACTTTGTATTAATAGTTGTACTACACACCTTACCTAGTAGCACGCGTTCAAGCTTTCAGTAATCCTTGTAGTTACTGAATGCCAATGTAATGTTGACCTTTTAAGAGAAATATGCCTCCCAGAAGAGATAACACAGGCAACTCTGGCAATGGACAGGAGAACCAGCCACCACAAGTGGTTTTACCCCAAGTACTCACTGATGCGCTGACGGTCATTGCACAAGGGTATGTGCAGCAGCATCAGCCTCCGCCTCCACCACCGCCACAGCATAACATCAGGTTCTTTTATGGAGAGATGAGGAAGATGAGGGTGCCGGAGTTCGGTGGATGTACGGATCCTGAAGAGGCTCAGCATTGGTTGGCTGAGGTGGAGAAATGTTTTCGGTTAGTGCAAGTCCCGAATGAGATAAAAGTTGAGGTGGCCACACCCCTTTTAAGTGGCAAGGCTGGTGAATGGTGGGAAGGAATGGTGTTGAGAATGACCCCACCAATCTCATGGACACAGTTTTGTGATGTTTTCCTGAAATACTACGTACCGGAGACGGCGATCTTGGACAAGATAAGGGCGTTTGACAGACTGGAGCAAGGAAGGATGACAGTGTCGGAGTATGCAGATCGTTTTCATGCCCTGGGTAAGTTTGCCCCTGCGATTATGTCTGATAATCGTCTTAAGATGACGAAGTTTGAGAGGGGCTTGGACTCGAGGATACAATCGGCGATAGTGAATGCGGGGATGAAAACTTATGAGGATATGCTAGATGCGAGTTACCGTGTTGAGAGTGATTTTCGCCGAGTGGCGGCAAGAGCAGCTAGCATAGGAGGGGCTGATAGAGGCAAGAGGCCAAGGGAGGATGTGAGAGTTGGTGGAAGACCCGGACGTTGGGTCAAGATTCCGAAGAGAGGCCCAGTTGGGAATTTTCAGAGACTGCCACCCCAGAATCAAGTAGCTCAGCAGGCTATAGGAGTTTGTCCACATTGCGGCAGGAACCATGTTGGAGAGTGTAGGAAAGTAGTCGGAGCATGTTTCCGATGTGGCCAAGTGGGTCACTTGATTAGAGACTGTCCGGAGATGAAGAAGAATAACCCTGGAGAGGCGGCTCAGCAGCCGAGAGTGAAGCCTCGAGCAAATGCCCGTGTACATCTAATGACGGACACAGATGTGCAGGAGGCTACCGATGTAGTAGCAGGTATCCTCTAAACTAAGTTTGAATTCATATTGA
Organism: Eustoma russellianum; assembly: GCA_036186865.1. Taxonomy (NCBI): domain Eukaryota; kingdom Viridiplantae; phylum Streptophyta; class Magnoliopsida; order Gentianales; family Gentianaceae; genus Eustoma; species Eustoma russellianum. The sequence goes on along the minus strand of AP025057.1, from coordinate 8,675,699 downwards.
GTTAAGTGTCTATGTGCGTAACTTTTGTGTGTAAAACTTTATGTGGCTTTAGGTGCGGTTTTAGTAAATAAGATGCCTGCCAATGTACTTTTCGATAGCGGCGCAAGCCATTCCTTTGTAGCGAAGAGATTCACTAAGCACTTGGGTAGTTTGCCTGAATGGTTAGAGACTCCGTATCGCGTACAAGCGGCCGGAGATCAGATTATGGTTTCATACCAGCAGTATCGAGATTGCGAATTGGAGTTTGAAGGACAAGCATTCTCTGCCACACTGATCCCTATGTAGATGTATGACTTCGACGTTATATTAGGAATGGACTGGTTGGCTAAGAATCACGCCAATATTGATTGTCGGTTGAAGCAAGTGACAATCAAGAATGATAAGATGGAGGAGGTAATATTTCAGGGAGATGCAGAACGAAAGAAAGTCCCCAAGAAGGTATATGTGTCTGTCGCACAAGCACGCAAAGCATTGAGGAAGGGTGCTGAGGGATTCTTAGTGTATGCCATGGATGTTACTCAGGAGGTGTCGTCTATGGAGAAAATTCGAGTGGTCAATGAATTTCCTGACGTGTTTCCGGAAGATTTACCAGGAGTGCCACCTCCGAGAGAAGTTGAGTTTGAGATTAACTTGATCCCCGGTACCGAACCTATTTCTAAAGCTCCTTATAGAATGGCTCCGGCGGAATTGAGAGAGTTGAAGGAACAATTGCAAGAGTTATTGGACAAGAAGTTTATCCGACCTAGTGTGTCGCCTTGGGGAGCACCTGTGTTGTTTGTAAAGAAGAAAGATGGTAGCATGAGGCTGTGTATCGATTATAGAGAGTTGAATAAAGTTACCATCAAGAATAAGTATCCCCTTCCACGAATTGAGGACTTGTTTGACCAACTCAAGGGCGCTAAAATCTTCTCTAAGATTGACCTCCGATCAGGATATCATCAATTACGAGTGAAGGCCGAGGATATCGCAAAGACAGCTTTCCGCACAAGGTATGGTCACTATGAATTTTTAGTGATGCCATTTGGATTGACAAATGCCCCTGCGGCTTTTATGGATCTTATGAATACCGTCTTTCGAGAACAGTTGGATAAGTTTTGTAGTGGTATTCATAGATGATATCCTTGTGTATTCTCCTGACGAGCAAACTCACACTGAGCATTTGAGAACCGTACTAGGCATTTTGAGGCAGAAAACAACTTTATGCAAAGTTTAGCAAGTGTGAGTTTTGGTTAAGAAGTGTGGCTTTCTTGGGTCATGTGATATCAGAAGAGGGGATTGCTGTTGACCCAAAGAAGGTGGAAGCCATAACTGAATGGCCTAGACCTACCAATGTCACCGAAGTGCGAAGTTTCTTGGGTCTAGCCGGTTATTACCGAAAATTTGTGGAGGGATTCTCGAGAATTGCCGTACCTCTCAGTCGCCTTACTCAAAAGAAGTCCAAGTTTGAGTGGACGGCGGAATGCGAGCAGAGTTTCACGGAGCTTAAAAAGAGATTAACGACAGCTCCAGTATTAGCTCAACCCTCTGGAACGGATGGATTTGTGATTTATAGTGATGCATCAAAGAACGGGTTAGGTACGTGAATTATAGTATAAGATTATGATCTTGTATACCCATTAAGTTTAGACTAACGCCTTGTTTGTAGGTTGTGTTTTAATGCAAAACGAACGAGTCATCGCATATGCCTCAAGACAGCTAAAACCTTATGAGCAAAACTATCCCACACATGATCTTGAACTTGCCGCGGTTGTGTTCGCCTTGAAGATCTGGCGGCATTATTTGTATGGAGAGAAGTGCGCGGTATTCACGGATCATAAGAGTCTAAAGTATTTGTTCTCACAGAAGGAATTGAATATGAGGCAGCGGAGGTGGTTGGAGTTGCTAAAAGACTACGACCTAACTATTCATTATCACCCGGGAAAGGCTAACAAGGTAGCCGACGCCTTAAGTAGGAAGTCCAGCCATGCACGACAATCACCACTGGAAAGAGAGATGGAGGAGTTTGGTTTAGATTTGATTGAATCCACGGTGAATGTTTTGACAGCTTTGACTATCACCCCAAGTTTGATTGATCGGATAAAGGAGGCACAGAAGAGAGATAAGGCTTTAAGTGAGATAATGGAAAGGGGTGAAACATAGTCCAGTTGAAGGATTTCGGACTAAGGATGATGGGAGCTTATGGTTTAGGGAAAGATTATGCGTGCCGGATGTTGACGAACTTAGGAAAGAAGTTTTGCAAGAAGCTCATAATTCAAGGTTATCGATACACCCCGGTAGCACCAAGATGTATAGAGATCTCAAGCGATACTATTGGTGGTCCGGGATGAAAAGACATATTGCGGAATTCATAGAGAGGTGTTTAGTGTGTCAACAAGTCAAAGCGGAACACCAGCGGCCCGGTGGATTGTTGATGCCGTTGGAAATTCCGGAATGGAAATGGGAACATGTCACAATGGATTTTGTAGCCGGATTACCAAAGACAAGAAGTGGATGTGACATGATTTGGGTTATCGTGGACCGTTTAACAAAGTCTGCCCATTTCCTACCCGTTTCAAGTGAGACACCTCTCGACAAACTAGTGAATGTGTATATGGAGAACATAGTGAGCTTACATGGTGTTCCGGTAAGTATAGTATCCGACCGAGACTCACGGTTCACATCTAAGTTTTGGACAGCATTTCAAGAAGCCATGGGTACAGAATTAAGGTTGAGTACGGCATATCATCCCCAAACTGATGGACAGTCCGAGCGGACAATTCAAACCTTGGAAGATATGCTAAGAGCTTGCGTGCTGGATTTCAAAGGGAGTTGGGATGGAATGGTGAAGCTGATGGAGTTTTCTTATAACAATAGTTACCACAGCGCAATTGATATGGCTCCTTTTGAGGCTTTGTATGGAAGGAAATGTAGGTCCCCGGTTTATTGGGACGAAGTGGGCGTGAGGACCATCACGGGACCTGAGCTATTAGAGAAAACGCTAGAGAAGGTAAAGGTCATTCGGGAAAGACTCAAGACGGCTCAGGACCGTAGCAAGAGTTGGGCAGATTCCAAACGACGACCATTGGATTTTGATGTGGGTGATAAAGTTTATTTGAAGGTATCACCTACGAAGGGCGTCATGAGGTTTGGAGTAAAAGGCAAGCTAAGCCCTCGTTTCATTGGTCCCTATGAAATACTTGAGAAGGTAGGAGCCTTGGCATATAGGTTGGCATTACCCCCGGTGTTGGCACAAGTTCACAATGTATTCCACGTGTCACAATTAAGAAAGTACGTGGCGGATCCAAGTCATGTACTTGAAGCTCAACCTTTGGAACTCAAGGACGATGTTACATATGAGGAAGTACCCGTGAAAATTGTGGACCGAAAGGATCAAGTGTTGAGGAAGCGAGTGATCCCGTATGTAAGGTTCAATGGAGCAATCACACGGAACGTGAAGCCACTTGGGAGCTCGAAGAACAAATGCGGGAGAAGTATCCTCAGCTCTTCGACTAAGGTACGTAAGTTTCGAGGACGAAACTTTTTGTAAGGGGGGTGGAATGTTACACCCCGTGATTTTTAAGCGCAACTTTCGATACTTGGATCAACCTTGAATGCAACCTAATTAATTATGTAGGTAATGAAACTTAGTTACACAAAACATAGAAGAACAAAAGAAAGGGGTTAGAAGTAGAATTAAAAGAAAGTATGGGAAATTACTTAAGAGGTCCCTACTAGGAGTTAAGGGGAGTTATAGGAAGTTAGTATAACTCCCCATCTCAGCCTTATGGGACGGTTATACCATCAAAAGAAGTGGGGAAAACCGCAGGAGCAAAGAGAAGGAGAAAGGAGAGGAAGAAGAAGAAGAGAGGAAGGAAAAAGGAAGGAAGAAGGCCAACCTAGGTGCAATCTTCACTGAAATTCTGCAGTAAATCCGTAAGATTAACTAGCAACCAAGGCAAGTAATCTTTCTATACGCTTTATGCAAATTTTATACCTTTGGCCCTATGTTCTTACAAAGAGAAAATATGAATCACACATTAGTATTCTTGTCTTGTCTATCATACATGCTTGTTATATGTAAGTCTTGTTGCTAATTGCGTAAAGACTTGTTCTTTGGGCCAAATTTCTGGAAAAGTTGTGCAGTACTTGTTGTTAGTCAACCATGCCCATGATAGTATATATGTTGATGTGTTTCTTGCCTTGCTCTACTCTTGTGTTGATTGTATACACTTAGATGTCGAGAGTAAGTGCAGGAAATTGAGGGATGAGTGATGATATTGTTGTAGTCTTGTTGGTTGGGTATTGTTGATGATAACTCTTGAAGGTGGTGAATGAATGAAGATTTAGTGTGGATCTTGTTAGACATTCAATAAGTGTCAATTCATGATTAGATGTATGTTAAGTGTGATGAATCTAGTTGTTAAGATGGATCTTTAAGTGTTGAATCTGGAAGGGTTGAAGAAGAAAGGAGTTGGGTGGAAGTTATGCAGAAAAACTGCAGTTTGGCATCGTCAGAACACTTCGAACGCCTACATGAGGCGCTTCAAGTCACATTAGGCGCTTCATGTAGCGTTCCATGTGTCCTGGAGCTTTCCCGTATAGAAAAACTGCAATTTAGAACCGTCAGAACACTTTGAACGCCTACATGAGGCGCTTCATGTCACATTAGGCGCTTCATGTGGTGTTCAATGTGTCCTGAATCATCTTCGAACACTTCGAACGCCTAGTAGAGGCGCTTCATGTACCATTAGGCGCTTCAAGTGGTGTTCCAAGTGTTCTGGAAGTCTTTTTGACCCTTTAAGCGCCCTATGTAAGTGTAGTAACTTTATACACTTCTTTTGAACATAAAATGCAAGGGTATTTGAGGTATATTTGAGGTGTGGATGGTAAGTTGATCAAGTTAGAATAAGATTGAATCTTGAGTGAGTTTGTGACAAGAATGGGCTTGGAATAACACGACCATAGAGTGTGTGAGGTGCAAGGCTGTATGCTTGATAGGCATGATGTATGTGTTTGTGTTACATGTTGATATGAAGCTATTTGTGCATCCTGCATCATGACATGGGCACTTGCATTTGATTTGAGATATGTTTTGCAAAAGAACAAGAAAGGTTTAAGGTTTTCGAAAGACAAAATGGCTGCTGGTTGATCACAGGGTATAAAGAGTCACGTCTGCGAAAGCAGGGTATAAAGAGCGTGATCTGTGAATCAACAGCAGGGTATAAAGTATGTTATGGGGCCGTGGACCTATCAGCACGGAAAATGAAGTATTTTATGGGGCCGTGGACCTATCAGCACGGATATATGATATATGTAATGGGGCCGTGGACCTTTCAGCATGGATATATGTTATATGTAATGGGGCCGTGGACCTTTCAGCACGGATATATGTTATATGTAATGGGGCCGTGGACCTTTCAGCACGGATATATGATGGCTGTGGGCTGATCACCCACAGGGTATAAAGTTCTGCTACGCGAAGAATATGATATGTAAAGTGATGAAATGTTTTGTGAAATGGCATGCATGACATGTTTATGAAAGAAGACATATGCATGGGTGTTGTGTGTGATTTTAAAGAAGTACATGCATCATGGTACACGAAGCATAAGACTTGACATGCAAGAAACGTGATTAGTTTATGACTTGCTTATGTGATACGTTGTTTTAATGCATGTTGGTTCTCGTATCTGTGTTCACATATGTGCTTTATCTGTTTTGAGAAGTTCTTATTAAGATGCCATTTGCTAACCCGAGCACCTTATTTTGGGCAATGTTTTATTCACTGGTGACTCGACGTGTGTGATTCCGTAAGGTGTATAGACGGGTTACTTGCTGGCGAAGTTTTCGCTAAGAACAATCATTCTGTTCCTTTTCAGGTGAGCCTGAATATGAGTTGATATTTATCGAAGATGACGGCGAGTGGGCTCAGTGGGACGATGGACAAGGGAATAGATAGATGCTGGATTATTCTGTTTAAGTTTGGAGACTCATTGTTATTATGTTGTTCTAAAACTTCTGTTGGCTAGATGAACAAACAGTTTGTTTTTATTTCCACTGCATTTTATGGATGTTTAATGACGATGAAGGTTTAAGTTTTATGACGTTTCCGCTGGTTTTAGTATCTTACCTTATGAAGAATGTACGCATGATCTGCTTGACGCTTCGTAGTTCTCGTAGTAGGCTACGGCGGGTGCACTGGTTCCGATAACGGAATCGGGCTGGGGCGCTACACATGGTTACTCTCCCCTTAAACCAAGGTTAAGATAACCATGATTTGATAAAGTAACTTGGGTTAGCCCAAAAGTAACTATAGTTGAATAAAGTAACCAAGGTTATACTAACTTAAACCTTGATTAACACTCAAGAAAGCCCTAACCCTCACAAATCTCCCTCCAAAACCGCCCCCTAGCATGTTTTAAACCTTTCTAGAAACATATACCTTCTTGTCATCTTGAGACTCCTCTCAAGACACATTCAAGCAAGAGCAACACTTAGCAAAAGTTCCCTCATCTCCCTCACCAACATTTCGCCCCCTCCATCTTGGAGGATAGAAGTGCAACTTCACTTCAAGGCTCAAGAAGACATCTAGGTAAGTCTTGTTCCAAGTTTCCTTAAGAGAATTCTCATTTTTGGTAAAGAATGAAGCTCACATGAACTCTCTTTCTCCATACCCAAAACCGTGGGTTTCATGGTTGAAATAGGTGAAAGCCATCAACTTTCTTAGGTGGTGACATATTGTGGTGCTTGAATCTCCATTCCAAGCTCATTTTGGTAAGATGCTCTAGCCCTCAAACCTATCCTATTTCCTCTATTGAATAAAGAACTAATCTCTTCATTTCACTCCCTTAAAACCGTATGCTTAAGGTGAAGAAGGTGAAGGATTTCATCACATCTCACTTCATAACCAAGCCAAGACAAGAGCTTTAGCTTGAAGAGGCAAGTATACTTTAACCCCTTACAATATATGTGATTATGTGCATACTTGAATGTCTAGAAGCTTAAGACATGATTTTAGTGAAAATATGTCTAAGTTGTTACCTTTTCTTATGTTTTGAAAGGTTGGATGATAGACCTCTCTTATGTTGCAATATAAAGTATGTTTAAACTTGAAATAAGAGCTAAAAGTGATGGATTAGGGACTGCCCTATGTTTGATATTGAATGAAACATGATTGGTATGAAACCTAGCATTTTAGTGATTTCTCTATACATATCGGCTGGAAACAGAATTCTGGACAGATTTTATGCCAAATTGATGGACTTAGTTAAGGACCTTCTAAACGTTGGATTGAGCTTATTTTTGGTGTGGTTGTAGCTTATTATGTCTAGTTTATTGTGGCGTTGGAATTTCTGGAAAATCATTTGTGGATTGGTCAGAAATGAATTTTTAGTATCAAGGGGTCAAAACAGTTTCTGGTCGTACCACCTTAGGGAGAAAAATTATTTAAGTACCTTAAACATCTTAGATTGACCTGAAATTTTTACAAGAAGTACTTAAGACATAGAGCTAAGTATCCATGTAAAGAAATTGATTTTATCTATTGATCTTGATGGTAAACCATTAAGGGAAAGTTGGTGTAACATTCTGGAAAACAGGACAGATTGACCCTTTGTGCTTGTATGAATTGTATCGTATTTATTTTGACTTGTTTTGGTGAATGGGCATTTGAATATTGTTCATAAAGGAAATAGGAAAGATTTTCAGGTGCTAAGTGAGCCCCATGATAAGTTTATGATGGAGACAAGGTAAGGAATGGAGTTGAGAGTGCAACAGAATTTCTGTTGTACCCTTGTTGGGAATTATTTTTATTGAGGTACCTACGCTTGTCGAAATCGCATGAAATTTGTACGGAATGTAGTTAAGATCATGTGGTGCATGTCCATACTTTTAGTTTCTGGAAAATAGGCTCAAAAGGTTGATTTTGAGGCCGGACAATACAGGACATGCTGCTGGATCGTTTTCCAGCCCATGAAGAAAGTTGTTTATGATGTTATAAGTGCATTTTACCATGTTGCATCTCATGCACTTGCATTGACATGATCATATGTTCCATGCTCATGATTTTATCGATGTTTTATATAAAGTTTCTATTTTGAAAGAATTTCGTCCCTTCTGGCCAGCTTAACCCGCTACAGATCCGGGGTTAATTATTGATCTGAAGAAGTATAAGAACCGATCCAGGCCCGGTATAATAGGTCTGATGAAATATAAGAACCGATCCAGGCCCGGTATAATAGGTCTGAAGAGTATAAGAACCGAGCCAGGTCCGGTATAATAGACCTGAAAGTGATCATGTTATAAGAACCGAGTCATGCCCGGTATAATAGGCTGACACACTCTCTTGTTTTATGATGAGCATGATTTAAAAGAAAGAAAGAAAGTTCAAGTATTTTTATGAGCATGTCGAAAATGAAGAGAAAGAATGTTTTCCGTTGCATTTGCATCGCGTTCACATTTTCATACACATTATGCATGATATCTTTTCATAGAAGTAAAGTTGGCTATAGCACGTAGAATCTAACTAAGTGGTGACATGTAGATCTTAGCTAAGTATTGATATGATTTTAAGTATGATGCTTCGGAAAGGTATTAACAGGTACGTTTTAACTTAAGGAATTGGGGTTTGATTCTTGTATGCCGTTTTCTCTTTATTGTACGGTGTTATTGTATACTTGCTGGCGACTTTGTCGCTCACCCATTTATTTTTCCCCCCAGAGCCAGGAAATGAAGTCGAGTGGATTGATGATGAGCCAAGGATGCCATACCCATAGGTTATTGAAGTCGCTGTTAAGAGAATGATGACGAAAGCTTTTGATGAGCCTTTGGGACACTTTGGGACTTAGCTACTTTCGGACTCTTTTCGGATAATGTTTGTATAATTTCGTGGTGTAGTTTGCTATCGGCTCAGTTTGTATAATTTTGCTATGTATTCACGATTTGACGCTTTCGGATTAAAGTTCAAATTCTGCCGTATTTTTATCTACCTGTTAAGATCATGACTTTGTAATCCATGTTTATCCATAGGTTTTACGAGTTAAGTATCGACGCTTTGTACTTTTCCGAAAGGGAAAGTACGGCGGGTGCACCGTACGAGGGGTAGCCGAGTACGGGGCGTCACACGAGAAATATTCCATACTGGTTCGCAGCATGGTGGGATCATTTTGGATCTTGCGCAGAATATTTGAATGATGTAGTGAGACCATCACTACAAGTATTTACGAAGATGTATTCTCCAACAGATGAAGAGAAGATATTTTCGGAAATGATGATATTTCATATGAATTTCTATTTACCATGGGTATTCCAATGGAGAGCAGAATATACTCCAAATACAAAAGTACCCTTAATAAAAAGAAAATTTTATATCAAATGGTGGACAGCATTCAATATTCCAGATTCCATTTACTCTCAGAGTTATGGAACAAATAAAAACATGAAATGCACAAAAACAAATTGCGGATCGCAGAAAGACAATAAATACACCGGTGAAGCCGGGACATGAATAATTTTTGCTACATAAATCAAGGATGCAATCTCAGCTTGATATGGCGAATGACCCTGAAGAAATGCAGAATATTTTGATGAAATTTGCTCCGTTATTACAAGAGGCAAAATCATCATCATCTTCAGGATCAACAAATGCAGTTGAAGAGGAGGATATTGATTTAATAGCATAAATTGAATATTGTAATATTTGTAATATTGTTGTAATATTTCTTTCATTCTTTGTAATATTTCTTGTAATATTCTTAATGTACTCATGGTTATATCTTTGATATAACATGCAAAAAAATTTATGAAATATTCAGGCGGAAATCTCCAGGCAACAAATAGTGGAGAGACCCTTATTTTGTCCATATTCCCCTCAAAATTCTAATAAAAGGAGGGGGTATGCAACCTTGAAAAAACACAAGTTTTTCTTACAATCTTTCTTTCACTTTCTCTCTCTCCATTTCCATCCAATATTTCCTATCCTTTCTCCAATATTCTTCCATACCAAGAACACTTTATTTGTTCCTGAATATCTTCAATAGCCTTGAAGCCAATTGTTATAACCCATTTTTTTTAAAAGGGGCAAAGTTGGTATTTAGGCTAATTAATTACTAAACCTAATTTGATTAGAAAATTTTCCCTAAACCTTAATCAAATATCTATTTAAACCACGTTTATACTCCTCCCTCGACGTCCTCAGAAAAAAAAGGAGAGAGCGATCCTCTCCCTGCTCCATCAAGGCCGCCACTTTAGGAGGGTAGAAGGAGCACCACCGCATCGATCAAGCCTTGCAAACGCATATCAAATACCAAGTAGGTGTCCCCTTAACATCCGTTGAATGTAAAAAATGATAATCTTTAATTTATCTATGAAAACGAGATCGTGCATTAGTATGTGTGATTGTATAGATGCTTGATTATTAGATTATATGTATATGTGATGAATTGTATGTCCGTATATATGATCGTATATGTATATATATGTATGTTGCTATTTTCATATGAAAACTCAAAAAAGATTTGATTTTTGATGTGCGTGTGAATACCGGAATCGTAGGAAGAAGCGTTTGTGCCGGCGGCGCATAGCCGGTGGTGGTGGGCTATGACCACGTGCTGCCGGACGAAGGTCGCAGGAAGAAGTGTTTGTGTCGGCGGCGCATGGCCCGGTGGTGGTGGGCTATGACC
>AP025057.1:8606453-8665031 GCA_036186865.1 Eustoma russellianum | reverse complement strand
TGGGCTGAGAGATGTCGGCTAGGGGGATAGGTTCGTTCGAAATCAGAGAAGGGGTTTGGGGACGAAATTGATACTGACGAAAGGAAGGAAATAGAAAATAGAAAAAGGAAAAATGATAAAGAAAAAGAAAAAGGAAAAAGAAATAAAGAAAAGAGAAGGATAAAGAAGAAGAAAGGAAAGGGAAAGCAAAGGAAGGATTCTGTGTATGATTTCTGTGCATTCATTCATCACGACATTGCATATATGTTATGTTCTGTTCCGTTCCGTTCTGTTCTGTAAGGATATACTAGACATAAGTCGCATATCTGATCTGTTCCGTTCCGTTCCGTTCTGTTAGGACCCGGGGTCATGCATTGCACGATTAGATGAATGTTTCTGAGAATGTAGCTTTATCATGCATCACGTATGTGGCGTTGCATTTCACGCTCATTTCGCACGATTTTGTGTTTTGATTGTTTTAAGAAGTTATGACCGTTATACGTTATTTTAAGAAGTTCTGACCGTTATACGTATTTGCGAAAACGTAGACAGTCTATTTTCATATTACAGTACGTATATGTATTTCACTACTGTCCTAGCATGTATGATCTCACTAGACCGATGCAGGCAGGGTACCTGCTGAGTGACGTTTTTATCGCTCACACCGTTCGTTTTGTTTTCTTGCAGACGATTCAGGGTATGATTATATATGGGTTGGAGAAGATTCAGAGTGGGCTCGGTGGGAATCGTAGAGACTATTTGGAGATTGAGGATCAAGAATTGAGGAAGTTTTATTTTATTTATTATTCCATTTGAGGACATAGCTTAGGGATTTCTTAATTGTTATTTTACGATGTCGTATAAGGAATTGTGACTTGATTTTGACTATATATGATTTTGGGGATTTTACTTTCGATTTAGGGTTTTGAATTGATTTATTTCGCTTCCGCAATCGAATACTCTGTCTTTTTGATAAGTGCATGGATTCGTACAGACGCCTTGTATATCCCTTAGTGGAATACGGCGGGCGTACCGGTTCTGACCCTAGGGTTCGGGACGGGGCGCTACAGGTGGTATCAGAGCCCGAGGCTCTAGATCTACTGCGGAAACATAGAATTAAGAAATGATCTTAGACGTAAGAGATGACTCCAGATCTAAGTTCTGATCATAGATATAAGTTTGATCTTAGACTAAGTTTAATAATAGACTAAGCTGTGATCTGAGTTTAAGTTTGATTCTAGATGTAAGCTATGATCTGAGACTAAGTTTGACTTTTTAGAATAAGTTTGATTTAGACTAAGTGATGATCGGGTTGGGGGCATGGTTGGCTTCTATTTTCATTTTACTTTCCGTATCTGACTCTCTCCTGCATTTCTTTTAGATTTATATATTTGCTGAAATGCCCTTGACAAAAAAAAGAAAAATTTCCTTGTCGTACCAAACATGTCGCCGAGAAGAGAACAATGTGAACGACAATGTGAATCACTCTGAGAATGGGGCCCCACCGCATGTCGTGCTTCCCTCGGCCCTGGCCGACGCACTACTGGTCATGGCCCAAGCGGTGGCACAATAACATCAGCAGCCATAGACTCCCCCACCACCGTACTCGGAGTTGAGATTCTTCTACAAGTGGATGTAGAGGAGTGGTGGCGCAGCACAACTGACACCGCCTGGATCTAATTTCAGTATGAGTTCAAGAGGTATTACGTGCCGACAGTACAGTCTTCAGAACATGGCTCTAGATCCACGGCGGAAATGTAGAATTAAGCCATGATATTAGAAAATAAGTTACGATTTTGCCTCTAAGTCACAATCTTAGACATAAGTGAGGATTTGAACATAAGCGATGATCATGAACATCGGTACTAATCTCAGTTATAAGAGATGATCTTGAACATAAGTCACAATCTTAGACGTAAGTGATGATTTGAACATAAGCGATGATCATGAACATAGGTACTGATCTCAGTTATAAGCGATGATCCTGAACATAAGTCACGATCTTAGACATAAGTAACGATCTCGATTAAGAGTTGACTTTAGACATAAGTACTGATTTAGTAAAGAGTGTTGATTATGTACTAATTATGATTTGGAAATAAGACGTGATCTTAGACTTAAGAAATGATGATGCTAAGAACAATCCTAGAAATAAGTTATGATCTTAAGCATAAGAAGTCGATCGGTTTTGAAACACGTATACCTAGGATATCCCATATGATTCTCCCTTATCTAAGGTTGATCATAACTCCCTAAGCCGTGATCTTAGTAACCCTAGTTGAATAGTATATAATTGATTTGAATGAATTACAATGTTAACCAGAACACCTTACTGTAAACATTAATTGACATATTAATGGGTCAGGCAGTAACTCGGGTTGCCTTACCATAACTGCAACATGACACTCAGTACCATTAGGGTAAAGTAAAGCGGGTCTATATCTCTACTTGGACGGTAACATCAGAGCAGGCTTAGTTCTAAGTTGGAATCATAACTACTAAGAAATGAATTATAATAGTATGATAAATATTAAGGGATGGTTTATAGTAGAATGATAGAAACTAAATAACGATTAGCGTTATAATCAGTGGAGTTTAGTTAAGGATATTGTACAAAGGAAATTATAGCCTAGGGTTAAGATGTTGAATGTAGGGTAATAAAAATAGGTCGACGATATTAGTCCTTTTAGAGGTATTGAACAATAGCGACATGCGAAAATCGACTATAGTATGTGCCTTGGAATACTATATCATTACAAATGGTGGGTTAAGTGTTGACATCGGAACATTGGATTTGAACCCAATAGGCTTAAACTGAAATAGAGTAAGCATGAACAAGTAGCGGTTGCTTTTCGTATGGGATTTAACTAGGTTAAAACTAGCGATTGGAATAACGAGTAAAGAAATATAGAGGATCAGTATGACGCGCGGAAGCATGTTGAATTAGAACACCTTAAGTCGATAAATGTTTAGTGTGCTATGCTAGGATTGGACAATTTAAGATAGAGATTTTATCATAGTAGGCGAAGGTTAGACTTATAAGAAACGATACATAGACGGATTGTTTTTTGAAAACAAGGATGGATTATAGAAATTATACGAAGTATTGGACTATTATTTCTCTAGCAGATAAATATTTTATATATGCACGTACATCGAGTTATACCTATATTTTACAAGGACTTCAAAAGACATTTTATTTTCAAAAATACCTTATTGAGTCTCATTTCTTTATATAGTCTACTAAACTTTACGAGACTATTTTTTTCATACTTGTAAATCAGTATAATAAAAAAATCAATTCTTTTGACAACCTTGAAAAGGGGAAAACTTTTAAAATATTGATGCTCTTGCAAATACGATGTGTTTATGTATATTCCTTACAGAATATTTCAAATTTTCGTTTTTGTTACATCTATCTTTTTAGTCAAAAATTAATTTAATTTAACCACTATCGAAATCGCAAGCAGTTTATCCGTTAAAATATTTTCGAAGTTATTTATCCACTTGCATTGAACTTATTTAACTTTTGTGGAAAAAAGGTATCTTTCAAAATATATACTTGTTTTTGAAAATGAAAGGTACCGTATTCAAATCGTTTCATAAAACCTTACATTATTAAGTTTTCAGATATTTTGACGTAATTTTTCCAAAATGCCTTGCGAACAAGTTATATCATCGTTTTTGAAATGGTCATTTGAGATATCGTGTTGCGAAAACAAACCTGTGATACTTTGAGCTTTGTGTTACAAAAAATTAGAAGGTTCGGTATTTTAAATAGTTAAAGCTATATTCAAAATTATACCTATGTAAGCTACTTTTCTTTTAACTTGAACAAAAATATGTCTATACACATTTCGTATACTAGGCTACTAATGATATCGCTGAGAAATTAAGAGCATGATCATAGAACTAGTTCGTAAGTATATAAGAACTGATTTTGAAGGCTTGGTTGTGTTAAGGAAGGGTAACGGTTACCATATTGGACATACACAAAGGATGTTAGTATGGTTAATTATCTAGGGGATGAATCATAGGTGATAAGTTTAAGAATCTGGTATTGTAGATTGCAATAAGTTGAATGATACATGTCAAGTGGTATAAGTGAGAGTTTGTAAGCACTAATTATAGAGAATTAAGAAAGGATTGAACCCTATAGGGACTAGATCATCTTGTAAGATGTTAGTGATGACTAAATTAAATCGTACTAGAATACAACATATTCAGAAAAATACATACAGTTTTAGGGAGGAGTCTTGTGAACAAGGCGTTAAGTTAAAGATTGTAATACACCTAAGAACTGATTTTAGAGGGTTGGTCATGATAGCAAATATAAGTATGATATAGACCGACGATTAAGTCATGAAGCCAGTATAGTGACGACACCCTTAAGGTTGATTCGAGAACTATAGAAAGAATAGGTTACGATCTATTAGATGGAGGACAATGGATTTAAAGATTACATTCTATACATACACACTGAATGATTTAAGGACTTAGTCGTGGATCGAGGAAGTAAAATGGGTAACATAACAGAATACGAAGGGATACTGAGTTCGGTCATTATCTAGGTAAATGAATCGTGTAGGACTATACTAAGTTATTGATTACGTAACACGTAAGTTTCGAGGACGAAACTTTTTGTAAAGGGGGAGAATGTTATAACCCATTTTTTTAAAAGGGGCAAAGTTGGTATTTAGGCTAATTAATTACTAAACCTAATTTGATTAGAAAATTATCCCTAAACCTTAATCAAATATCTATTTAAACCACGTTTATACTCCTCCCTCCCCTCACAAACGGCGTCCTCAGAAAAAAAGGGGAGAGAGCGATCCTCTCTGTAGGATCTGCAAGGCACCACTAGAAGGGGAGGTTGAATAGGTGGTGCAGAAAGTGTGGTTTTTAAAATTTGTTTAAACCTAAACAACTCAACTTCTGAAAACAGATTCTGTTTTCAGGACCAGTTTTAAAACGTTTTTAAAACCAGGTTAGAGGTCTCCAAAAATTCTGAAATTTTGAGAGAACTTAGTCTCAGATGTTATGAGGGTCCCCTAAAACTTTCAAATTAAAATTCAACCTTTAACCCCTTCAAAAACCGTTGGTACTCAGATTATGCAAATCTGCCAGAAACGGTAGATGGTTTTGAAAAATTAATTCCTATTTGTGTGAACGTTCAAATGCTCTGAAAATTTAACCACTAACTCCTTATATACTATATTTAAATGGGTTGAAACAGTTTTGGAAAATTCTTTTGGGAAGTAGGTCAACTACAATCAAAGTCTCAACCTTTGCAAGTCTGAAAATCAGACTGCACTAGTCTCAGAACTTTTGATGTTTGATCGACTTATACTTATCCAAAAGGGTTGAAACTTGTGCCAAATTAACCCTAGAACGTGTGGGTATATTTCTGGAAATTTTTGTGATTTTTGAAAACCGTTTACTATTTTTACGGATGCAAACAAGAAGGGTAAACAGTGCAGTAACTGAAAAGTAAATGCAGAAAGTAAATGGCACCAATAATTTTATACTGGTTCGGTTATAAACAACATACTCCAGTCTTCAAGGAACACATTCCTTGGTTCACACTAATCACACACACGCAGTACACCTTACCGCAGGGTTGGTAGAGTTACACCTAACTCCAACCCTTTACAAACCTTGTATGACGAGTACAATTCACACGAACACCACCACCTTGCTAGAATGAAGATTGATCACACCTTGATCAATCTTTTACAAAGATATGGAATATGTGGTGGTCTATAACAAGCCTATTCAAGATTGAAAAATATGAATACAATAGGCTTTCAAGAAGAAAGAAAGAAAGAGAATGTAGAAGAAGAAGGCTAGAACACTTTTGATCTTTGAATGTGCAACTCGTGTTCTTGTTCTTGTTTTGCTCTTCTTCCTTCCTTTTTAACATGTAATGGCCGACCCCTATTGCTCTTCCCCCTCTTGAAAATTGTCTTCTAAGTCCTTGGGAGAATGTGTGGCATCATTGTGACATGATCTTGCTTACTTGGCATGTTCTCATTGGATGATCATTAAGCTCTTGCTTACTTGGCACTCATTGAGTGGTTGAATGTTGTCATCATTTGATGACTAGGAAAATCTGAGAATAACACTTAAAACATGTGCCAAAATCATCATAAAATAGTTTCCATAATGCACAAGATTGTCACATAAATTGCAAGACAATATTTCTCCAAAAATTGTCAAGAAAATCGGCCATGAATAAACTTTACATGCTGAAATTTCAGCATGTGATACATGAATGTTTATTTCAAATTATTTCCAAATTTTCTTTGATTTTTCTCTTAGAAATAAATCACCAATTAGTAGAAGATATTTTCATCAATTTTGGGAATAAAATTGTACATCACATAGGCCAAAAAATCGGCCATATCCATTACTACACATGCTGAAATTTTCAGCATGTGTGATATTCAAATATATCACAATTTTAATTCCATAACTTATTCAAATTACTTCCAAATTGTCTTCCACTTAATCACATATTTCAAGACACAAAATATAGGCTCATATGGAGATAAAATTCGGCCACCACATTAGTGCACATGCTGAATTTTCAGCATGTGTCACAATTGTGACAAAATTTGAAATATTACCTTTTGTAGCTTCTTTAAGTCACCAACTTTGTATGATTGATTCTTGACCAATCAATATGCCAACAAGGCTCCACATATGCTCCAAAATGGCTGTTGTAGGCGTTGAAAATGATTGTGCATGTGCTGAAATTTATTTTTGCTAACATTGTAACTTTTTACATATGATATATATCTTAAAGTGTTCTAGAAAATTAAATTAAGGGCTGATTGGAATATAACATGTGTGTACTATTAAATGTGCATTAAGTGTCTAGATACATGTCACATGATGTACCAAAAATGCTCCATGTGTTGTGTGCGTAGAAAACCGAATTTTCGATATTTATCGATTACCCGATTTTTCTCTAATTTAAATTCCAACGTTTGCACATGTTATATATATTATGTTATACATAATATATATAATATATACTTTAAATCTCAGCACTTGGCTGGTCTAAAGTGGTACCATTAACATGTGACAAAATTAAACTTGGAATCTTCACATTTTGGCCTTAATGTGGGGTGTTTTGTGTGTGCCAACATGGAAAGTATTTTTGGCTGAATTTTTTATGTAACCCACGAAATTTTTATGGAATTTTGAAGTATAGGGGCTGGCCATTTATTTATGGCATGTACGTGACACGTTGGCGAAGTTTCAGTATTCGCCCGATTCGACAATTTTCGGTTTAGAACCTTTTATCGTGTCGTATTTAATTTGTCATCACCATATCTTATATCATATGATATAAGACCTGAATATACTCATAAATATGAGTTAAGTATAGTGGTGTGACGTTAACGTACGTATGTAAAATATATAACGTGTCGGTAGTACGTCGGAATACATTTGTATGTGCCTTTTCTTAAAAATCTGAAAATATATGTAATATATATGTATATGGCGTGTCACATTAAAGAGGGGAGGAGGATAAAACTTTCCTTCCTTAGCTTTGTTGCCTTTGTGCCTTTTCCAAATGTGGCTTCCTTTAATGAACTACTTAGTTTAATAAACTAAGTACTTCACTTAATGAACTAGTTTAGTTCATTAATGGTGGCACCTAAAAATAGCATAAACACACCAAATGTTTGCCATATGATGTAAGCTTTAACGCTTCATGGCTCGTTAGTACGGCAACATAATATATAAGCTAAATAAGGCAAGTAATAGCAAAGTATCATACATGTACACGTTTGTATATATATCATGCATTTAAGTCACTTATTTTGAAATCACTCAAACCCCCTTTTCTCTACAATCTCCCCCTTTTGATGATTTTCAAAATAACTTATGCACATGATTTAAATGCTAACGCTCCCCCTTCAAACATGCATAAAAAAAATCAAAACTTGAATTTTAAATTCCGAGTCGCTCCCCCTTAATTTATGCAATTAGTATCTCTCTCCCCCTTAAATCATGCTATCTCTCCCCCTTTATTTTGAAAAGTAAATCAAAAGATGCCTGTAAAGATGAAGAAGAGAAAAAAAAATTATGCATTTCATATAACGTGCGTTCGTAAGGGTTATTTATTCAACCCTTTGAAAATGTCCCTTTTGGTACCCAAATTTGGGTAACCTTTCCAGGTCTTCCAAAAGGTGAGAAAGGTGATGAGAACGCAACATAATATATGTTAGGGACAAATGCGTTTGGCCTTTGGCTAAGAATCCCATCATGCATGTAGTATGGTTTCTGTTTTTGATAAGCATTTCGGTTTGCATGCACGAGACGTGATCTAGATGCATTTTTGTGATACGAGTGTCCCGTATGCATCACTTGTTTCTTCTCATATCTATATGGCACATAATTATATTTTTCATGATGTGAAGAAGAAGCACGTTGAGATGTCATAAGAAAAGGCCTATGCGTCTTCTTAGATGCCACATATGTCTTTGATGCATCTATTTTCTTAGATGGGATAAATTTGGTTGGTTTATTTTGTGGCTTACTTTTCTCAACGTATCCTAGTCCGGTTTTGTCACTATCATGCTTTTGAGAAGAAATGATGTGATCCAGCATGTTTGTTCTCGTGTCAAATTGTTTCACCTTTTTCTCTACATCCGCATTCCTTGATTTCAATATTGAAATCTTGGATTTCAATTCAGTGTTCTCGGATGTCAATGATGAAATTTCAGACCTTAATGAATTTATGATGCAAGACGACTCTTCTTTTAAATCGTTTAATTGAGAGACAAGATTTGTGTTAGAAGATTCTAACAATTTCTTGTCTTCAATTAACCGTTTCTTTTGTTTTGCAAGAGTTCTAGCAAACTTATGTAATTCAAGATATTCAACATATAAATCATCATAAGATAGTTCAGAATCCGAGTCAGAATCAGAATTTACCTCATTTTCAAATAGTGGAGGCATTTGGCTTGACATACCTTCTTGCTCGGTTTTGTCGCTAGTGGTTGCCATCTCACAAAGATCGTTCGATCCTTTTGTTGTGAGTGTTCCTGCTCTCTGATACCAATTGTAGGATCTTCAAGGCACCACTAGAAGGGGGGTTGAATAGGTGGTGCGGAAAGTGTGGTTTTTAAAATTTGTTTAAACCTAAACAACTCAACTTCTGAAAACAGATTCTGTTTTAAGGACCAGTTTTAAAACGTTTTTAAAACCAGGTTAGAGGTCTCCAAAAATTTTGAAATTTTGAGAGAACTTAGCCTCAGATGTTATGAGGGTCCCCTAAAAATTTCAAATTAAAATTCAACCCTTAACCCCTTCAAAAACCGTTGGTACTCAGATTATGCAAATCTGCCAGAAACGGTAGATGGTTTTGAAAAATCAATTCCTATTTGTGTGAACGTTCAAATGCTCTGAAAATTTAACCACTAACTCCTTATATACCATATTTAAATGGGTTGAAACAGTTTTGGAAAATTCTTTTGGGAAGTAGGTCAACTACAATCAAAGTCTCAACCTTTGCAAGTCTGAAAATCAGACTGCACTAGTCTCAGAACTTTTGATGTTTGATCGACTTATACTTATCCAAAAGGGTTGAAACTTGTGCCAAATTAACCCTAGAACGTGTGGGTATATTTCTGGAAATTTTTGTGATTTTTGAAAACCGTTTACTATTTTTACGGATGCAAACAAGAAGGGTAAACAGTGCAGTAACTGAAAAGTAAATGCAGAAAGTAAATGGCACCAAGAATTTTATACTGGTTCGGTTATAAACAACATACTCCAGTCTTCAAGGAACACATTCCTTGGTTCACACTAATCACACACACGCAGTACACCTTACCGCAGGGTTGATAGAGTTACACCTAACTCCAACCCTTTACAAACCTTGTATGACGAGTACAATTCACACGAACACCACCACCTTGCTAGAATGAAGATTGATCACACCTTGATCAATCTTTTACAAAGATATGGAATATGTGGTGGTCTATAACAAGCCTATTCAAGATTGAAAAATATGAATACAATAGGCTTTCAAGAAGAAAGAAAGAAAGAGAATGTAGAAGAAGAAGGCTAGAACACTTTTGATCTTTGAATGTGCAACTCGTGTTCTTGTTCTTGTTTTGCTCTTCTTCCTTCCTTTTTAACATGTAATGGCCGACCCCTATTGCTCTTCCCCCTCTTGAAAATTGTCTTCTAAGTCCTTGGGAGAATGTGTGGCATCATTGTGACATGATCTTGCTTACTTGGCATGTTCTCATTGGATGATCATTAAGCTCTTGCTTTCTTGGCACTCATTGAGTGGTTGAATGTTGTCATCATTTGATGACTAGGAAAATCTGAGAATAACACTTAAAACATGTGCCAAAATCATCATAAAATAGTTTCCATAATGCACAAGATTGTCACATAAATTGCAAGACAATATTTCTCCAAAAATTGTCAAGAAAATCGGCCATGAATAAACTTTACATGCTGAAATTTCAGCATAATGAGTGGTTGAATGTTGTCATCATTTGATGACTAGGAAAATCTGAGAATAACACTTAAAACATGTGCCAAAATCATCATAAAATAGTTTCCATAATGCACAAGATTGTCACATAAATTGCAAGACAATATTTCTCCAAAAATTGTCAAGAAAATCGGCCATGAATAAACTTTACATGCTGAAATTTCAGCATGTGATACATGAATGTTTATTTCAAATTATTTCCAAATTTTCTTTGATTTTTCTCTTAGAAATAAATCACCAATTAGTAGAAGATATTTTCATCAATTTTGGGAATAAAATTGTACATCACATAGGCCAAAAAATCGGCCATATCCATTACTACACATGCTGAAATTTTCAGCATGTGTGATATTCAAATATATCACAATTTTAATTCCATAACTTATTCAAATTACTTCCAAATTGTCTTCCACTTAATCACATATTTCAAGACACAAAATATAGGCTCATATGGAGATAAAATTCGGCCACCACATTAGTGCACATGCTGAATTTTCAGCATGTGTCACAATTGTGACAAAATTTGAAATATTACCTTTTGTAGCTTCTTTAAGTCACCAACTTTGTATGATTGATTCTTGACCAATCAATATGCCAACAAGGCTCCACATATGCTCCAAAATGGCTGTTGTAGGCGTTGAAAATGATTGTGCATGTGCTGAAATTTATTTTTGCTAACATTGTAAAATAATGCACATTTAATAGTACACACATGTTATATTCCAATCAGCCCTTAATTTAATTTTCTAGAACACTTTAAGATATATATCATATGTAAAAAGTGTCTAGATACATGTCACATGATGTACCAAAAATGCTCCATGTGTTGTGTGCGTAGAAAACCGAATTTTCGATATTTATCGATTACCCGATTTTTCTCTAATTTAAATTCCAACGTTTGCACATGTTATATATATTATGTTATACATAATATATATAATATATACTTTAAATCTCAGCACTTGGCTGGTCTAAAGTGGTACCATTAACATGTGACAAAATTAAACTTGGAATCTTCACATTTTGGCCTTAATGTGGGGTGTTTTGTGTGTGCCAACATGGAAAGTATTTTTGGCTGAATTTTTTATGTAACCCACGAAATTTTTATGGAATTTTGAAGTATAGGGGCTGGCCATTTATTTATGGCATGTACGTGACACGTTGGCGAAGTTTCAGTATTCGCCCGATTCGACAATTTTCGGTTTAGAACCTTTTATCGTGTCGTATTTAATTTGTCATCACCATATCTTATATCATATGATATAAGACCTGAATATACTCATAAATATGAGTTAAGTATAGTGGTGTGACGTTAACGTACGTATGTAAAATATATAACGTGTCGGTAGTACGTCGGAATACATTTGTATGTGCCTTTTCTTAAAAATCTGAAAATATATGTAATATATATGTATATGGCGTGTCACATTAAAGAGGGGAGGAGGATAAAACTTTCCTTCCTTAGCTTTGTTGCCTTTGTGCCTTTTCCAAATGTGGCTTCCTTTAATGAACTACTTAGTTTAATAAACTAAGTACTTCACTTAATGAACTAGTTTAGTTCATTAATGGTGGCACCTAAAAATAGCATAAACACACCAAATGTTTGCCATATGATGTAAGCTTTAACGCTTCATGGCTCGTTAGTACGGCAACATAATATATAAGCTAAATAAGGCAAGTAATAGCAAAGTATCATACATGTACACGTTTGTATATATATCATGCATTTAAGTCACTTATTTTGAAATCACTCAAACCCCCTTTTCTCTACAATCTCCCCCTTTTGATGATTTTCAAAATAACTTATGCACATGATTTAAATGCTAACGCTCCCCCTTCAAACATGCATAAAAAAATCAAAACTTGAATTTTAAATTCCGAGTCGCTCCCCCTTAATTTATGCAATTAGTATCTCTCTCCCCCTTAAATCATGCTATCTCTCCCCCTTTATTTTGAAAAGTAAATCAAAAGATGTCTGTAAAGATGAAGAAGAGAAAAAAAAATTATGCATTTCATATAACGTGTGTTCGTAAGGGTTATTTATTCAACCCTTTGAAAATGTCCCTTTTGGTACCCAAATTTGGGTAACCTTTCCAGGTCTTCCAAAAGGTGAGAAAGGTGATGAGAACGCAACATAATATATGTTAGGGACAAATGCGTTTGGCCTTTGGCTAAGAATCCCATCATGCATGTAGTATGGTTTCTGTTTTTGATAAGCATTTCGGTTTGCATGCACGAGACGTGATCTAGATGCATTTTTGTGATACGAGTGTCCCGTATGCATCACTTGTTTCTTCTCATATCTATATGGCACATAATTATATTTTTCATGATGTGAAGAAGAAGCACGTTGAGATGTCATAAGAAAAGGCCTATGCGTCTTCTTAGATGCCACATATGTCTTTGATGCATCTATTTTCTTAGATGGGATAAATTTGGTTGGTTTATTTTGTGGCTTACTTTTCTCAACGTATCCTAGTCCGGTTTTGTCACTATCATGCTTTTGAGAAGAAATGATGTGATCTAGCATGTTTGTTCTCATGTCAAATTGTTTCACCTTTTTCTCTACATCCGCATTCCTTGATTTCAATTTGGAAATCTTGGATTTCAATTCAGTGTTACTCGGATGTCAATGATGAAATTTCAGACCTTAATGAATTTATGATGCAAGACGACTCTTCTTTTAAATCGTTTAATTGAGAGACAAGATTTGTGTTAGAAGATTCTAACAATTTCTTGTCTTCAATTAACCGTTTCTTTTGTTTTGCAAGAGTTCTAGCAAACTTATGTAATTCAAGATATTCAACATATAAATTATCATAAGATAGTTCAGAATCCGAGTCAGAATCAGAATTTACCTCATTTTCAAATAGTGGAGGCATTTGGCTTGACATACCTTCTTGCTCGGTTTTGTCGCTAGTGGTTGCCATCTCACAAAGATCGTTCGATCCTTTTGTTGTGAGTGTTCCTGCTCTCTGATACCAATTGTAGGATCTGCAAGGCACCACTAGAAGGGGGGTTGAATAGGTGGTGCGGAAAGTGTGGTTTTTAAAATTTGTTTAAACCTAAACAACTCAACTTCTGAAAACAGATTCTGTTTTAAGGACCAGTTTTAAAACGTTTTTAAAACCAGGTTAGAGGTCTCCAAAAATTCTGACATTTTGAGAGAACTTAGCCTCAGATGTTATGAGGGTCCCCTAAAAATTTCAAATTAAAATTCAACCCTTAACCCCTTCAAAAACCGTTGGTACTCAGATTATGCAAATCTGCCAGAAACGGTAGATGGTTTTGAAAAATCAATTCCTATTTGTGTGAACGTTCAAATGCTCTGAAAATTTGACCACTAACTCCTTATATACTATATTTAAATGGGTTGAAACAGTTTTGGAAAATTCTTTTGGGAAGTAGGTCAACTACAATCAAAGTCTCAACCTTTGCAAGTCTGAAAATCAGACTGCACTAGTCTCAGAACTTTTGATGTTTGATCGACTTATACTTATCCAAAAGGGTTGAAACTTGTGCCAAATTAACCCTAGAACGTGTGGGTATATTTCTGGAAATTTTTGTGATTTTTGAAAACCGTTTACTATTTTTACGGATGCAAACAAGAAGGGTAAACAGTGCAGTAACTGAAAAGTAAATGCAGAAAGTAAATGGCACCAAGAATTTTATACTGGTTCGGTTATAAACAACATACTCCAGTCTTCAAGGAACACATTCCTTGGTTCACACTAATCACACACACGCAGTACACCTTACCGCAGGGTTGATAGAGTTACACCTAACTCCAACCCTTTACAAACCTTGTATGACGAGTACAATTCACACGAACACCACCACCTTGCTAGAATGAAGATTGATCACACCTTGATCAATCTTTTACAAAGATATGGAATATGTGGTGGTCTATAACAAGCCTATTCAAGATTGAAAAATATGAATACAATAGGCTTTCAAGAAGAAAGAAAGAAAGAGAATGTAGAAGAAGAAGGCTAGAACACTTTTGATCTTTGAATGTGCAACTCGTGTTCTTGTTCTTGTTTTGCTCTTCTTCCTTCCTTTTTAACATGTAATGGCCGACCCCTATTGCTCTTCCCCCTCTTGAAAATTGTCTTCTAAGTCCTTGGGAGAATGTGTGGCATCATTGTGACATGATCTTGCTTACTTGGCATGTTCTCATTGGATGATCATTAAGCTCTTGCTTTCTTGGCACTCATTGAGTGGTTGAATGTTGTCATCATTTGATGACTAGGAAAATCTGAGAATAACACTTAAAACATGTACCAAAATCATCATAAAATAGTTTCCATAATGCACAAGATTGTCACATAAATTGCAAGACAATATTTCTCCAAAAATTGTCAAGAAAATCGGCCATGAATAAACTTTACATGCTGAAATTTCAGCATAATGAGTGGTTGAATGTTGTCATCATTTGATGACTAGGAAAATCTGAGAATAACACTTAAAACATGTGCCAAAATCATCATAAAATAGTTTCCATAATGCACAAGATTGTCACATAAATTGCAAGACAATATTTCTCCAAAAATTGTCAAGAAAATCGGCCATGAATAAACTTTACATGCTGAAATTTCAGCATGTGATACATGAATGTTTATTTCAAATTATTTCCAAATTTTCTTTGATTTTTCTCTTAGAAATAAATCACCAATTAGTAGAAGATATTTTCATCAATTTTGGGAATAAAATTGTACATCACATAGGCCAAAAAATCGGCCATATCCATTACTACACATGCTGAAATTTTCAGCATGTGTGATATTCAAATATATCACAATTTTAATTCCATAACTTATTCAAATTACTTCCAAATTGTCTTCCACTTAATCACATATTTCAAGACACAAAATATAGGCTCATATGGAGATAAAATTCGGCCACCACATTAGTGCACATGCTGAATTTTCAGCATGTGTCACAATTGTGACAAAATTTGAAATATTACCTTTTGTAGCTTCTTTAAGTCACCAACTTTGTATGATTGATTCTTGACCAATCAATATGCCAACAAGGCTCCACATATGCTCCAAAATGGCTGTTGTAGGCGTTGAAAATGATTGTGCATGTGCTGAAATTTATTTTTGCTAACATTGTAAAATAATGCACATTTAATAGTACACACATGTTATATTCCAATCAGCCCTTAATTTAATTTTCTAGAACACTTTAAGATATATATCATATGTAAAAAGTGTCTAGATACATGTCACATGATGTACCAAAAATGCTCCATGTGTTGTGTGCGTAGAAAACCGAATTTTCGATATTTATCGATTACCCGATTTTTCTCTAATTTAAATTCCAACTTTTGCACATGTTATATATATTATGTTATACATAATATATATAATATATACTTTAAATCTCAGCACTTGGCTGGTCTAAAGTGGTACCATTAACATGTGACAAAATTAAACTTGGAATCTTCACATTTTGGCCTTAATGTGGGGTGTTTTGTGTGTGCCAACATGGAAAGTATTTTTGGCTGAATTTTTTATGTAACCCACGAAATTTTTATGGAATTTTGAAGTATAGGGGCTGGCCATTTATTTATGGCAAGTACGTGACACGTTGGCGAAGTTTCAGTATTCGCCCGATACGACAATTTTCGGTTTAGAACCTTTTATCGTGTCGTATTTAATTTGTCATCACCATATCTTATATCATATGATATAAGACCTGAATATACTCATAAATATGAGTTAAGTATAGTGGTGTGACGTTAACGTACGTATGTAAAATATATAACGTGTCGGTAGTACGTCGGAATACATGTGTATGTGCCTTTTCTTAAAAATCTGAAAATATATGTAATATATATGTATATGGCGTGTCACATTAAAGAGGGGAGGAGGATAAAACTTTCCTTCCTTAGCTTTGTTGCCTTTGTGCCTTTTCCAAATGTGACTTCCTTTAATGAACTACTTAGTTTAATAAACTAAGTACTTCACTTAATGAACTAGTTTAGTTCATTAATGGTGGCACTTGAAAATAGCATAAACACACCAAATGTTTGCCATATGATGTAAGCTTTAACGCTTCATGGCTCGTTAGTACGGCAACATAATATATAAGCTAAATAAGGCAAGTAATAGCAAAGTATCATACATGTACACGTTTGTATATATATCATGCATTTAAGTCACTTATTTTGAAATCACTCAAACCCCCTTTTCTCTACACTCTCCCTGCTTCATCAAGGCCGCCACTTTAGGAGGGTAGAAGGAGCACCACTGCATCGATCAAGCCTTGCAAACGCATATCAAATACCAAGTAGGTGCTCCCTTAACATCCGTTGAATGTAAAAAACGATAATCTTTAATTTCTCTATGAAAACGAGATCATGCATTAGTATGTGTGATTGTATAGATGCTTGATTATTAGATTATATGTATATGTGATGAATTGTATGTCCGTATATATGATCGTATATGTATATATATGCATGTTGCTATTTTCGTATGAAAACTCAAAAAAGATTTGATTTTTGATGTGCGTGTGAATACCGGAATCGTAGGAAGAAGCATTTGTGCCGGCGGCGCGTGGCCGGTGGTGGTGGGCTATGACCACGTGCTGCCGGACGAAGGTCGCAGGAACAAGTGTTTGTGCCGGCGGCGCGTGGCCGATGGTGGTGGGCTATGACCACGTGATGCCGGATGGAGGAATAAGGGTGAAGGGGGGCTGAGAGGGGGCTGAGGGGGGTGGTGCGGGGCTGGTCAGTGGGGGGTGCTGTGGTGGGGGCGTCTGGTTGGGGAGGCAGACTGGATGGGGGCGGGAGTGGTGAGAGGGGCGGGGATAGGCTTGGAGAGGGAAGGGGGATGCGGATGGAGGAATAAGGGGCGGCTGAGAGGGTGTGCGGGGGATGGTGCGGCTGGTCAAGGGGGGTGAGGACTGGGGGCGGAAGAGAGTGCGGGTGCGGTTTGGTGAGGGGCAGCTGGGGGTCTGGTGCAGGCTGGGTAGGGGTGCTGGAGAGGGCTAGGGAGTAGGGATCCGGGGGTGAGGGAGCTGGGGTTGGGCTGAGAGATGTCGGCTAGGGGGGATAGGTTCGTTCGAAATCAGAGAAGGGGGTTGGGGACGAAATTGATACTGACGAAAGGAAGGAAATAGAAAATAGAAAAAGGAAAAATGATAAAGAAAAAGAAAAAGGAAAAAGAAATAAAGAAAAGAAAAGGATAAAGAAGAAGAAAGGAAAGGGAAAGCAAAGGAAGGATTCCGTGTATGATTTCTGTGCATTCATGCATCACGACATTGCATATATGTTATGTTCTGTTCCGTTCCGTTCTATTCTGTAAGGATATACTAGACGTAAGTCGCATATCTGATCTGTTTCGTTTCGTTCCGTTTCGTTCCGTTCTGTTAGGACCCGGGGTCATGCATTGCACGATTAGATGAATGTTTATGAGAATGTAGCTTTATCATGCATCACGTATGTGGCATTGTATTTCATGCTCATTTTGCACGATTATGTGTTTTGATTGTTTTAAGAAGTTATGACCGTTATACGTTATTTTAAGAAGTTCTGACCGTTATGCGTATTTGCGAAAACGTGGACAGTCTATTTTCGTATTGCAGTACATATATGTATTTCACTACTGTCCTAGCATGTATGATCTCACTAGGCTGATGCAGGCAGGGTACCTATTGAGTGATGTTTTTGTCGCTCACACCGTTTGTTTTGTTTTCTTGCAGACGATTCAGGGTATGATTATATATGGGTTGGAGAAGATTCAGAGTGGGCTCAGTGGGAATCGTAGAGACTATTTGGAGATTGAGGATCAAGAATTGAGGAAAATTTATTTTATTTATTATTCTATTTGAGGACATAGCTTAGGGATTTCTTAATTGTTACTTTACGATGTCGTATAAGGGATTGTGACTTGATTTTGACTATATATGATTTGGGGATTTTACTTTCGATTTAGGATTTTGAATTGATTTATTTCACTTCCGCAATCGAATACTCTGTCGTTTTGATAAGTGTATGGATTCGTACAGACGCCTTGTATATCCCTTAGTGGAATGCGGCGGGCGTTCCTGTTTTGACCCTAGGGTTCGGGACGGAGCGCTACACCAATAACCCTGAAGATCTCCAATCTTCAACAATAATTGTATCTCCATATTTTGAAAAAATATTTATGGTATGAATTGAATTCTATTATTTTTTAGTTCTTTAATATTATGTTCTTTATTTTATTTATTGCTTTTATATACTATATATCTATATAATTGGGTCAGTATATACCAACTAATTTTATTATTGTTAATATTGTTATATATATTTATGTGTGTCTGTGTGTGTGTGTGTGTATATATATATAAATGGCTGGAATTAGTTCCGCCTAACCTTATTCCTTCTCCCTTTTATATTTACTGCTCTTTATTTATCTTCTTGGGGAGTTTAATCACCCCCTTTTTAATTTTGATTTTACTTTCTGTTTATATCTTTTCAGCATTTACTTATTTTCCTGTTTTGTTAAAGTTTTGTTTATTATTGTTTTCATTTAGTGTCGGTAGTTAAATTTCCTGTTTGTGGTGTGGTATCAGAGCCAAACGGTTCAGATCTATCGACAGCTCATTCAGTTTTATATATCTTTTAATTATATTTGTGTAAATCTTTGGTGAGTGTTTGCTTTGTACACGCTGTGTTATAAGTCTCATCTAAAGAGCAATAAATCATGTATGCGTCAAAGTGTTTGTAGCCAAAGATCCAAACAAATATAAAAGAAAGCATATACAAAAATGGAAGATATGTTCGAAGGATCTGCTTCATGCAGCTCGGTAACATGTGCAAATAAGAATAAAATTGTCAACACTGAGGAAATAATAATAGAGAATTTTGACAAAGCAGTAAATAACTGGGTCATTCCAAAGATTAAGAAGAATGAAATATATGAATCTTCAATATTCAATATGTTAAAATCAGATTACATAATTAAAATGGAGGAAAGAGATATTCCACTCTCTAAACCGTTTGAAACAATACAACTTCTATCTTATAAGTCACTTGAAAACATAAAAAGAAAAGATATCAATATTTACATGTTGGTCTAATACAAGTAGGTATCAAACCTTTAACAAGAGAAGGTAGTAGTCTTAAGAGATATAAGACATAATAACTTTGAACAATCACTTCTTAGTTCAGTCGAGTCCAGTCTATGTACAGGACCAATCTCTTTTGATTGTTATCCTAATTTTTCATGTTCTTTAAAAGATACACAAATATTGAAAACTTTAGTACTGCAAATAAAAACACATGGATATGATATGTTGCCAAGATCAATTCCATTGGCTTTAATATATCGGATTCAGTACAAGGTAATGAGTTCCATGTTTATTGGTCCAAAACCAAAACACTCTTTAAAAAGAGGAGAAACAATGATTCTACATATAGATCTGACCAGATCTAATGCTGTAATTTCAAGATCTATAAAATGGAATGATGTAAATCTTCTCGAAGAATGGGTCTTAGAAGGAGCAGTAAAAGCTACAAATCAAAAATATGAACCAAATACTGAAATCAACAAAATAAGACAATTAAATGATGGATCAATTAAATTAAGCTTCGCTAGAAGTTTCTCCATTAGAGAAAAAGATAACGCATCTATTTCTAGCACAATAAATTTAGGAAGATTTTCATAGATACCATCTGCGATAGATGTTCCCTACCAAAAACAAAGATTTTCAACATCAGATGTTGAATATGCCAACTCTTCATTTAGAAAAGATGATTATTCTACGGAAATTTCTAGACCAGTTTATTCTAAAAAAGAGTATTATTCTAAATATGATATAAATGCACCTAGTACATCACAAAATATTTACACTAAATCAGATTTTAGTGAACCTAATAGTCCAACACTGTTGCACCCCAACGACCATGTGCTTGAAACCGTGACTAAGTGGTGTAATGAAAATGATGATTTTATCAATTACTTGTTACTTAGGTCAAGTAGCACCACTTTACTTAAGTATTTTGAATTGGACACTGAACCATTCAGTAAGAGGAATGTCACTAGGCATTGTGATACCTAGTGAAATTCGGCCAAGAGGCCTTGATCACCCATAAACCAATTATAATTCATAAGGAGGCAATCGTAAATGATCTTCACCAAGCAAGATTAAAATCATAAGTAGATGAAATAAGTAATATCACAAATTATAAAATTATGAGACAGGATAAACATGGAAAATACCAAAATGCCCAAAGGCCCCAAAATTTTGGCCTAGACATGGAAGATATTCTAGAATTCTCTAGCCAATTTTATTAGCTAAAACTATTACTTAAATTCTACTACACAATTAAGACAAGAAGTTAGCATTTAAAGAATGAATAAAACAACCCATTAAAGGAGGAGGAAGTGTGGTTGAGGTCATTAAAGACCTCAAACTAATCGCCCATAATGGCTAGACCATGGAGGATATTTTTAAATCCTACCATGGTTACTTTTTCCCTTCAATCAAGGTTAAGATAACCATGATTTGATAAAGTAACTTGGGTTAGCACCAAAGTAACCATAGTTGGAATAAAGTAACCAAGGTTATTACTAACCTAACCTTGATTAGCACTCATAAAGCCCTAACCCTCACTATTATCCCTCCAAAATCGGCCACCCTTCCCAAGTCCCCTACATGTTTTAATTTAAACCCTTCTAGAAACATCTACCTTCTTATCATGCAAGAGCACAACACTTAGACAATCTCCATCACCCTCACCAATATTCGGCCCCTTCATCTTGAAGAATAGGAGCTCAACTTCACTTCCAAGACTCAAGAAACATCTAGGTAAGTCTTGTTCCAAGCTTCCTTAAGTGAATTCTTAATTTGATAAAGGAATGAAGCTCACATGAAATCTATTCTCCCTTCCAAAACCGTAGCTTCCATGGTTCACATGGGTGAAAGCCATCAACTTTCTTAGGAGGTGATACCTTGGAGTGCTTGCATCTCCATTCCAAGCTCATTTAGGTAAGATGCTCTAGCCCTCAAACATATCCTATTTCCTCTATTGACTAAAGACTAATCTTTTCCTTCCATTTCCCTTAAAACCGTATGCTCAAGGTGAAGAAGGAGAAGGATTTCAACTCAACTCACTCCATAACCAAGCAAAGACAAGAGCTTTAGCTTGAAGAGGCAAGTATACAATGATCTCTCATGACTTATTTAAAGAATTAGTGACTTGAATGCTTAGAGGTCCTTAAGATTTGATCTTTAGTTGAATATCTTAAGTTTAAGACTATATCTTAGTGATTCCCTAAGAACAATGCCTTGCATGTGATTTATTCCTTCAAAAATGGAGTCTTTTCCTATATGCATTATGGAATGAGGCTGATCTGGAGTGAAATAAGGTCCACCTAAGTAGGTCTAGACAAGATTAACTTGTGAATGTAACACGGAAGGTCCTAGGAAAAGTATGCATGTGAAAGATAGGAGTTTTATGAAGTTGTTTGTAAGATTGGATTAAGATGACACTTGAATGTGGTTTTATGCTTGAATATATGTTGTAAAATGTGTTTAAGGCACCACACAAATTTTGGCCTAAAGGATTGAGTAGAAGGTGAACATGGACATTTGATTTGAATAGATGACAAAATAGCCCACTACGGGAATTGGGCAGAATAGAGTGACGTTTTAAAAGACTTAAGAGCTGACCTTTTAGACCTTCAATGAAGCTGAGTTTTGGTACAGAGCTAGCCTCATGAGCGTAGCACAAGTGAGAGTTAGAATTTCGTTAAAATCAGCTACGGATTATTTTTAAGAAATTACGCGGTAAAACTGCTCCAGCTGAAAATTCTGGAGCTAGGCAGAATTGAACACTGACTTAAACGACTTAAAAGAGGACCTTGTAGACCTTCAATAAATCTGATTCTTGGCGCAATGCTAGCCCCATGTGTATAGAAGAGATGAGAATTGGAATTTTGGTAAAATGAGCTATGGTTATTTTTAATAAAATATTTGGTAAGACTGGTCAGACTTGAAAAACAGGAACTGAGCAGAATTGTAACCTCTTTTGGTTGGCTGGAAAAGAGACCTTGTAGAGGACCAATAAAGATGATTTTTGGCATGGTAATAATAATATGAGTGTAGTGAACACGCCAGCTGGAATTTTGGTAAAACAAGCTCTGGATTATTTTATATGAATTAATTGGTCAAACTGCTCAACTGAAATCACTGGAATCAACCTGAAGTTTAGTAACGACTTTATGGACTCAGAAAGGGGACTTAGTGATATGAAAATAGGCTAAATTTCGGCAGGATACTAGTTCCACATGTTTATGATTCGTACAAGTTGGAATTTCTGAAAAATGAATCACGGATTTGCCGTAAGTGAATTTTTGGTAAAATAGGTCAGATCAGTTTCAGCATCTAACCCATTTCGGAAATTAAGTAAATGAGCCCCTTTATGATTATCGAAATAATCTGAAATTTTTACGACATGTATCTAAGATTCCATCAAATGTATTTGTGACAAAAGATCAGGGAAATGAACCTATTTGGTTAGCTTAACTGCCCATGAATATGAAGAAAAAGTCTGGAAGTATTTAGCTTCCACATTCATGCATGTTGATATGTTATAAGGAATGCACACGCTTATTCATGTCATGACTTGCATTGCATATCACTACATGTATCACGCATGATCATGAAACTGATTTTCATGGATTTTATGATGCAAACAAGTTTTACAAGCAACTACGTTTTCGATATGCATGAAAAGTTTTTTTACGGTCCCATGTTTTTAAAAGAAAGCTTCATGATTCCTTTGCCGGCCAAGCATGCAACTAACCCGACTCCAGACCCGGGGTTAATTGGTCTGATGACATGATATGTTCTGGACCCGTTCAAATCCGGGGTTAATTGGTCTGATATCTGTTCTGGACCCGTTCAGATCCGGGGTTAATTGATCTGATATCTGTTTTGGACCCGTTCAGATCCGGGGTTAATTGATCTGATATCTGTTCTGGACCCGTTCAGACCCGGGGTTAATTGGTCTGATGATATGTTCTGGACCCGCTCAGATCCGGGGTTAATTGATCTGACACTCTGTTTTTACGACATGTTACTTTGTGGGACCAAAATGATGTTTTGACATGACATGACAGGACATGACATCATGCACTGCATCTTGTATAATTCACGATCATGAGGACATGTTGCATGTTACAGTTAATAGTGTAAATTATTATTGGTATAGCATTACCTAAAAACATGCTTAAGCCGAACGTCAAGTAAGTTCAGGATCCAAGATCAGATATGATATAGCATTCCCTAAAACATGCTTAAGCCGAACGTCAAGTAAGTTCAGAATCCAAGATCAGGTATGAATTATGATTATTTGAGGTTTTTGGGTAATACATTCATGTTATGATTCTTTACGTATTTCAATGGTCGTTAATTGTATTCTTGCTGGGTGATTTTTATCACTCACACTTTATTTTTTCCCCCAGAGTCAGATAATGCCAAGGTAGAATAGGTCGAGGATGAGCCGAGGGTACCTTATCCATAGGCGAGAATATATGAAGGGAGCTAAGCTTAAGGACTTTTGTGCTGCCAAGACATTTTGTATCATGACTGTGTTTGAACTCTTTGGATTTCAGTTATGTTATTTTTGGGACTACTACCTTTGGGAACTTAGTAAATTGGTGATGCATGTTTGATTTGAAAAGTTTTAATTCTGCCTAAATTTTACTACCATGTTGAATGTTAGCATGGGAGTCCAAGACTTATGTTATGGATGTTCGCATGTTATGCATGACGCCTTGTACTCTCCTCAGTGAAGTACGGCGGGTGCACCGTATCCGGACGAGGCCGGGTGCGGGGCGCTACAGGTGGTATCAGAGCCCAGGCTCTAGATTTCGGGCAGAACGTAGGACTAAGTTATGATCTTAGCAATCTAAGTTTGATCTTAGACCTAAGTCATGATCTTAGATGAGTGATGGCCTTAGACTAGGACCACGTAGACCGGGTTTAGGATGTAACTTAATAAAGAATCCTGAACTATGAAGTTAGGTCTATGACGTAAGACATGCCCTCTCCTTTCGTATTTTAAAATTTGTTAATTATGGTCCTTGGTCAAATAAATTGATGATTATTCCGATATTCTAAATAGACGATAAACCATAAGTGCAGATGGTGAGGCCACGTGGCAGACCCCCGAGAGCACGACCAGCTGCTCAGGAGCCCATACCTCCACCACCAGCATAGGTTCCGCCGCCACCTCAGCCGGATCAGGATCCTCCAGCACAGAATAGCCACCACCGGCTCCACAGGCACCTGTTCCTCCAGTCATCCCGGATATGAATGCATTTCAGACCTTTTGCCAAGTGGTTACTCAAATAGGACAAGGCCTAATTCATCAGAATGTTCCACCTCAGCCACATCAGCCAATAAGGGATGCCCAGTACTATTTTGAGAAGCTCAAGAGGGCTAATGTGCCACCGTTTGAGGAAAAACCTAACCTAAATACTGCGGAGAAGTGGCTAGATGAAGTTGAAAATTGTTTTGAGCTAATTCAAGCCCCAGAGGAAATGAAGGCTCAGGCTATCAGACCCTTCTTGATCAGTGAAGCTAATCAATGGTGGAAGACGAATCTGCAACCTTTGCCCAGACCTATCACATGGGAAAGATTTCTGCAAGAATTTCATAAGTTTTATATCCCTCCGTCAGTTAAATTGCAAAAGAGGCATGAGTTTGAATCTCTGAGGCAAGAGTCGGGTATGACAGTAGCTGAGTATGCAAATAAGTTCATCGCACTTGGGAGGTTTCAGCCTGTTACTATGAATGATGAAGAAACGAAGATGCTGAAGTTTGAAAGAGGTCTAAACCCAAGAATTAGGACATGGTTGGTGAATGCAAATCCTGTCAATTTTGGAGCACTTCTGGATGCATGCTACCGTATAGAGAGGGATATCATACGAAGAGGTGATGTGGGCCAAAAGCGAGAAAGACAAAGGACCGGAAATGAGAAGTATAGGAAAATGGCTAAGAAGAATTACAGAGGATCCGTTCGTCAGGGACAATCCCAAGGACAGAATCAGCGCCGCAAGCAAAATCAAAATAATCAGCCGAAGAATCAGGCCCCAGCTCAGCAGCCAGCAATACCAGAATGCCCTCATTGCCAGAAGAGGCACGTGGGAGAGTGTAGGTGGAAGACAGGTAAGTGCTTTGGATGCGGAAAGGACGGTCATATGATTAAGGATTGCCCGGAAAAGGGGGCACAACCACCACAACAGCAAAGGAACCAGCGGCCACGTGCAAATGCAAGGGTGCACGCTATGACTGATGCTGATGTTGAAGAGACTGCTGATGTAGTGACTGGTAAGATTTAAAGTTTTATGTCTTCAATACCTTTCGCTTATACATAACTATCATATTGCTTAGAAAAATGTGCCTGGTTCAGGAACTATCCAAGTGTGTAGCATACCTGCAAATGTGTTGTTCGACAGTAGCGCTAGCCACTCATTTATCTCAAGGAAGTTTGCTAAGAATATCGATCATAATCGAGTCCGATTAGATTCACCTTATAGAGTACAAGCAGCTGGCGACCAGGTGCTTGTTTCCCATCACATATTCAGAAATTGTGCGCTTGAGTTGAATGACCAGTTGTTTGAGTCCAATTTGATCCCCATATCTATGAGTGATTTCGACGTGATTCTCGGAATGAATTGGCTCTCAAAGAATCATGCTCACATTGACTGCCGAAGCAGGCAAGTTATCATTAAGAACCCAGCTCGAGAAGAGATATCATTCCAAGGAGGAGCTAAGTTAAAGAAACCATCCAAGAAAGTCTTTGTTAACGCAGCTCGTGCCAGTCAAGCATTAAAGAAAGGTCATGAAGGATTCTTGGTTTATGTTCTAAGTACCGAACAAGAAAGCCCTACCCTTGCACAAGTTCCAGTTGTTAATGAATACCCTGATGTATTTCCTGATGATCTGCCTGGACTACCTCCTGATCGCGAGATTGCTTTCGAAATAAACATTGTTCCAGGAGCTGAACCCATATCGAAAACCCCTTATCGCATGGCACCTGCGGAACTAAAGGAGCTAAAGGAACAATTACATGAACTGTTAGAAAGGAAACTTATTCGCCCCAGTGTTTCACCTTGGGGTGCTCCGGTGCTATTTGTGAAAAAGAAAGATGGAAGTATGCGCTTATGCATCGATTACCAGGAGCTCAACAAAATCACCATAAAGAACAAGTACCCATTACCACGGATTGATGACCTATTCGATCAGCTCAGGGTAAGTAACTCGTAAGTTTTAACTTGACTAAGATTTAAATCTTTTGAAACCCTACCTAAAGCATTTTAATGCAGGGATCTCGAATTTTTAGTAAGATTGACTTACGATCTGGATACTTTCAATTGAAGATTAAGGCGGAAGATGTCCCTAAGACTATGCACACTATGCACATTTATTTCTCTACAATCTCCCCCTTTTGATGATTTTCAAAATAACTTATGCACATGATTTAAATCCTATCGCTCCCCCTTCAATTATGCATAAATTCAAAATTCAAAATTTAAATTTCGAATCCGCTCCCCCTTGATTTATGCAATCAGTATCTCTCCTCCCCTTAAATCATGCTTTCTCTCCCCCTTTATTTTGGAAAGCAAATCAAAAGATGCCTGTAAAGATGAAAAAAAATCATGCATTTCATATACGTGCGTTCGTAAGGGTTATTTATTCAACCCTTTGAAAATGTCCCTTTTGGTACCCAAAATTGGGTGACCTTTCTAGGTCTACCAAAAGGTGAGAAGGTGATGAGAACGCAACATAATAAACTTTTGGTGCAACTGTATCTGGCCTTTTGCCGAGAACTCCTTTATACGCATTATATGTAGGACGTTTTTGATATGTCCTTGTGTTTGTATGCGTAGTGTGTAGCGCCCCGCACCCGGGCCTCGTCCGGATACGGTGCACCCGCCGTACTTCACTGAGGAGAGTACAAGGCGTCATGCATAACATGTGAACACCATAACATAAGTCTTGGACTCTCATGCTAACATTCAACATGGTAGTAAAATTTCGGCAGAATTAAAACTTTTAAAAATAAACATGCATTACTAAATTACTAAGTTCCCAAAAGTAGTAGTCCCACAAAATGACATAACCGAAATTCAGAGAGTTCCATCATAGTCATAATACAAAACTTCTTGGCAGCACAAAAGTCCTTAAGCTTAGCTCCCTTCATGATCCTCGCCTATGGATATGGTACTCTCGGCTCGTCCTCTATCCATTCTATCTTGGCATTATCCGGCTCTGGGGAAAAATAAAGTGTGAGTGATAAAAATCACCCAGCAAGAATACAATAAACGACCATGAAATACGTAAAGAATCATAACATGAATGTATTACCCTAAAAACCTCAAAGAATCATAATTCATACCTGATCTTAAATCCTGAGCTTGCTCGACGTTCGGCTTAGACATCTATTTAGAGAATGCTATACCATACCTGGTCTTAGATCCTGAACTTACTTGGCGTTCGGCTTAAACATGTTTTTAGGTAATGCTATACCAATAATAACTTATAACCATTAACTGTATCATGCAACGTGTCTTCATGATCGTGAATTATGTAAGATGCAATGCATGATGTCATGTCATGTCAAAACATCATTTTGGTCCCATAAAGTAACATGTCGTAAAAACAGAGTGTCAGATCAATTAACCCCGGATCTGAGCGGGTCCAGAACATATCATCAGACCAATTAACCCCGGGTCTGAACGGGTCCAGAACAGATATCAGATCAATTAACCCCGGATCTGAACGGGTCCAGAACAGATATCAGATCAATTAACCCCGGATCTGAACGGGTCCAGAACAGATATCAGATCAATTAACCCCGGATCTGAACGGGTCCAGAACAGATATCAGACCAATTAACCCCGGATCTGAACGGGTCCAGAACATATCATGTCATCAGACCAATTAACCCCGGGTCTGGAGTTGGGTTAGTCGCATGCTTGTCCGGCAAAGGAATCATGAAGCTTTCTTTTAAAAACATGGGACCGTAAGAACTTTTCATGCATATCGAAAACATAGTCGCTTGTAAAACTTGCTTGCATCATAAAATCCATGAAAATAAGTTTCATGATCATGCATGATACATGCCGTGATATGCAATGCAAGTCATGAGATGGATAATCGTATGCACTCCTTATAACATATCAACATGCATGAATGCGGAAGCTAAATTCTTCCAGACTTTTACTTCGTATTCATGGGGCGGTTAAGCTAACCAAATAGGTTCATTTCCCTGTTCTTTTGTCACAAATACCTTTGGTAGAGTCTTAGATACATGTCGTAAAAATTTCAGATTATTTCGATAATCATAAAGGGGTTCATTTACTTAATTTCTGAAATGGGTTAGATGCTGAAACTGATCTGACCTATTTTTCTAAAAATTCAATTGCGGCAAATCCGAGGTTCGTTTTTCAGAAATTCCAACTTGCACAAGTCATAAACATGTGGAACTAGTATCCTACCGAAATTTAGCCTATTTTCATATCTCTAAGTCCCCTTTCTGAGTCCATAAACTCGTTACTAAATTTCAGGTTGGTTCCAGTGATTTCAGATGAGCAGTTTGACTAATTAATTCATATAAAATAATCCAGAACTTGTTTTACCAAAATTCCAGCTGATTGTGTTCACTACAGTCATAGGATTATTACCATGCCAAAAATCATCTTTATTGGTCATCTACAAGGTCTCTTTTCAAACCGTTCAAAACGTTACACCATTCTGTCATGTTCCAGAATTTACAGCCTGAGCAGTCTCACTAATTATTTTATTAAAAATTAACCATAACTTTTTTTTACCAAAATTCCAACTCTTATCTCTGCTACACTCATGGGACTAGCTCTGTGCCAAAAATCGGATTTATTGAAGGTCCACAAGGTCCTCTTTTAATTCGTTGAAGCCAGTGATCAATTCTTCCCAGCTCCAGAATTTTCTACTGGAGCAGTTTTACCGTATAATTTCTCAAAAATAATCCTTAGCTTATTTTAACGAAATTCCAACTCTCACTTGGGCTACACTCCTAAGGATAACTTTGTACCAAAAATTAGCTTCATTGAAGGTCTTTAAGGTCAGTTCTTAAACCATCTAAAACGTCACTCTATTCTGTCCACTTCCAGTGGTTTGCTATTTTGTCATCTATCCAAGTCAAATGTCCATGTCTTCACTCAATACTTTGGGCCGAAACTTGTTTGTTGCCTTAGCCACATTTTACAACACATATTCAAGCATGCATTCATATTCAAGAGTCATCTTAATCTAACTTACCAACAACCTCATAAAGCTCCTATCTTTCACATGTATTCTTTCCTTAGGACCTTTTATGTTACATTCACAAGTCAATCTTGTCTAGACCTACTTAGGTGAACCTTATTTCACTCTAGGTCAGCTTTTTTTTATATAGCATATAGGAAAAGACTTCACCTTTAAAGGAATAAGTCACATGCAAGGCATTGTTCTTAGGAAATCACTAAGATATAGTCTCAAACTTAAGATATTCAACTAAATATTGAATCTTAAGAACCTCTAAGCATTCAAGTCACAAACTCTTTAAATAAATCATGAGAGATCATTGTATACTTGCCTCTTCAAGCTAAAGCTCTTGTCTTTGCTTGGTTATGGTGTGAGATGTGTTGGAATCCTTCACCTTCTTGACCTTAAGCATACGGTTTTAAGGAAAATGGGAGGAAAGATTAGTCTTTATACAAAGAGCAAATAGGATAGGTTTGAGGGCTAGAGCATCTTACCAAAAGAAGCTTGGAATGGAGATTCAAGTACCACAATGTGTCTCCACCTAAGAGAGTTGATGGCTTTCACCTATTTACACCATGAAACCCACGGTTTTGGGCATGGGGGAAAAGGTTTTATGTGAGCTTCATCCTTCACCAAATAAGAATTTACTTAAGGAAGCTTGGAACAAGACTTACCTAGATGTCTTCTTGAGTCTTGAAGTGAAGTTGAACTTCTATCCTTCAAGAGTATAAAGCCGAAATATTGGTGAGAGTAGGAGGGAATTTTGCTAAGTGTTGCTTGGCTTGCTTGGGAAGAAATTTTCTAGATGAATGTAGGGTTTAGTCTTGCAAGATTTAAAAATCTAGGAGATGGGAAGGCTTGGCTGATTTTTGGAGGGAGAATTGGGAGGGTTAGGGTTCTCATGAGTGTTAATCAAGGTTAAGTTAGTATAACCTTGGTTACTTTATTCCAACTATAGTTACTTTTGGGCTAACCCAAGTTACTTTATTAAATCATGGTTATCTTAACCTTGGTTTAAGGAAAAAGTAACCATGGTAGGATTTGAAATCTTCCATGGTTAATCCATGTAGGGGCCGATTTTTTTTTTGGGTTGGGGTCTTTATGACCTCAACCACACTACTTCCTTCTTTAATGAGTTGTCTTACTTGCTCCTTAAATGCATGTCTATTTTGTTTTCTATTTATTCTTTGCATGATAACTTCTTGTCTTATCATTTTAACTAATAAAATTGGCTAGAGAATTCTAGAACCTCTCCATGTATAGGCCGAAATTTTAAGCTTCTTGGGCAACTTGATATTTCTTGTAATTTTAATTTATGCACTATATTGTCTTTCTTTATTTTATCATATTCCAAGATTATCATATGTATGTATACATATGTATATACACGCCTAGGTGTACTATGTGTTTATACATTCCATACACATATATCATATACACGCACATACATATAAATTGGTATGTATGGTTCATATAACTCTATATTTCATGTATTACTTCCTTGAAGTTTCCCTTATTTAGTTTGG
This sequence comes from Eustoma russellianum, assembly GCA_036186865.1. Taxonomy (NCBI): domain Eukaryota; kingdom Viridiplantae; phylum Streptophyta; class Magnoliopsida; order Gentianales; family Gentianaceae; genus Eustoma; species Eustoma russellianum. Next base: position 8,633,705 of record AP025057.1, on the reverse strand, counting down.
CTTGGTATTACCTTAATGATAATTAAGTAAAGAGGGTTAAGTTGACTTAAGTAACACGCACTAGAAGAAATTGTCGCTTTCATTCCGTCTCATATTCATAGTTTTCACGTACACGATCGTTGGGGTACAACATCCTCCCCCCTTATCATAAGTTTCGTCCTCGAAACTTCGGAACTAGACAAAAAGATGGGGGTATCTACTCCTCATATCTTCCTCCGTTTCCCATGTTGCTTCATCTTCCGAATGATGCTTCCATTGTACCTTTACCATGGATATGGATCTCTTCCTTAAAGCTTTCTCTTTCCGATCAACTATCCTTAAGGGTTCCTCTTCATAAGTTACATCTTTTTCAACCTTCAACTGTTGATCTTCAAGGATGTGGCTTGGGTCATATACATATCGATGGAGTTGGGAAACATGGAATACATCATGTAACTGAGAAAGGGATGGTGGCAACGCCAAACGGTATGCAACTTCTCCTACTTTCTCAAGCACTTCGTAAGGTCCAACAAATCTTGGGCTTAGCTTTCCTTTGATGCCGAATCTCTTAACTCCTTTGGTCGGAGAAACTTTCAGAAAGACTTTCTCTCCTTCTTGGAATTCTAAAGGTCTCCTTCTTTCATCTGTCCATATCTTCGTTCTATCTTGCGCTGCTCTTAGTCTTTGTTGGACTAACTTTACCTTCTCTCGTGTTTGCTCAACAATGTCGGGTCCTGCGTAGATCTTATCTCCAATTTCTTCCCAATATAGTGGGGATTAACATTTTCGTCCATACAATGCCTCATAAGGTGCCATTCTGATGGATCTGTGGAAGCTATTATTGTAAGAAAACTCAACGAGCTTAAGACTTTTATCCCAGCTTCCTCCAAAATCAAGAATGTAAGCGCGGAGCATGTCCTCAAGGGTTTGGATTGTCCTCTCTGATTGTCCATCTGTTTGAGGATGAAATGCGGAACTCATTCTTATCTCTGTGCCCATTGCCTTTTGAAAGGCGGTCCAAAATCTCGAAGTAAATCGGGGGTCGCGGTCGCATACAATACTGATGGGCACTCCATGTAAACAAACAATCTGATCAATATACATAGAGGCTAACTTCTCCATAGTGCTTTAATCGTCATAGCCAAAGAGTGAGCAGACTTGGTCAAACGGTCCACAATGACCCATATAGCATCATTCCCATACTTAGTCTTGGGTAGGTCAGTCACAAAGTCCATGGTGATGTGATCCCATTTCCATTCTGGCACTTCCAAGGGTTGTAATAATCCAGCGAGTCTTTGGTGTTCGGCTTTTACTCTTTGGCAGATCAAACATCGCTCAACAAATTCTGCTATTTGTCTCTTCATACATGGCCACCAAAACTTTTGCTTGAGATCTTGATACATCTTATTAGCTCCCGGATGTATAGATAATCGAGAGTTATGAGCTTCCATCAAGACTTCGTCCTTAATTCCTTTGTTTTCGGGAACACATAACCGTCCTTGATACCATAAACTGCCATCACTGCGAATTTCAAAGTCATCTTGCGGCTTTTCTTCCATCCTTTCCTTGTCCTTTCTTAAGTTCTCATCAATTCCTTGGGCCTCCTTGATCTTATCAATTAATGAAGGGACAAGAACTAACTTGGCGAGAACTTCATCGATTGAGTCAACTTTTTCTAGGCCAAATTCTTCCATATCTCGCTGAAGAGGTGGTTGTCGTGGGTGGCTTGTTTTTCGACTTAGGGCATCAGCGACTTTGTTGGCTTTTCCCAGATGATACTGAATGGAAAGATCATAATCTTTAATCAATTCCAACCATCTACGTTGCCGCATATTAAGCTCCTTCTGGGTAAAGAGGTACTTTAGGCTCTTGTGGTCTGTGTAGATCTCGCACTTTTCGCCATATAAATAGTGCCTCCATATCTTTAATGCAAATACCACTACGGCAAGTTCAAGATCATGGATATGATAGTTTTGCTCAAAGGGTTTCAACTGTCGGGATGCATAAGCTATCACTTTATCATTTTGCATAAGAACGCATCCGAGACCATTCTTCGAAGCATCGCTGTACACTACGTACTTTTCACCAGGAGTGGGCTGAGCTAGAATAGGAGCGGATGTCAACTTTGCTTTTAGCTCCGAGAAACTCTTTTCGCAATCGGCACTCCACTCAAACTTGGTCTTCTTTTGGGTCAATCTAGTGAGGGGAACAGCTATCCTCGAAAATCCTTCCACAAACTTCCTGTAATATCCGGCTAGTCCGAGAAAACTTCTCACTTCAGTAACATTTGTTGGCCTGGGCCATTCTGTGATAGCTTCAATTTTTTTGGGATGTACCGAAATCCCATCTTCTGAAATCACATGACCAAGGAATGATACACTTCGCAGCCAGAACTCGCATTTGCTAAACTTACGTACAACTGTCTTGCTCTTAGGATATTCAAGACTGTCCTCAAATGGGTTGCGTGAGTCTCTTCATCGGGTGAATAAATCAGGATGTCGTCGATGAAGACCACTACGAATTTGTCCAATTGTTCTTGAAAGACTCGATTCATAAGATCCATAATGGCGGCATGGGTATTGGTCAAACCAAAAGGCATGACTAAGAACTCATAGTGTCCATAGCGGGTTCTGAAAGCAACATCTTCCGCTTTTATCTTCAATTGAAAGTATCCAGATCGTAGGTCAATCTTACTAAAAATTCGAGATCCCTGCATTAAAATACTTTAGATGGGGTTTCAAAGGATTTAAACTTAGTCAAGTTAAAACTTACGAGTTACTTACCCTGAGCTGATCGAATAAATCGTCAATCCGGGGCAATGGGTACTTGTTCTTTATAGTGATTTTGTTGAGCTCCCGGTAATCGATGCATAAGCGCATACTTCCATCTTTCTTTTTCACGAATAGCACCGGAGCACCCCAAGGTGAAACACTGGGGCGAATAAGTTTCCTTTCTAACAGTTTATGTAACTGTTCCTTAAGCTCCTTTAATTCCGCAGGTGCCATGCGATAAGGGGCTTTTGATATGGGTTCAGCTCCTGGAACAAGGTTTATTTCGAAAGCAATCTCGCGATCAGGAGGTAGTCCAGGCAGATCATCAGGAAATACATCAGGGTATTCATTAACAACTGGAACTTGTGCGAGGGTAGGGCTTCCTTGTTCAGCACTTAAAACATAAACCAAGAATCCTTCATGACCTTTCTTTAATGCTTGACTGGCACGAGCTGCGTTAACAAAGACTTTCTTGGATGGTTTCTTTAACTTAGTTCCTCCTTGGAATGACATCTCTTCTCGAGCTGGGTTCTTAATGATAACTTGCCTGCTTCGGCAGTCAATGTGAGCATGATTCTTTGAGAGCCAATCCATTCCGAGAATCACGTCAAAATCACTCATAGATATGGGGATCAAATTGGCCTCAAACAATTGGTCATTAAACTCAAGTGCACAATTTCTGAATATGTGATGGGAAACAAGCACCTGGTCACCAGCTGCTTGTACTCTATAAGGTGAATATAATCGGACTGGATCATGATCGATATTCTTAGCAAACTTCCTTGAGATAAATGAGTGGCTAGCGTCACTGTCGAACAACACATTTGCAGGTATGCTACACACTAGGATAGTTCCTGAACCAGGCACGTTTTTCTAAGCAATATGATAGTTATGCATAAGTGAAAGGTATTGAAGACATAAAACTTTAAATCTTACCAGTCACTACGTCAGCAATCTCTTCAACATCAGCATCTGTCATGGCGTGCACTCTTGCATTAGCTTTGGGCCGTTGGTTCTTGGGCTGCTGTTGTTGCTGCGCTCCTTTTTCTGGACAATCCTTAATCATATGACCATCCTTTCCGCATCCAAAGCACTTACCTGTCTTCCACCTACACTCTCCCACGTGCCTCTTCTGGCAATGAGGGCATTCTGGTATTGCTGGCTGCTGAGCTGGGGCCTGATTCTTCGGCTGATTATTTTGATTTTTCTTGCGGCGCTGATTCTGTCCTTGACGAACGGATCCTCTGAAATTCTTCTTAGCCATTTTCCTATACTTCTCATTTCCGGTTCCTTGTCTTTCTCGCTTTTGACCCACATCATCTCTTCGTATAATATCTCTCTCTATACGGTAGCATGCATCCAGAAGTGCTCCAAAATTGGCAGGATTTGCATTCACTAGCCATGTCCTAATTCTTGGGTTCAGACCTCGTTCAAACTTTAGCATTTTCGTTTCCTCATCATTCATAGTAACAGGCTGAAACCTCCCAAGTGCGATGAACTTATTTGCATACTCAGCTACTGTCATGCCTGACTCTTGCTTCAGAGATTCGAACTCATGCCTCTTTTGCAATTTGACTGACGGAGGGATATAGAACTTATGAAATTCTTGCAGAAATCTTTCCCAAGTAATAGGTCTGGGCAAAGGTTGCAGGTTCGTCTTCCACTATTGATTAGCTTCACTGATCAGGAAGGGTCTGATAGCCTGAGCCTTCATTTCCTCTGGGGCCTGAATTAGCTCAAAACAATTTTCAACTTCATCTAGCCACTTTTCCGCAGTATCTGTGTCAGGTTTTCCCTCAAACGGTGGCATATTAGCCCTCTTGAGCTTCTCAAAATAGTACTGGGCATCTCTTACTGGCTGATGTGGCTGAGGTGGAACATTCTGATGAATTAGGCCTTGTCCTATCTGAGTAACAACTTGGCAAAAGGTCTGAAATGCATTCATATCCAGGATGACCGGAGGAACAGGTGCCTGTGGAGCCGGTGGTGGATTATTCTGTGCTGGAGGATCCTGGTCCGGCTGAGGTGGCGGCGGGACCTGTTTTGGTGGTGGAGGGATGGGCTCCTGAGCAGCTAGTCGTGCTCTCGGAGGACTGCCACGTGGCCTCACCATCTGCACTTATAGGTTTATCGTTTATTTAGAATATCGGAATAAAATCAATTTATTTGACCAAGGACCATAATTCAAAATTTTAAAATACGGAAGGAAAGGGCATGTCTTACGTCGTAGACCTAGCTTTCATAGTTCAGGATTCTTTATTAAGTTACATCCTAAACCCGGTCTACGTGGTCCTAGTCTAAGGCCATCACTCATCTTAAGATCATGACTTAGGTCTAAGATCAAACTTAGATTGCTAAGATCATAACTTAGTCCTACGTTCTGCCCGAAATCTAGAGCCTGGACTCTGATACCACCTGTAGCGCCCCGCACCCGGGCCTCGTCCGGATACGGTGCACCCGCCATACTTCACTGAGGAGAGTACAAGGCGTCATGCATAACATGCGAACACCATAACATAAGTCTTGGACTCCCATGCTAACATTCAACATGGTAGTAAAATTTCGGCAGAATTAAAACTTTTAAAAATAAACATGCATTACTAAATTACTAAGTTCCCAAAAGTAGTAGTCCCACAAAATGACATAACCGAAATTCAGAGAGTTCCATCATAGTCATAATACAAAACTTCTTGGCAGCACAAAAGTCCTTAAGCTTAGCTCCCTTCATGATCCTCGCCTATGGATATGGTACTCTCGGCTCGTCCTCGATCCATTCTATCTTGGCATTATCCGGCTCTGGGAAAAATAAAGTGTGAGTGATAAAAATCACCCAGCAAGAATACAATAAACGACCATGAAATACGTAAAGAATCATAACATGAATGTATTACCCCAAAAACCTCAAAGAATCATAATTCATACCTGATCTTAAATCCTGAGCTTGCTCGACGTTCGACTTAGACATATATTTAGAGAATGCTATACCATACCTGGTCTTAGATCCTGAACTTACTTGGCGTTCGGCTTAAACATGTTTTAGGTAATGCTATACCAATAATAACTTATAACCATTAACTGTATCATGCAACGTGTCTTCATGATCGTGAATTATGTAAGATGCAATGCATGATGTCATGTCATGTCAAAACATCATTTTGGTCCCATAAAGTAACATGTCGTAAAAACAGAGTGTCAGATCAATTAACCCCGGATCTGAGCGGGTCCAGAACATATCATCAGACCAATTAACCCCGGGTCTGAACGGGTCCAGAACAGATATCAGATCAATTAACCCCGGATCTGAACGGGTCCGAACAGATATCAGATCAATTAACCCCGGATCTGAACGGGTCCAGAACAGATATCAGATCAATTAACCCCGGATCTGAACGGGTCCAGAACAGATATCAGACCAATTAACCCCGGATCTGAACGGGTCCAGAACATATCATGTCATCAGACCAATTAACCCCGGGTCTGGAGTCGGGTTAGTCGCATGCTTGGCCGGCAAAGGAATCATGAAGCTTTCTTTTAAAAACATGGGACCGTAAAAACTTTTCATGCATATCGAAAACATAGTCGTTTGTAAAACTTGCTTGCATCATAAAATCCATGAAAATCAGTTTCATGATCATGCATGATACATGCCGTGATATGCAATGCAAGTCATGACATGGATAATCGTATGCACTCCTTATAACATATCAACATGCATGAATGCGGAAGCTAAATTCTTCCAGACTTTTACTTCGTATTCATGGGGCGGTTAAGCTAACCAAATAGGTTCATTTCCCTGTTCTTTTGTCACAAATACCTTTGGTAGAGTCTTAGATACATGTCGTAAAAATTTCAGATTATTTCGATAATCATAAAGGGGTTCATTTACTTAATTTCTGAAATGGGTTAGATGCTGAAACTGATCTGACCTATTTTTCCAAAAATTCAATTGCGGCAAATCCGAGGTTCGTTTTTCAGACATTCCAACTTGCACAAGTCATAAACATGTGGAACTAGTATCCTACCGAAATTTAGCCTATTTTCATATCTCTAAGTCCCCTTTCTAAGTCCATAAACTCGTTACTAAATTTCAGGTTGGTTCCAGTGATTTCAGATGAGCAGTTTGACTAATTAATTCATATAAAATAATCCAGAACTTGTTTTACCAAAATTCCAGCTGGCGTGTTTACTACAGTCATAGGATTATTACCATGCCAAAAATCATCTTTATTGGTCATCTACAAGGTCTCTTTTCAAACCGTTCAAAACGTTACACCATTCTGTCATGTTCCAGAATTTACAGCCTGAGCAGTCTCACTAATTATTTTATTAAAAATAAACCATAACTTCTTTTACCAAAATTCCAACTCTTATCTCTGCTACACTCATGGGAGTAGCTCTGTGCCAAAAATCGGATTTATTGAAGGTCCACAAGGTCCTCTTTTAATTCATTGAATCCAGTGATCAATTCTGCCCAGCTCCAGAATTTTCTACTGGAGCAGTTTTACCGTATAATTTCTCAAAAATAATCCTTAGCTTATTTTAACAAAATTCCAACTCTCACTTGGGCTACACTCCTAATTCTAACTTTGTACCACAAATTAGCTTCATTGAAGGTCTGTAAGGTCAGTTCTTAAACCATCTAAAACGTCACTCTATTCTGTCCACTTCCAGTAGTTTGCTATTTTGTCATCTATCCAACTCAAATGTCCATGTCTTCACTCAATACTTTGGGCCGAAACTTGTGTGTTGCCTTAGCCACATTTTACAACACATATTCAAGCATGCATTCATATTCAAGGTTCATCTTAATCTAACTTACCAACAACCTCATAAAGCTCCTAGCTTTCACATGTATTCTTTCCTTAGCACCTTTTATGTTACATTCACAAGTCAATCTTGTCTAGACCTACTTAGGTGAACCTTATTTCACTCTAGGTCAGCTTTTTTTTATATAGCATATAGGAAAAGACTTCATCTTTAAAGGAATAAGTCACATGCAAGGCATTGTTCTTAGGGAATCACTAAGATATAGTCTCAAACTTAAGATATTCAACTAAAGATTGAATCTTAAGAACCTCTAAGCATTCAAGTCACAAACTCTTTAAATAAATCATGAGACATCATTGTATACTTGCCTCTTCAAGCTAAAGCTCTTGTCTTTGCTTGGTTATGGTGTGAGATGTGTTGGAATCCTTCACCTTCTTCACCTTAAGCATACGGTTTTAAGGAAAATGGGAGGAAAGATTAGTCTTTATACAAAGAGCAAATAGGATAGGTTTGAGGGCTAGAGCATCTTAACAAAAGAAGCTTGGAATGGAGATTCAAGTACCACAATGTGTCTCCACCTAAGAAAGTTGATGGCTTTCACCTATTTATACCATGAAACCCATGGTTTTGGGCATGGGGGAAAAGGTTTTATGTGAGCTTCATCCTTCACCAAATAAGAATTTACTTAAGGAAGCTTGGAACAAGACTTACCTAGATGTCTTCTTGAGTCTTGAAGTGAAGTTGAACTTCTATCCTTCAAGAGTATAGGGCCGAAATATTGGTGAGAGTAGGAGGGAATTTTGCTAAGTGTTGCTTGGCTTGCTTGGGAAGAAATTTTCTAGATGAATGTAGGGTTTAAACTTGCAAGATTTAAAAATCTAGGAGATGGGAAGGCTTGGCCGATTTTTGGAGGGAGAATTGGGAGGGTTAGGGTTCTCATGTGTGGCGCCCTGCACCCTGGCCCCGCCGAAGTCGGTGCACCCGCCGTACTTCACTAAGGAGAGTACTAGGCGTCTTCCATACGCGTCGTGATCCATGATAAAATTTCATGGATTCTCGTTCCTACGCGCAATAAGTAAACGAAATCGTGGCAGAATTTAAAAACATCATATTAAAGCACCATCACCAGCAGTTAAAGTTTACATCCCACATAATTGTAGCAGAAACGACAAAAGTAAATTGTTTCCCCATCACAATTACAAAACGTCATCATCCCTTAATGCTGGTACGCTCGGTCTACTAACCCTAGCCATCCTCCAATGCTCTCACGGGTAGGGGAACCCTAGGCTCGTCATCAATCCATTCAACTTTATCTCCTGCCACCTCTGGAGAGAAAAATAGGGTGAGTGACAACGTCACCAGCAAGTATACTATAATAATCATGAGGTAAATGGAAAGTGCGAGCATGAACCGAACCCCAAATACTATTCGGTTATGAAACATACCTGTCCTACGATCAACATTTGATAAGGATCATCGCTTAATAAGATCGTAACTTAATAACATCACTAGATAGAGTGAAACATACATAAGGAGGCTGTAGCATGCATTGATTAATAACACAATAATCATCATTACTTAGGATACACAAAATCGTGACAAACTCATTATAAATAACATGTGTCGCTACGTAACGACTCCATAAGTGACATGCATGCATATGCACATGTAATGCGTCATGATAAAATAAGAAAATGCCTTTTCATACTTTACTTTCAAAAAGATCATCGTCATAAAACCATAGAGTGTTCAGATCTATCTTCCCGGATCTGAGGCGGTAACTTCTCCCCTTCGAATTTATTATTCCCGAATTCGGAACGGTAACGTCATCATTCTTTCAGATCACTTAACCCGGATCTGCTCAGGTTCATACTGGCCAGTTCATACTCACACACGGTACCGGTGGGGAAGCGTTTTAAGAAAAGAACTTTGAAAACGCTTTTCATCATTCTTTCACGTAAAAATCCATACCATAAATCATGCATGTGACGATGATGCAATGTATGACATGTAACGTGCAAACTATAGCATGACACATGACACATGACACAAGAATGGGCATGTCTCGTTAACAATGCTGGATTTTTCCAGCTTCGTATCATTCACCTCTGATAAGGAATTTCTTGCTAAATTGCACGTGTTAGACCTGTTTAATCACATGTACTCATCCGTGACTGTCATAAGCGAATGCCATGCATGCGTTATGAGCTTATGATGTCATTAAGAGACCCATTTACTCCTTTTCATGAATTAATGCAATTTAAATTCTGAAACGTCCATATTTTACTCTAAAATTTGTTGTGGCCAAACCTTTGGTCTTTTTCTGGAAATTCCAACTCCCTAACTTCATATACTCATTGGGCTAGCATCCAGCCAATTTTTAGCCCAAGACCAATTCTTTAAGGCCTTTTTCCAGATCACATAAAGTGGGTCATAAATTCTGTCCATCCAGCCTAATTCGGTTTGACCAGTTGTACTAGAAAATTTATTAAAAATAAACCACAACTTGTTTTGATAAAATTCCAACTGCCATTTCTTCTTTATTCATGAGGCTAGTACCATGCGGAAAATTAATGGATTTGCACACCCCTAAGGTCCATTTTTAGGCTACTAAACATATTGCTTAGATTATGTCCAGTACAATTTTTCCAGCAAGACCAATCTTAGTGGAAAATTCATTAAAAATAAACCGTGACTCTTTTTAAGGTGATTCTAACTCTCATACTTAATCAACACATAAAACTATTATCATACCAAAAATAAATGAAATTGAAGGTCCCTAAGTCCCCTTTTCCGGCTTCACAAAACAGCCTAATGTTTAATCCAGCTCCAGAAATTTCCAGTGAACATATATTCTTTCTAAGTGTTCTTGGCTCACCTTTTCTTCACCAATACTTGGTATCAACCTTGAGATGAACACACACACCCATCACGTCAGCCTCATTGTTTGATGTAAGTGAGAAAATGACCAAGATCAAAAGTATATCAAGCCTAACATGTACAAGATCAAATCTTGCCCTCATTTCCTTGTTATATTATCATTTTACATGCAATTTCACCCCATTTTCCCTTATCCCTTCTACCGTGGCCTTTTCACCATAAAAGAAGAAATCTTAAACACATTCAAGCCTAGATTAGAACACAATCATGCATATAACCATCAAAGAACTCATCTTTGGAGTAAAGTGCTCCTCCTACTCTTTTTCATACATAGGGCCGAAAGTTTTTGGCTCAAAACTCACCATTTTCACAACTAAGATCAAATCTTAGATCTTTCTAGTCATTCATGCACACACTTTCACATCTAAACCATAAAAAGTATAGTGTACTTGCCTTGTTTGCTTATTCTTCTTGGATAGGTGGAAAAAGTTGAAGCCTTTCTTCTTCTCTACACAACATTCCCCACGGTGGAGGGGAGAAGGAAGGAAAGTTGGTTAGTCCATACTCTTAACTCAATATTCTTCCAAAATAAAGCTAGAGGGCTTACCAAGAGAAGTGTGAGTTGTCCAAACTCCTCTAAGCTAAAGTTCTTGTAGGCTTGGAATCCTTGAGCCTAAAGACCGTGAGGGTCATGGTTTTGGGAGCAAAGAAAAACACCCCATGAGTTTCATCTTCATAAAATTATAAGGGTTTTTCTTAAGAGGTTAAGAATGCTTACCTAAGATCACTTGGTTTTGAAGGAGTTCAATTCTCCTTGGTGTCTTCTTGGCCGTGAGTTGGAAGAGGGGAAGAAAGGAAGAGATTTTCTTGCTCTTGAAATGTTCAAGTGTGGGGGGGGGGGGGTTGGAGGGAAATTCTTCTTTCCTTGGTTATGTTAGCCGTTGGGTGGGGTTAGGGTTTTACCCTAGTTCTTCCAAGTTAAATGGCTTAACCTTGGTTACCTTTGGTTAACCAAGGTTACTTTTCTACTTACTATAGTTACTTTTAGGTTGACCATAGTTTCTTTTGGCTAACTATGGTTTCTTTTTAGGGTTGGTTAGGTTAACTATCATTATTAGCCACCCTTCCTCCTTAATTAGTCTCCCTCCCCCCTCTCCCCCTTAATGTGGCCGGCGGTTGGGTCTTAAATGACCCCAACTAGCCTCTTTGAAATCAAGTCTTGCTATTTTCTCTATGTTGTTTCTAAATAAAATATTAATAATAATCATCTTAGGCCATTAGACTATTTTCCATCTTGGCTATAGGCCGAAAATTACAAGGCCATGAGACATTTGGACCTTGTCTTGTAATACATGTAGGGTTTTTTCTTTTTTCTCATAACATACTTATAACGATATGGACTAAATCAATTTCAAACACAAGCGTGCATGACCACATATTCACTGATTCAACCTTAGGTACAAAAAGGATTCTATAATTGGGCTACAACATCATGAGTGTTAATCAAGGTTAAGTTAGTATAACCTTGGTTACTTTATTCCAACTATAGTTACTTTTGGGCTAACCCAAGTTACTTTATTAAATCATGGTTATCTTAATCTTGGTTTAAGGAAAAAGTAACCATGGTAGGATTTGAAATCTTCCATGGTTAATCCATGTAGGGGCCGATTTTTTTTGGGTTGGGGTCTTTATGACCTCAACCACACTACTTCCTTCTTTAATGAGTTGTCTTACTTGCTCCTTAAATGCATGTCTATTTTGTTTTCTATTTATTCTTTGCATGATAACTTCTTGTCTTATCATTTTAACTAATAAAATTGGCTAGAGAATTCTAGAACCTCTCCATGTATAGGCCGAAATTTTAGGCTTCTAGGGCAACTTGATATTTCTTGTAATTTTAATTTATGCACTATATTGTCTTTCTTTATTTTATCATATTCCAGGATTATCATATGTATGTATACATATGTATATACACGCCTAGGTGAACTATGTGTTTATACATTCCATACACATATATCATATACACGCACATACATATAAATTGGTATGTATGGTTCATATAACTCTATATTTCATGTATTACTTCCTTGAAGTTTACCTTATTTAGTTTGGCTTGGTATTACCTTAATGATAATTAAGTAAAGAGGGTTAAGTTGACTTAAGTAACACGCGCTAGAAGAAATTGTCGCTTTCATTCCGTCTCATATTCATAGTTTTCACGTACACGATCGTTGGGGTACAACATAGTGCGTGGATGGAATGAATGCCGTGTATGCATCACTCTTTTCTTTTCATATCTATATGGTACAAAATTGTATTTCGCATGATATGATGAAGAAGTGGGGCGTGATGAGGGAATAGGCAATTTTTGCGTCATCTTAGACGCCATTTGAGGCTTTGGGGTGTCTATTTTCTTAGACACAACAAACTTAGTTGGTTTGGTAGATACTTCATTAGTGTCAACGTATCCCAAACCCGTTTTGTCACTGTCATGCTTTTGTGATAAGATAATGCGATGCAGCATGTTAGATCCCGTGTCAAATTGTTTCACCTTTTTCTCTACATCCGCATTCCTTGATTTCAAGTTCGAAATCTCGGATTTATATTCAGTGTTCTCGGATGTCAATGATGAAATTTCAGATTTTAATGAATTTATAATGCATAACGACTCTTCTTTTGAATCGTTTAATTGAGACACAAGATTTTTGTTAGAAGATTCTAACAATTTCTTGTCTTCAATTAATGGCTTCTTTTCTTTTGCAAGAGTCTTTGAAAACTTATGCAATTCTAAATATTGACTAAATAAATCATCATAAGAACATTCAGAATCGGAATCAGAGTCGGAAGATACCTCATTTGATGCTTTAGATGTAAAGCATACTTGTGCCTTGTGTTCTTCCGTATCATCAGTCTCAGATTCGGATGTGTCACTCCAAGTGGAGGCTTTGAAGGCTCTTCTCCTTTGCTTAGGTTCTGAGACGAGTCTATTCTTGTTCCGATCCTTGTCAGGGTATTTGTTTGTTTGCTTTTCTTTATTAGGGCAGTCATATGATAGATGTCCAAGTTTGCCGCATTCATAGCACTTTATTTCCTTATTTTTATTTTTATGATCCTTAGGTGAGGTAGACTTATGTTTAATCGATTTTCTCAAAATTTTTCTTAATCTTTTAGCCATCGTGATTAAGTCCTCATCATCGGAATCTATGTCACTATCATCTATGACGTATTCATTTGATTTAAATGCTATAGCCCTGTCATTATTAGAAATGGACTCAGAATGTCTTAAAGCAAGTTTGTTTTCATATACCTTAAGTGATCCGATTAGTTCTTCCATTTTAATCGATTTGGTCTCTTTGCTTTCTTCTATGGCCGTTACTTTCGGGTCCCACTCAGATGGAAGGCTTCGCAAGACCTTTTGTACCTTTTCCTGCATAGTGAAGGCTTTGCCAAGAGACTCAAGAGAATTGTAAATGTTAGTCAAGCGTAAATCCATCTCAACAATAGACTCATTTGGCAATAATTTAAAGGACTCAAGTGTGGACATAAGCATATTAATTTTGGACTCCTTTACTTGCCTAGTCCCTTCATGTTTCATTTCAAGAACATGCCACATCTCTTGAGCACTAGAACAATTAGACACGTAACTAGTCTCACTTTTACTTAGGCCGTTTAATAGTAGTTGCATGGCTTTAGCATTCATACTCAACTTCTTTTTGTCATCACTAGTGTATTCTTGTTTCGTTTTTGTAACCTCTAGTGTGACACCATCAATAATTGACATCTTAGTAGGAACAAATAGACCGTCTTCTATGATGGACTATAGATCAATATCAATAGCCATAAGAAAAAGTTTCATTCTTAATTTCCATTGAATAAAAGACTCACCGTCAAAAAGAGGAGACCTTACAGTTGACATTCCTTCTTGCACGGTTGTGGTTGCCATCTCACTGAATCGTTGGATTCTTTGAAGTGAGTGTTCATGCGCTCTGATACCACTTGTAGGATTTGCAAGGCACCACTAGAAGGGGGGGTTGAATAGGTGGTGCGGAAATTGCGGTTTTTAAAATTTGTTTAAAACTAAACAACTCAACTTCTGAAAACAGATTCTGTTTCCAGGACCAGTTTTAAAACGTTTTTAAAACCAGGTTATAGGTCTCCAAAAATTCTGAAATTTTGAGAGAACTTAGCCTCAGATGTTATGAGGATCCCCTAAAAATTTCAAATTAAAATTCAACCTTTAACCCCTTCAAAAACCGTTGGTAATCAGATTACGCGAATCTGCCAGAAATGGTAGACGGTTTTGAAACATTTATTCCTATTTGTGTAAGTCCAAATGCTCTGAAAATTTAACCACTAACTCCTTATATACTATATTTAAGTGGGTTGAAACAGTTTTGCAAAATTCTTTTGGGAAGTAGGTCAATTACAATCAAAGTCTCAACCTTTGCAAGTCTGAGAATCAGACTGCACTAGTCTCAGAACTTTTGATGTTTGATCGACTTATACTTATCCAAAAGGGTTGAAACCTGTCCAAATTAACCCTAGAACGTGTGGCTATATTTCTGAAAATTTTTGTGATTTTTGAAAGTCGTTTACTACTTTTAAGGACGCCAACAAAAAGAATAAATTGTGCAGTAACAGAAAGTAAATGCTGAAATTAAATGGCACCAAGAATTTTATACTGGTTCGGTTATAAACAACCTACTCCAGTCTTCAAGGAACACCTTCCTTGGTTCACACTAGTCACACACACGCAATACACCTTAACACAGGGTTGATGGAGTTACACACCAACTCCAACCTTTTACAAACCTTGTACGTTGAATACAATATGCACGAACACCACCACCTCGCAAGAATGAAGATTGATCACACCTTGATCAATCTTTTACAAAGATATGGAATATGTGGTGGTCTATATCAAGCCTATTCAAGATTGAAAGATATGAATACAATAGGCTTACAAGAAGAAAGAAAGAAAGAGAATGTAGAAGAAGAAGGCTAGAACACTTTTGATCCTTGAACTTGCAACTCTTGTTCTTGTTCTTGTTTTGCTCTTCTTTCTCTCCTTTTAATTTGTTTTGGCCGCCCCCTATAGTGCTATCCCCCTCTTGAAAATTATCTTCTAAGTCCTTGGGAGAATGTAAGACATCATTGTGACATGGTCTTGCTTACTTGGCATCTTCTTATTGGATGATCATTTAAGCTTTGCTTACTTGGCACTTCATGATTGGTTGGATGTTGTCATCATTGATGACTTGGAAAAATCTGAGAATAACACTTAAAACATGTGCCAATATCAATCATAAAATTATTTCCATAATGCACAAGATTGTCACATAAATTGCAAGACATAATTCCTTCCTTGCTAAGACACAAAAATCGGCCATAATGGTTCTACCATGCTGAATTTTCAGCATGTGTTACATGGTTGTACAATTCAAAATATTACCATTTTTCTTTGATTTTTCTTTTTGAAATAAATCACTAATTGATGGTAAATATCCTTATCACATTGGAAATGAACTTGGACATATTCAAGACCATGAATTCGGCCATCACAAGTCACACGCATGCTGAAAAATTTTCAGCATGTGTGATATATACAATATCACACTTTATGAATTTAAATAATATTCAAATTACTTCCATTTCTTCTCCCAATCAATCACATAATTTGAGATGATAAAATATACCATTTTAATGTGCAAAAATCGGCCAGCCTTGTTTCAACATGCTGAAATTTTCAGCATGTGTTATAAGTGAGACAAAGTTTGAAATCTTACCATTTGTAGCTTCTCTCTTTAATTCACCAACATTGTATGATTGATTCTTGACCAATCAATATGCCAACAAGGCTCCAAATAAGCTCCATCTCAGCTGTAGGGGCGTTTCATAGAGTATGTGCATGTGCTGAAATTTATTTTTGCTAACTTTGTAAAATAGTGCACATTTAATAATACACACATGTTATATTCCAATCAGCCCTTAATTTAATTTTCTAGAACACTTTAAGATGTATAACATATGTAAAAAGTGTCTAGATACATGTCACATGATGTACCAAAAACGTTCCATGTGTTGTGTGCGTAGAAACCGAATTTTCGATATTTATCGATTACCCGATTTTTCTCTAATTAAATTCCAACTTCTTGCACATGTTATATATATTATGTTACACATAATATATATAATATATACTTTAAATCTCAGCACTTGGCTGGTCTAAAGTGGTGCCATTAACATGTGACAAAATTAAAATTGAAATCTTCACATTTTGGCCTTAATGTGAGATGATTTGTGTGTGCCAACATGGAAAGTATTTTTGGCTGAAAATATCATGTAGCCCACGAAATTTATGATGATTTTTGAAGTATAAGGGCTGGCCATTTATTTATGGTAGGTACGTGACACGTTGGCGAATTCGGTATTCGTCCGATACGACAATTTTTGGTTTAGAACCTTTTAACGTGTCGTATTTAATTTGTCATCACCATGACTTATATCATATGATATAAGACCTGAATATACTCATAAATATGAGTTAAGTATAGTGGTGTGATGTTAACGTACGTACGTAAAATATATAACGTGTCGGTAGTACGTTGGAATACATGTGTATGTGCCTTTTTCAAAAAATCTGAAAATATATATATGATTATATATATATAGGCGTGTATATATATTAATGAGGGGAGGAGGAGAAAACTTTCCTTCCTTAGCCTTGTTGCCTTTGTGCCTTTTCCAAATGTGGCTTCCTTTAATGAACTACTTAGTTTAATAAACTAAGTACTTCACTCAATGAACTAGTTTAGTTCATTAATGATGGCACCTGAAAATAGTATAAACACAACAAATGTTTGCCATATGATGTAAGCTTTAACGCTTTATGGCTCGTTAGTCCGGCAACATTATATATAAGCTAAATAAGGCAAGTAATAGCAATGTATCATGCACACGTTTGTTTATATCATGCACGTTTTATCTTATGCTCGTTTTTGTGCACATTTAAATCATGTATTTGAAAATCACTCAAACCCCTTTTTCTCTACACGTACACCCCAAACATACCAAGAATAAATTCTAGTAGGAACAAAAAGTGCAAGACCAAGGAGTTTTGTGGAACCCTCAAAACTGTTTTTGAAGTGATGTGTAGATGACCTTTGGAATGTATTAGTACCTACAAAATTTCATGCTAAAGGTGTATTTGATGATTAGAAAGGCATTTATGAAAAATAACTCAAGCTGGGACACTTTTAGTAAGGAAAAGTGACAAAAATGAGAATTACTGGAACATGGCATAATAATGATGCATTTTGCAAGCCCTGAAAATGGATCTTAGAAGTATGCAATTAAGCTAATTTTTGGTTTGACATTAGCCCTATGTATGTGGTAAATATGAGAGTTGGAATTTTGGTAAAATAAGTTTCGGTTTGTCCTTAATGGAATTTTTAGTAAAATTGGTCAAGCTGAAATTCACTGGACTGGACAGAATTTAAGTGGTGTATTTAATAACCCGAAAATGGACCTTAGGAATATGCAAATGGGCTGATTTTGGTAGGATGCTAGCCTTATGTGTTTATTAAGTTTGTGAGTTAGAATTTTCGAAAAAGGACTTATGGTTTGATCACAATAAAATTTGTGGTAAAACTGGTCATTCCAGAAATCAGCATGTACCCGTTTTGGAAAAATGAATAAATGACCCTTTGGATATTATTATGTTACTCCGAAAATTTTATGACATTTACTTAGGACATTGATGAACACATCCATGTAAATTGTTCACCTTGGAATTATTATTTTATTGGATAATTGCCGAAGTTAAGTTAGTATCACTAATCTGGAAAACTGGGCAGAATTAAGGACTTGGGTGTATGGTTTTATTCTTTTGGGCTTAGACTCATTTGCAAGGTTTGGGCTTATGAGACATAATTTTTGGTATGTCTACAGTATTTTCCAGGTGGTGGCCCAAATTAAATGAGACTAAATAGGCTTAAAAGAAAGGTAAAAGAAAGGGTACCGCACTGCTGAAATTCAGCAGTACCCTGTTGGTAATTAAATAATTTAAGTGTCTTGCATGTCTCGCATCATTACAAAAATTATATGACAAATAGAAATGACACCCTTATGCGTATGTATGACACGAACTCATGATAAAGGGCCTAAAATATGAGGTTTGGAGGCCGTACAAACGGAACGATAATTCTGGAAATTTTTCCAGCCTAAAGAATAAGTTTGTATTGGTATGTATGTAACGCATCATGTCACGAATTGCATGGTACATATCATACATTGCATCATCGTCATTTACATGATTTATGAGACTGGTTTTATGAGAAAGAATGATGAAAAAGCGTTTAAAGAAAAGATTTTTTTTAAAAGAACGCTTCCCACCGGTACCGTGTGTTTCTGGCCAACAGGACCCGCTCTAGATCCGGGGTTAATTGATCTGATGATAATGACCGTTCAGGCCCGGAGAGAATAGACCTAATTATGATAATGAGCGTACAGGCCCGGAGAGAATAGACCTGGTGATTATGATTGATAACGTGACCGTTCCGAATCCGGAAATAATAGATTCGAAGAGAAGAATATGACCGTCTCAGATCAGGAGAGAATAGATCTGAACACTCTCTTGTTTTCATTGACGATGATGTTTTAAAAGAAAGAACGAAAAAACTTATATTCATTTTTGTCATGATGCATCACATGTACATACTCATGCATGTTGCATGTAATGAGTCATCGAACATTCGGTACATGTTACTTAGACTAAGTTGTTATGACTTGTTAGCTCCTAAGTTATGATCTTTAGTAAGTTATGATCTCTAATAAGTTATGATCTTTGATAAGTTATGAGCTGAGTACTTACGGTTTTTGGATGAAAGGTCAGGTATGTTCCTAAACCGAAATTTTGGGGTTCGGTTCTTGTATGTACTTTCCATTTAATTTACGATTATTTATAGTTTACTTGCTGGTGACGTTGTCACTCACTCCTTATTTTTCCTCCCAGAACCCGAAGGAAATAGAGTTGAATGGATCGAAGATGAACCTAGGGTTCCTTACCCATAAAGCGCGAGAGGTGGACGACTTAAGAGACTTGACGAGATGGTTATGATTGATGATCTTTTCATGAATTTATGATGGAAACATTTACTTTTGGGATTTCCGTACTTTATGATCATGTTGTAAGACTGATGATGGTTGCCTAGACGTTTTTATTTTAAAAGTTTTTATTCTACCTCGGTTTTGCTTACTTGTTGACGTGTAAGCTTGAAAGTCCACATATTTTATGCTGGACTTTGTTATGTTATGGAATGACGTCTGGTACTCTCCGTAGTGAAGTACGGCGGGTGCACCGTATCCGGCTAGACAGGGGGTGCGGGGTGCCACAAATATTAGAAAACCTTATAATAACAAATATAACAACAGATATAATAAAAATAATAAATATTATAAAAGATTCCAAAAATCTTCTAATGAATTTTATAGAAACAATTACAACAATAAAAATACTAAGAAACCTTATAGAAAAACAAATTACAAGAAAAATAAAAATACAAAAGATTACAAAAATATTGAGTGTTATAAATGTTATAAGAAAGGACATACTGCAAATTATTGTAGATTAAAAACAAAATTACAAGAATTAAATCTAGAAGAATCTATACTAGAGAAAATATCAAACCTACTTGTTGAATCGTCTTCGGAGACAGAAGAAACATCTTTCGAGTCTGCTCATAAGGATAAACATCACATTTAAGCCTAAGTGATCCAGAACAAAGCCTCACAACTTAAGACATTAAGTTGTCCTGTTTTCCAGTTTTGTACTCCAATTTCCATTCAGTTGTTAACCATCAAAATGGTGGTTTTATGATGGTTTATTTACATGACCCTGTACCTCTATGTCTTGGGTAGTTACCATAAAAATTCCAAGGCAATCCAATAAGCTTAAGGGGGTCATCTAATTACATTCCCAAACTGGGTACCTGCAGAAACTGGAATGACCAGTTATATCACGAATTGAATTGTGACCAAACCACAACTCTTTTTACCAAAATTCTAACTCACAGATGTCACAAACATATCAAAGTATCACCATGTCAAAAATCATCCCGTTTGGACATTCCTAAGGTGCATTTTAGAGCCACACAACTTACTACTCAAAACTGTCCTGTTCCAGCAACTCTGTTTGAGCAGTTTTACTAAGAATTTCATTAAAAATAAACCATGACTCCTTTCAATGAAATTCCAGCTCTCACACTTAATAAATACATAGGTATATCACTATACCAGAAATTAGCACATTTGAACCCTCACAAGGTCCATTTTCAGGTCATATCACACGTTACCAAAAACTGTCCAGTTTCAGTATTTCTGTTTGACCAACCCTTACTAAAAATTTCATTAAAAACAATCCACAACTCCTTTTAATGAAATTCCAACTCTCACACTTCATATACATATGAGGCTAACATCATACCAAATATTAGCCAATTTGAACACTCCTAAGGTTAATGTTCAGATCATATAACATGACACATCAAAACTGTCCAGCTCCAGTACTTCTGTGTGAGCAGTTTTACCAAACGAATTATTAAAAATAAACCAGAACTCTTTTTACTGCAATTCCAACTCTCACACTTACTCAACACATAGAGCTAGTGTCATGCCAAAACTTAGCTTAATTTAACATTTCTAAGATTCGTTCTCAGACCATACAACC
Organism: Eustoma russellianum; assembly: GCA_036186865.1. Taxonomy (NCBI): domain Eukaryota; kingdom Viridiplantae; phylum Streptophyta; class Magnoliopsida; order Gentianales; family Gentianaceae; genus Eustoma; species Eustoma russellianum. The sequence goes on along the minus strand of AP025057.1, from coordinate 8,612,579 downwards.
AGCAACACAAATCTGCCAGTTCCAGTAGTTTTAGCACTTCTTTACCTTTTTATTGTTCAAGCTTCCTTCAACTAAGATTAATAACTTAAAATGGCTAGACATTCAAGCATGCACTTCACAAATAAGGCAAGATTGGCTAGAGTATACTTGCCTCCTTGGAGCTTAGAGATTTTCCTTAGCTTGCACTTTGGTTGATATGGAGTGAAGTCCTCCTCCACCTTATTCCTAGCTCACGTTTTTGAGGATGAGAAAGAGGAGAACATTAGCTACCATTTGAAATAAAGAATGGAGGTAGATTGAGGTTAGATTCATCTTACCAAATGAAGCTTTGAAATGGATTCAACCATCAAGATGTTATCTTCTCCTAAGTAGCTTGAAGAATCCTCACTTAGTGACCCTTTGTTGGTCACGTTTTTGGCATAGAGGATGAAGAAATAAGAAAGTCTCTTGCTCCTTGTAATTTCTTAAGTGTTGAACATGCTAGAGAAAATTCTCTCCCCTTGGTTCATGGGGCTGCCGAATTATGAGGGAGAGAGGAGGGGTTTTCCTTGTCTTTGTTTAGACTAACTAGAATTAATTAGCTTGGGTTACTTTTGAGGCAACTATAGTTACTTTTAGGTCTACCATGGTTACTTTTATTTCAACTATAGTTACTTTATGTCAACTATAGTTACTTTATGCCAACTATAGTTACTTTATGTCAACTATAGTTACTTTATGGCCAACCTTGGTTATTTTATCCAACTAGAGTTATTTCCTTAACCTTGTAGTAAATATTAAGTAACTATGTTAGTATTTGAAATGTTCCTTGGTTAGTCATGAGGGGAAACCATCGGTTATGGCTTCAATAGCCATGTACACTGGATTACTACCTTCCAAATCTTATGCACTCAAAACAATCCATCACTTTAACATTATATCTATATACTACATAAAACACATAAGTGCTTAAGACAAAAATATAAATGCACCCCCTGCCTAGCCCAAAACCGTGGGTTAAGAACCCACTAGCCAACATTCTTTTTAATTTGTCAACATTTATTCCTCCCCATCAATTTCTACTGTAGTAAGTATGTTTTCAAAATCTTCCCTGCTACTACCCACAACGTCGTCCCCCCATCCTTCTTCCTGTAACTTTTACATTTTCTCCAAAAGAGAGAACCCACTTAATTATATATCTAACCCATAATTAATTTCTCTTACTGTTATTCTTATTCTCTTGGTTGGTGAAATTCAAAATTTGAGGGATTCTTGAATCCTTCAAACCGTACCCCTACCTCCTTCAAGTTATGTCTAAGACTTTGATATTTCACAAGAAACCCATATCATCCAGGGTAATCTCTCATATTCTCATCTTTATCCTCTTTGTTGAAAAATCTAAAGATTTGATTAGCCTCCCATTTCCATTTCTTCTTCTAATTCATCAGGAAAAGAACCCACTGTAAAATGTCCACAGGCCTCAAGCATTCAATTTCTAATAGGGAAACATTCTACTATTTACGTCTCCACCTAATCTTTTCTTAATCTTGAAGATTTTTTTTAACCTCCCAGCTCATAAAAACCGTACCCCCTGCAAGACCCATTTCATTTTACCAACTAAAACCAAAAAGGACCCTACAAAGTGTCAAATAATTAAAACCCATGTAGAACATCTCATCTTTCCTCAATACCCAAACCGTTACTATGTAACCTAAGTTGCATACTTTCTAAGATAACTTAACTTCCAACAGTGGCATTTTCACGTTTATAAGTATACTTCTAAGTAGGGTCAAAAGAAAATGACTTGCTGTTCTTGACTTGGATGTTGCTCTTCTAATATCAATCGATAATGTATTATGGTAATAATTGAGTAGATTAGAGTTAAGTAGCCATAACCATGCTTAATCCCTTTCCAAATGAGTTTAATGAGAAGCCATGTGGGTATTTGCCCCCTTTTTATTAATTCACTTACACGAGTCCTCAAGTACAATGTGACTTTTCATCGGGGTACAACATTCTCCCCACCTTAATATAAGTTTCGTCCTCGAAACTTCAGGCTAGTCAACAACATGGGGCGTCTACTCCTCATGTTGCCTTCCGTTTCCCATGTGGTTTCTTCTTTTGGGTAAATAAGATCGCAATAAACGTCTATTTAGTTCCTTCAGAACTGCTTTGTTCTTTTCATCTTAGAGATTTCACCAGAACTTATCCTTATTCTCTAGAGGTGTTGTCGTAATCTATCTCATATCTAGCACTTGCAACCTTGATACTATGTACTTGATAACAAAATCCATTCCGTATAATCATGATCATAGTAGGATTATAATTTCCTTTTTCATAAAATATGAAAAAAAACTTGGCAGAGATCATTAACTCTGGGATATAGACCTTTATCTCTTTTCTGTAAACATCCTTTCAGTGATCATGTGACGGTCATCCTACGTACAAAATAGCTTCCAAGGACATCCGGAATAATTCCCACATGGTACACATACCAAGCTCTTCATAAGTATGTGCCACGTTTATCTGTCTTGCTGATCGTCTTATCACGTAATAACTTTTACCCCCTTTTTGCGATCATTTCATAAAATCGAACTAGAAGTTGTGGGTTCTCCTTTGAAACTTATGTTCCCTTTAGGATGTTTCAAATCATCCGAAGGTGGCCCGCTCTCTTAAAACATGGTTTTCATAGTCATGACATATTCCCTCTATACTGCATTAAAATGCGTACAAGTGTTAAAAGTGATGCATTATGGCGAGGACCTCGAGTCCCATACATAGTGTCATACTTAGTCATGTTATCACTAATAATCTCACTTGCTTACTTGTGGCCTACTCATCATAACTTAAAGAAAACTATCATAATCACTCATACTTGGTTAATAGGAAGTAGAGCAGAGGACATAGGTACTTCACACTTATTAGGCGTACCTTGGTAGTTTCTGAGTCATCTGCATAAACTAGCCTTATATGGATACGGTTTCCACCTTCTACTTCATTTGCTTGTTAAATCGTTTCTTTCATTCTTTCGTTCCTTTACTATCGCATTCCGCTCCATAGCGGTCCTCTAATAATTCACCAAAGGTCTCTGAATACGACTTAACTTAGCCTAATTAGATCTGGGGGTCTAGACTGCGCACAAATCTGATCACCTTAAACCTTTCATTTCTCATAATCAAAGGAACATACTGTCCCAAAGTAATGAATGGGTATGGTGATGCGTGACCCTTGTCTTAGTGAGTCATATCCCTCAACCCTTCTCGTGACTAAGTTCTGAGAGAGGAAGAACTCACAAAACTCCTCTTAGAACTTTGCTCTTACTCTATCCAATACCAGTATCAGCATGGAGTTACCTTCAACTTTACCTAACCATCTTTCTGCCCACTATGAACTAAATTCCCTGCCAAACCTTGGAATACGTGTTCTTACTAACTATTGCTAGTAAAGTCTACTGCCTCCTGTGGTGACAGTGATGATGTCATCTTACTGAATTGTGGTGTCATCCACACTACGAAGTGTCGGAGTCTTACTTAAGGTATAAATATTCAGAATAAGCGACATCATTTAATTCGTAATCCCTATACGATCTTATGGTCATGCAAACAGTCATGATTACATTCCATAGATGGCCATCGACTAGGGCTTTATCATATGGTCAAAACTCTAGTTTCCAGTCTAAATCATCCTGGTCTAAGGTCAACTCTCATCTAAGATCAGAACTTAGGTCTAAGATCAAACTTAGTTGACTATAATCATCACTTAGTTCGACAATCTGCCCGGATCTGGAGCCTTCGCTCTGATACCACCTGTAGCGCCCCGTACTCGGCTACCCCTCGTACGGTGCACCCGCCGTACCTTCTCTTTCGGAAAAGTACAAAGCGTCGATACTTAACTCGTAAAACCCATGGATAAACATGGATTACTAAGTCACGATCTTAACAGGTAGATAAAAAATACGGCAGAATTTGAAACTTTTACATAAATCATTCTATACATCCGACATAAGTTTTACAACCACATTCATTACATCAGTACTTCTGCAATCATCGCTTCCAACATAAATCCGCCATATTATGGATCCATCATAATAGAATCCTTAAGCTGTCTTCCACTCGTATTCTCACGGATGTGGGATCCTATGCTCGTCATCAATCCTTGCTACCCCATTTCCTGTAAACTCTGGGAGGAAAAATAGGGGGGTGAGTGACAAAGTCACCAGCAAGTACACCATAAACAATCATGCATTAAATGGAAAGTACATACAAGAACCGAACCCCCAAAATTTGGTCTCTTACCATCATACCTGTCTTTCCATTTAAATGCCACCAAGGTAATAGAAGCATCACTTGATCATAAAGGGAATAAGATCATAGCTTACATAACAACAACAATAAGATCGTAACTTAGGTAACGAAAGATCATGACCTAAGCAACATTTCGTCTAGCGTTTAGCTAGCATCTCATCCCTTCCGTCAATAGCTACTAAGGCAATAAAATCATAACTTAGTCATGTAGCACGTAAAGACACAACTCAGGGCTCAGACTCGACATCATGCTCATGACCATATGCAATGTGTATGAGTATGCAAATGCAGTGCATAATGAGAACATGAAAATACTTGAACTTTCTTTCTTTCTTTTAAATCATGCTCATCTTAAAACAAAAGAGTGTGTCAGCCTATTATACCGGGCATGACTCGGTTCTTATAACATGATCACCTTCAGGTCTATTATACCGGACCTGGCTCGGTTCTTACACTCTTCAGACCTATTATACCGGGCCTGGATCGGTTCTTATAATCTTCAAACCTATTATACCGGGTCTGGATCGGTTCTTATAATCGTGATCATCTTCAGACCTATTATACCGGGCCTGGCTCGGTTCTTATAATCTTCAGATCAATTAACCCCGGATCTGGAGCGGGTTAAGCTGGCCAGAAATAAATGGTACCATAGGAATCTTTTCGCAATCGTAAACCTCTCTTTCAAAGATCTTTCTCTCAAAACTCAAAACTTCTTTTCAAAAGATCTTTCTCATCATTCTTTTTCATAAAATCAGTTTCATGAACCGTATGAACATGGACAATGCGATGTATGATATGCAACATGCGACTCGTGGACAAATACATCATAACACGCATATGCTGACTCGTCTCTTAAGCTGGAAAAACTGTCCAGCAATTATACTCTGTTCATACAGCCTCATGCTCATCAATTCGTGCTCATTTTCATCAACTCATATCATACACATGCATAATGAAGTCTTAGACACATGCCATAAAAATTTCGTAACATTCCGAAATGTCTAACGACCTCAAAACATCAAGTATCATCAAGGTACTACTGAAATCAGCAGGGAAGTACCGCCTTACCTCATTTTGATGGATCATCAAACCTTAATCACTTTGATCCAACACCTGGAAAACATAGCTAACATACCTAGGAGTAATATTCATAAGGATAAACATCACATTTAAGCCTAAGTGATCCAGAACAAAGCCTCACAACTTAAGACATTAAGTTGTCCTGTTTTCCAGTTTTGTACTCCAATTTCCATTCAGTTGTTAACCATCAAAATGGTGGTTTTATGATGGTTTATTTACATGACCCTGTACCTCTATGTCTTGGGTAGTTACCATAAAAATTCCAAGGCAATCCAATAAGCTTAAGGGGGTCATCTAATTACATTCCCAAACTGGGTACCTGCAGAAACTGGAATGACCAGTTATATCACGAATTGAATTGTGACCAAACCACAACTCTTTTTACCAAAATTCCAACTCACAGATGTCACAAACACATCAAAGTATCACCATGTCAAAAATCATCCCGTTTGGACATTCCTAAGGTGCATTTTAGAGCCACACAACTTACTACTCAAAACTGTCCTGTTCCAGCAACTCTGTTTGAGCAGTTTTACTAAGAATTTCATTAAAAATAAACCATGACTCCTTTCAATGAAATTCCAGCTCTCACACTTAATAAATACATAGGTATATCACTATACCAGAAATTAGCACATTTGAACCCTCACAAGGTCCATTTTCAGGTCATACCACACGTTACCAAAAACTGTCCAGTTTCAGTATTTCTGTTTGACCAACCCTTACTAAAAATTTCATTAAAAACAATCCACAACTCCTTTTA